>CM023357.1:19975159-20101742 GCA_013282895.1 Eriosoma lanigerum
ATCTCTATCCTATAATAAATAGCAAATGCTATAAAATCCTAACCCTGTTTATAACTAAGCAAAAGGATTTTTAATTATCTTTTCATTATTTATCAATATTATGTTCTGAATCATAATAAAAAATATAATTTGCCTATATCTAACCATTCAATTAAATGTGATTTAAAATGAGTAAGGTTTTATGGAAAAATGTCAACAAATGAATAAAATGTAAAATCGAATTCTGATCCTTCATTTGCTTAGCCATAATTTAAATTTATAACTATTTTTTAACTAATAGAAAAATAGTTTGTGTTCATTAAAATCCCTTGTGATTATATTTTATTATTAGATTATTCATTTATCTAAGAGCAAAACTATAACGATGAATTTGAAAAAGTGAAAAAGTGATAAGTGGGGATGTCGATTGTGAATGTTCCTCCTTCATCCCTTCGGTCCTCGGAGAAATTAGTGGTTTATTATACTTAAGATTTGAATGCAATGATATTGCATTAGAAAATACGATTCTGAGCGAAACTCAATATATTACAATATACTATACTAATAATCCATCCCAAAATTTTACCACGTGTGTAAATTACGAATGTAAATATTTAAAATAAATTTCAATTTCCTAAGATCTAAACTTATTTAGTTATCAAGAAATAAAATAATGAAACCGTAATTTTGTCGATTTTCAAAATTTCTTACTTTATAAAGTTATGAAAAGAAATTGTCAGTCACGATTTTCAAAATATTTTGTGATAACATTAAGTCATATATGTCTAGACTTCGACAAAATTTTCAAACCAATAAACTAAAAATTGCAGGAAATATTAAACATTTTTATAAAAAAAGCCAAAACTCTATACTTAGTCAGAAAATCAACCATTTGTTTCTAAATTTTTTCTTGGAATGAAGTTTACCTAAGTTAATACTCAAAAAAATTTTCAAGACATTTTGATTAAAACTTAATTAATTATTACGAAATTAAAAAATTTAAAATAACAAAAACCGTAATTTTGCCGATTTTCCGCCATTTTTTGGTAATTTTTCGCCCCTAAGGAAAAGCTTTAGAGAATTTCGAAAAATGAGCTAATTAAAGTACCAACAAGATGCAATTTGCTACCGAAAATATAACCTACTTATGGTAATCGGACCATTATTTCTTCGCGAAAAAATGTCTTCATACATAATAAAAAAAAAAAAACATCTTTGTAAAACCAATACATTCTTAGCTTCGCTCAGAATATAAATTAATTATAAGTTACCTCTAATCGAGTGTTCAATGATCAGATGTAAAAATCACTTTAAAAATTCAAGTGATTTTGAATCAACAATAGTTTTATAATTGATAAATATCACTGATCGTTTTGACCAGCGAAACTGCAAAAAATAAAGAATAATAATATTAAATAAATAAAAAACGTTACAATAAAATTTTCGTGGTAAATATAAAAATAAACTTGATTTTTTATCTGTTATAATTAATATAATTTACCATTTATATAAAAAACTTAAACAGCTGACATTTTTATTATAAATATACTAAAATTTATTTTTTCCCATATTTTTAATTTAAACCAAACTACTCGATTAAACCCTGCTAAATTCCTAAATTTACGTATACTTTATCAGCCAGGAAAGTATTTAAAATTAATGTCATCTCGTATGGGCTTAAAAAAAGAGTTTGAAAAGAGCTACTGTTTTAATTAGCAGTATAATTTACGAGTCTTTTCAAATAAGTTTTACGGCTCACAATTTTTTCCTTTTAAGTAAATTCCAGTGTTCGTTTGTAAGAATATAATTAATAGCTCAGGGGTCCGAGTGTTTGTCTTTTCTTATCACATATTCTTTTGACGTTTTCATTTGGTTATTATTTTTTTCTTTTATAAAATGTGAAAGATGAAAACTCCGAATAGTGTCTAAAAAAACATAGTTCTTTAAACATTTATACCAACTTTATGTTAAATATGTATACAAAAAAAATGTTTATACATAATAATATGTATTGTTATGATTATATTTGTATTTTATATGTATTGTTAAAAAATATGAATCCTAGTAAACTAAAATACCTAAATATATAAATATTATAATAAAATATCGCATTTTTTTTTTTTATGTTTTAGGTACCGTCATTTAACGGATCCAGTTATTTAAGACATCCCGCTTTAGGCGACTCTGCTCTATCTTGGTTAGATTTGGACATCGTCTTTAAACCACAAACAACAGACGGACTAATATTGTACGAAGGTTACCAAAAATATGGTTCAGCTGATTTCATAAGTGTATACATGGTTGATGGTCATGTAGAGTTTACATTCGATCTGGGCACGGGAACGGCATCATTGAGGTAAATATTTCATTCACCATAATTTAGACTAATGTTGGAAAAAAATAAGTTATCATAAATATAAGTTCATCAATAGATTAAAATTCTAAATCAATGGTACTGTTTTAAAAAAAGGATGACTTATACAGAACATTACCTAATTTAAATAATATGAACCTATGTAGTAATGCAAATATACGTCCAACGTAATATACCTTATTATTTAAATGGAATACATGTAAGTTAAACTTGTTATTCTGAAAATCGATTAAATTTGATAACATTAATCTTGTATAGGATTATAAAAATTACAAAAATAGTTTTAATATGTTTTGTATTATATTGCGAATAATAATGTTAATCGGTAGTGAAAAATATTTTTGCCTCATTTAAGGAAAATAAAGATATCTACTTTTGTTAAACAAATTAATTAAATTGAGTGTCGTAATTAATATAATTAATGGTTGTATTTCGTATTATATATGTAATATAATCTGGTGATCAGAGAACTTTCACAATGTCCTCGATATAATAAGATTACACTCATGAATGCCATTCAATTTATCAGATACCTATACTCATATTAGGTAAATTGCTCGAGTGAAAATATTGTTTTTGAATTTTACGCCGTTAATTGATTTTGTGGAAATTAAATGCGAATATATTACCCTTTTTACCAAGTAAAATTATGCTAAATATATTATATCAACACCATAAAGTGCAAAATAAATTATAGCGGCTTCGAATTACACTGCTTTTTCGGTGAAAACGTCACACTAAAATATAATATGTATAGGTACGTACATTTATTATAATTTATGCGTAACATAATGCATCAATGATCATATTATTTTGTAAATGTTTTGATATCCCTGTAAACATTATTTAATAACCTATTTTCAAAGTAATCGAAACAGAGACTACTTTACACATATATGGATATCTCTGAAATTTTAAATAAATACTATTAATTTGTGTCTATATAACTAATAAAATATTTTTAAAAAAATACATAAGTATTGAAATAATAAATCCGCATAGGCCAGACTTGGAGGAAAGGTATAGAAAGGTGCGATAAGAATAATAACAATTGTATACTTGACTTTTAAACGGAACAATTTAAATTTTTAATTTCGTATCAAATTTAATTCTAATAATATTATGTTTTTTTTTTTTTTTTAATTTACAGTTAAAACAATTAATTATTATTGAATATAATAGTTCGATAATAACATTTTAACAACTTTTCAAAAAGTATATTGGTTTAGAATTTCGGTAACATTTCTATTTAATAATACATTTAGATGCTATAATTATTCTAGTTAATAATATTAAATCATTTAAAAACTACAGAGTACAGTGCATTATAAAAAGCAAATAAATAAGTTTTAAACGATACAATATTAATTAGTAAAATAATTTTACTTGGGTTTTATTGTCCAATATTCCTAAAATAATAAATCAAATATTGTTATATATTATACTAATTATCGTCCATGGATCAATGATTTAATTTCAAATAAAGTATAAATGTGAATATGTTTTTCTATATTTTATCAAATAGAGAAAATTAATGGTTGTAATATAGTTTTTCTCCAAGATATTTTAAATACATATTTTATAATATTCTTTATCCTATCTAGTTTGATAAACTAATATATTAATTTTTGATTTTAAAATAAAAATAAAATAATTGGAGTTGTTCTTATATTTTATACAATATCAATTATAAACAATTAAGATGTTGAGATATTTATGATAGCGTAAGCTCATTTTTATTAGCTCGTCTAATTATTTTAATTAAATTTAAATACTACTTAATATTTTCAAATCATATTTCAATCTTAAATTTTTATAATATTTTAATAAAAAACTTTATCATATCAGATGATATGATTTATTTCAAACAGTAATTATTAGACCTAAATTTTTATTATGTGGTTATGAATTATTAGTACTTCCACAACATTTCTGTAGTTATTTTTTATTTATATTGTATTCAACCCATATACTTATATATTTTTTGATTATTTAAAATATAAAGTTTATACAGAATTACCTAATTGCGTCTTATACTGTTATCTTTAGAAATATTTATTTGTGCATGCATTTAGGGGGGTAACGCTCTACCTAACTCGTCGGCTTATAAGTGTTGACCGATATATCATAAACTATATAATACTCTGATTATTTTACATAAACAACCTCAATTATTTACATAGGACAAAATCTCGTACATTAATTTTAACTGTATATCATCCAACTCGTAGAACACGTAATCGCTAAACTAACAGAATGAATTTTGATAAAATGTTAATTTAAATATTTCTGCCTAAAATAAACAAATAAGTACCACATTGTTTACATAGGTAGGTATACCTCTAAAAAATGATTTAAATAATACATATTTTATTTATCCATGTTCAATAAAATGCAAAATTGGAATTTTCAGATTTGAATCTATAGTTCTGGTCAAAATGTAGTATTTTCTAAAATGCTTAAAAATACTAATTCCTGTACTAAATGAAATGATATAAACTAATAAATTGCTGACTTAATATTTAGGCTGAATGTATATGACATAGACGCCTACAAAAATTTAAGTAAATAATCGTCTATTAAAAATAAATTGATAATATGAAATTAGGATTATATCCATTATTTCAATTTTTACTAGACACAGTAACATATTGTAATGACTAATAATCAGTGGCGCCGAAAGCCATGTGTAAGTCGGGCGAATGCCCTACCAAATTTTTAGGTGGTGGTGGTGGTATACTACTAAAAATATAATGCATTAATTATAAAGATCAAACTATAATAATATGATAATTAATTAATATAATTATTAATAATAATAGTATTGGTATAATTGTATACGAGTATACTTTAAACAGATAATAGGAAACAAGTTGTACACTGTACCTATTCAGTATTCACTAAAATAATAATTAAAATATTTTGAGTGGGTGGGTGGTTATTTAAATTATTATTATTTTTCCCTAGTATTTTAAAAATATTTTGGTGCCACTGCTAATAATATTATTAAATCCAATATAAGATATTATAAAAATACTAACAAATTAAAAGAAAAAATGTGTAATATCAAACTAGAATTATTTTTTTAATGTTAATTAATGTAATATTAATCTTCCTGATTTTATTACAGTTATCCGTTAAACTTGTAATTTAACATAATTATAATATATTAAACAATCTTAAATTCTAATGCGTAACTTGTACACACTTCCGCAGGAGTCCGTGGACCGTATACCTGGGCGAATGGCATAGATTATGGATATCACGAACGGGAAAACTGGCAGTCATGCGTATAGACAATCAGCCAGAAGTTCAAGTAAGAAAACCTTGCACGTTTTCAATACTCAGGATTATTAAAAAATATAAAAATGTAAAAGAGCTGTTGAAGTATAGGCGTCAGTGCGTTACATAATGAGCGTGAAAACTTGAAATTGAAGTTTATAGTACTTAACAGCCAATGTTTTCGAATTTTACCTAATTGTACCACGTTGTTTGTGTTACAAGATGTAATTAAATTTTTTATTATTCAAAAGTAGAGTTTAAAATAAATTATAATCACTGAGTGAGAACTCTTACGGTAGGCGGTTGGCCCCGATGACCAGTACCTAGAGTGAAAAGGCAATGAATGGTAATGAGTGACCATTTGAAAATATAACAATATAGTTAATAATTATTATATCAATGTAATACATAAATACGCAAGGGATAGGCACCCACACATAAAGACATAAACGAATATGTAAATGATATAAAATAGTAGATAACAATAATAATAATCATACACCTGATGATATAATAATATTGATATAAAAAGGCTAGAACGATACCGCACGTCCACTGATCACACTGATGTCGAATCCAATGACTGTATGAAGACTCATCGCAATGCTGCTGAATATGAAAAATTTCTGAAATACACCAGCTACAAACGATAACTTTTGATCACCACAGTATACTTACAAATGAACAATAATTCGTGACGTATGATCATGGAGTGTTAAAAAAAAAAGCAGAACTACTTACGATGACCACCTATCTAGACCATTGATCTTCAACTTGGGGATCGCGACCTACTAAAGGGTCATTAGTAAATATTGCGAGGTTCCCAAAAATTATTGTATATTTCGCAAAATTAAATATTTTCATATTATGATGATGTTTAAATATATAATTTTAAAGCAATGTTTCAGTTAGAAATATATATTATGTACAACTTAAAATCACAAGTATTATATATACATATATTTTATAATTACTTTGTTTATAAAAGTATTTTATAGTACCCATTCAGAAAATCGTATTATTTTCTATAATTAACATTAAAAAAGGGTCGTCTCACAAAAATAATTCAAAAATGGCGGTACATTAAAGATTGAAAACCACTGATCTAGACCACACTCAAAATGGCAAAACTATACTTCAAAAGAATACGCGTGCGCACAGGGGCAACAGGGTGTGTTCTTGCTGTTCTCTGAACGGTTCGGATAGGTAGACTTGAAAAGCCCAAACAGATCCAAGCTGCACTGCAACAGCCGTATAACGTGACAATATAAATTACAATATAAGTTGATTATCCAAAATATATATTCAATATTATTAAAAGTTAATCTATTCTTTATGTAACTTACATGATTTTCACGTGATAATCCTTATTCCAAGGGAAAATCTTTTGAAAAATTCGAAAAATTTGTTAAATAAAGTACCAAGTAGGTGAAATTCTCTACCGAAAACAAAAAATAAGCATACATAATTGTAAAACCATCTGGCACATTCTTCGCTTCGCTCAGAATATACAAATTATCTGTAGTCTGTAGTGCGTTAAGAAAGAAGAATGTCCTGATGGCATACATTTTTGCCTCCTCCCGACTTTAAACTCTGCACACGCCGATGATTGTAGGACCAGGGTTGCCTAAAGATATAGGCGAGTTAGGCACCACAGTAAAGAGGCTTATATTATTTTAGGGGCGGCAAAATTTTATTTTGCCTAGTGCACTATTTTAGTTGTCCCTGCATAAGACACAAAGCTGGAGCTGACACTACTTGAATAAATTCTGGACGACGTAATGACCCACTAAACGCGGAAAATACAACTGCTCGTTAACCGTCGATCGTAATAAAACCGCAGACCAACATCGTATGACAACTCATCACAAAAGTCGCCGTCGGCGACTTTTATCTTGCACATGATAACGCAGAGTGGACGAATATTATTGAACTAAATATAATCTATAATCTCTTATTTCCGCTCCGTGCCGCGAGGTATAATAATATATTATTATTGCTTGACAGCTCATCAGTTTCAAACACTGAAAGTGAACTTATAATCAAACATAACTTATAAAATTATTACAACTTTGCAACAAATATAATTTTATCACATTAATTTTTTAATTTTTTATAATTTTGTTAAATTGCATGGATTTTATTTCCCATATAAATAAAAGGTACATAATTTTAAAAAAAGCTATTAAATGTTTAATTGTATCAACTTATTTTATAATAATGAAAATTTAATATTGTAATATAATATAGAAGCATTATATGGTGTGCTTTTATAACCATTGATACGCCGCACATTTATTTTAATAATAATCTCTTTTAATGAGAGAGTCGAGAGATGGAAGGAAGAAATTGAAGACGAAATAGCATGGACAATGCCAACCGATAACCTCGTACTTGGATATAAGAATAGTTGTATAATATGGAGAAGCCTAAACCGACTACGAACAATGATCGGACACTGTAAAGCTAATCTGAAAAAAATGGGGTTATCTAGAAGACTCATCGGCGCTATGTGAGTGCGGCGAGGAACAGATAATGGACCACTTATGGAATGCTGTGAATACCCAATCAACTGCAGTGAAAGGATCCTAATGATGGCAAACCAGAAGGCAATAGACATGGCCAAGTACTGTTCAAACGAGATATGACAAATTTTGATAACGGAGACTCAAATTACCAAAGAAGTCACCAATAAATGGTCTATGTATTTCAATAAAGTCCGTACATACCTATAAACATAATATATATATATATATTATCATAGTTTTATTTATTTTATTTTACCTATTTTTGTTTAATTTTTATATTTTTACTGTAAGTTCTGTTATATGTTAATCTTATTTTTACCCGTGATTCCACTATACTGCATCCTAACACAATAAAAATAAATAATAACGATGGCTAACTCTTTTATATTTTCTAAATTATATTGATATTGTTCTTTTATTTTTTCACAGACTGATTAGAATTAGTGTATATTATTTTTGGTATAAAAGTAATATTATTTGATCATAATGTGAGAATATATATAATAATATAATTATTTATATTTCTGGAAATAATAAAAATTATGTTAATTACTAAAATATAATAGGTAT
Organism: Eriosoma lanigerum; assembly: GCA_013282895.1. NCBI lineage: Eukaryota > Metazoa > Arthropoda > Insecta > Hemiptera > Aphididae > Eriosoma > Eriosoma lanigerum. The sequence goes on from CM023357.1 coordinate 19,983,893, forward strand.
GATATGTCGATATTAACCTATATTAATAATTTTCGATTAGGTATTGTCACCAGGAGCATTTACTCAGCTTTCTCTACCGTTGAGCATGTATATCGGGGGCGTACCTGCCATCGACACAGTACCTGTGCAAGTCAAGACCCGGACATCATTCAATGGATGCATACAAAAAGTTCGTATATCAATAAAAATAAAAAAAAACATATCAATAACAATAATTGATAGAATTTATTCAATATTAACTATTTTTTATGCGGATCATTAAAATAGGTTGTCTAAAAACTACAACTGTAATTTTATCTATGATTCGAAGTAAAATCTTTTACAGTAATAATAACAAATTTATAGTCAACTGTCGACACGTACAATTTGTCTGATTGATTATTATTCGGAAAATAATATTGTCGTAGACTTGAAGCGAAATCGATTTATTGACTTTAATTATTCAACATAATCGAATACTATTGTATTATTATTTAAAGTTAATTTTATAAAAAAAAAAAAAAAGAAATAGATATGTAAGTAACATTTAATGTATTTACAATGAAAAAATTCAATAAATTTTACCATAATTACTTATTAATTAATATAACATAATTTAAAAAGTAATTGCATCCTAATGCATTAGAATTAATTTCTAACTTAATAGTACATTTGTATTTTACAAATATACAATTTAAAAATAAGTAAACTATTTTATAATTGAGTGTAATTATACTAAAAATTAAGTTTAGATAGTTTTAATTCAATTATTGTATTTTAATCATAAATTATAATTGCATATTTGCATATTACCTAAATAGATTCTTAATTTCATATAATTATATTAAATTTAAAACAACGAAAAACTAAAAACATGAATACACGATTAACTATTTAAATATACCAATAACATTAAACACAAAATATTAATATCATTGAACAAGATACAATTTATAACTATAAAACTGTCTTAACGTTAAAAAAATGTTTTTTTTTTTTTATTTGAGATCTCCTATACGCATAGATATGCAAAAAAATTAAATTAAATGGAACCATTTTGGTACCAATTTGGTACATTTTGGTATATATATTTAGGTTTCAACGATTCTATTATATTTTTTATTTTCCTTAATTATTTATCGATAGGTGATACACGTCATTGACTTTTAAAAACCCATTTATGATGTCCATAGTTTTTCTTTTATAGACAGTATGCTTATAAATACATTAATTTATGATAAAATACACCAAAGACATTCTATAATTTACTCAATATTTAAAATGAATGTCTTTAAATATTATTATTTGTTTACAAAAATAGATTGTAAACATTGATTGTATTGATGTATAACACGTATATTATATATTATAATTTTAAAAAAGATAACAAGTAAATTATACCTAACAAATCATACCAAAATATTTCACTCTACTAATGAAAATAATATTATTTATTTATTAAAAAAAATATGATTCGATGCTACGTAATTATATCAGTTTTTTTTTTATTCTAAGGTATAACGTATACGATTTTAGGCTTTTTTTTAAAGGAATTCGTATTCCTAATAAAAATATTTTCATAATAAATAATAATCATTATTAATTGACATGAAAAAACTCTCAATATATCATAGTAGATTAAAAAAAGTAAATTTGATATTTTCTTTATATACTATGTAAGTGAGAACACACAAAAAAAATATTAATTGTATATAATTGTTATCTACGTAAAACAATGTTACTTACGTCAAAATAATAATTTACGACAGGGAATTATTTACATGGAACGAGAAACACAACAGTGTATTAATTAAACATGAATTTATGCTTTATGTACATCATCAAATTTAAATAATACATTTACTACAATAATGCGTTAAAGATTCAAAATTATAATCCATTTCCAAACCGATATTTTCCTTGATAAACCTAACGAGAAAATCACTAATCATAATCACGGATACACTGCTCACCCATATACTAAATATGATTTTTCTTCAAATTTTAAAAATTTGTGCTGATATTGATATTTAATATAATGAATAAAAATATTATTGATCTATTCAGTTATTTTCTATAAGTTAAACAAATTATTATTATAACGCGACCAAAATGTATATTTTCATAAATAAGTATATTAATTAAAGACATGTAAAAACTTTTATGATAACAAACAAAATGTGATTTAGAGAACTCGATGATTGTTGTAATTTAAACTTTCATTTACAAGATTTGTATGCAAGAAAGTTTGGTTAGGTTTTTACAAAATAAAATATTGTAATATTCGTTACTTTCTAGATTGTTATTTTCTACATTATGTTATTTTACATTTTATTAATATTTGTTCGTATGTATATTGTACATAAAAACACCAAGTCGAAACACAAAAATAATAATATAGTATAAATAAAATGTATAGATAGTATATTCAATTTTTTTAAAAATTAAAAATATATATTCATACATATTATAAAATGTAGTTAAATTATTATTTTTGAAAGTTGTGAATATTAACAAACATTATTTTAATGCATATGTATTTAATAAATATTGATTTATCTGCGAGTTTCTTAGCTCTGTTTCGTACATTGATTAATTATCATTTATCAGGAACGCATGTGTCGCAATTAGCCGCTGGTGTGTGCAGTTTCTGGTAGTATATGTAGTAAAAATGCATATTTCTTAATATTTGTATAAAACCGAAATTGGGAAATTAAAATAAAAATCGAAACGTATTCTTCGAAAATAATGTAAGTTATCAAAATGGTCATATAACTTGTACATTTATACCGTAAAATGAGTCAGGTAATTTAATAGAAGAAAAAATATATATAGTAATTATTACCTTATAAATGAATTTAAAAAATGAAAAGTATACGGCTTTATGATTTTTAATGCGTATTTAATTAAACAAATTTGTATTTAAATTGATACCCATGTTATAATTATAAAAAGTTTATCCCTAATTATGTTTACTTTTACCTTACCTTTCAATTCCAAGTAGATTAGGATTGTAAGTTTATGCAATATGTGCTCGGCCACCCTAGTCTATCACCTATCTTCATACTCCCTAGTTCAATCTTATTCACCTGTTCTCACGGCTTCTTATTCATCTCCATACATAACATGTCCAAACCATCTCGGTCTATTCTCTCGCATTGTCCTAGCAATCGATGCAACATCCTATACTTTCCCATATGTATTCATTTTTTATTCTATCCTCTTTAGTCACTTTACACATCTTAGCATACTCATTTCCGCTAAACTCTCATCTTCCGTCAGTGGTGGATCTAGGATTTTGTTTTTAGGGGAGGGGACACAAAGTTTTCCAAAATAATATTAAATAAATAATAATAATAAAAACCTATATTTTTCTATAGTTTATCTATATTTATCTTAGTTCATTAACTTTTATATATTAGATCGATGAGTGGCCCAGACCCCTGTGGCCCTCCTTAAATCCACCACTGTCCTCCGCTTCATTTTATTGTTCACCACATAACTTACCGATCCGCACAACATTTCTGACTTCACTATTGCCTTATAATATAATATCTTTCGACATCCTCTTGTAACACAAAATACTCTCATCAATATCCATAATTTATCCTATTTTTCATGTCCCCCCAGAACTTCCATTGTTTTACACTATCAAGTACGTATTTTATAATAATTATTATTTTGTTCTCAGATAACGATCAACGAGAGACCGTTGCAAATAGTGCGTGGCGCACTTTCCGGGGCGAATGTTGCAAATTGTCCGCACCCGTGCGCGGCCAAACCATGCGGTAACGGCGTACAATGCATACCGATCTTTGACAAATACAAATGCGTGTGCGACAAACGGTGCAATTCGTCCAACAGCGATCATCAGGTATCATTCGATGGCACGTCGTTTGTGCATTACACCAGTCATGAAATTCAAAAGAGGTTAGTACCTTATCTACGTACGTGATTATGATTATTTGGAGTAACCTTTTTTACGTTCAACCCGAACCAACTAACCAGAGCCGTACTAAAATGTAATTATCACTTGCAGGATGGTGTGTTAAGTTTTTTAAAATTATTTTTGCAAATAATCGGTGGTTAAAATGTTTATGTACTCTGTTAAGTCATTTTCATATTTATAACTATTATCGATTGATAATTGATGTGGACAATAAAGATGAATTATAATACCAAAATTCAAAAATAATTTGTTTATAATATTCTGTGATCTGTTGCGTCTAATTTTTAATCTAACGATAATTATCATGCAAGCATAGTCAAAAAATTTAAAGAGGATACTTAAGTACTTAGCTACACCATTACAAATTGTATCTATATAAATCTCATTACATAAATTCATCTAAACACAAAAATCCATAACGGCCAATTTAGTCAATTAGCCCTTGCCAATAATTTTGTCACTATTTAGTAAAAAAAAAAACATTGAAATAAAAAAAAATATTATATTTAAAAACAATTTTAAGAAAAAAATATGATTTTAGTTTAGTGTTGAATAAACTGACTTAAATTACTTTAGTGATAAGTATATATTTAAAAAAAAACTGTTATAATTAATTATCCAGTGGAATATTTAACTGAGACTTATGTATCAAAACTATATTATGATTAACATGTCATGATACGCACTCTTCATTTGTTCATACAAGCGCGTAGTCGCTCTTAACTCGCATGATTTAATTGATCATTTATGTAATAGTTTTAGAACAAATTCATTTTTCACATGTTAGTACATGTAACGATTTCTCGAATAACGTTGCCAGGAAAGAAATTTTACCAACGTTCTAAAATTGTTTATGCATTTCGTGCATGGTGTTTTACTTCCGGTAGTGAATTATCATTTTGTAAATCGACCAAACCGGTTCGAGAGACTTTCAACGTTCTGAACTTGGCCCAACTATGTTTCGCTAGAAAGTCAAAATTGGTGTCAAAATTTTTATTGTAATTTGCAACAATTTGCTAGACGCATTTTTGAATTTGCAAGTCAATCCCTACTTCCTCTACTACCCTACTGTACCTTTTTTACAAAAATAACAACTGGCTCTCCAACTTTGTAAATAGTGTAACAATTGCACACGATACTCTAATGAATAATGGCGATCCATACAATCATGTATACCTACATTATTTTTTCAAGTGACTAATCTTATTCCCTCTAAATTGAAAGTTATAATTATGATTATTGTAAGGTAACTATGATAGATAATAAAATATTCAATCAAAAAAATAATAATCTTATAACTTGATCCTTAAATATATATTAATTTATTTTAGTAACTCTAACTAATAATAATACATAACGTCATACAAGTAACAAGCAAACAATTGTGTCAGATAATAATTAATTTGCATAATATACATACTATCATCAATAATAATATATTATTATTTATCAAATAGTTAATAAATCTATTTTTAAATACTTCATTATAAGGTACAATACATTTTGAGAAACTATAACTATTACTGGCGGTTCAGTGGTTCTCAACTTAAAAACTATATGAGCGTAAACACATGCGAGCAATTATGGGTTAATTAATATCATGATGTATTATAGAAGTTTATTTTTTTAAATTCTTAATTACTTTATCCTTAACACAAATATTACTTGTATGATCATTAATGTTTTAATGGTTATATATATTTTTATTTTAAGGATCACTGACGGACATTTGGACATTAATTTGCGATTTCGGACTACTGCACTCAGCGGACTCATATTATGGACCGGTCGGACAGACAGGTCGGCTGATTTTTTGGCTTTAGGATTACAGGACGGCCGTATAGAAGTCGCATACGACTTAGGGAGTGGCGAAACAGTGCTCAGATATAATACCACTGGTTTCCCAATAAACGATGGACACTGGCACAGAATGAAGTTTACTAGGTTTGTGTATTCAACAATAATTATTTGTATTAATAAATGTATTGTCTTTTAACTTTATTATATAATTTACGGTTTTTGTAAGTACATAGTTATATGCTATCTGTCATATACAGATAAACAATTTAAAAATAGCTTTATAATATTTCTTAAAATTAATCATGGTATAATTATTTGTATGCAGAATAATCAACTATTTTAAAAGGATAAAATTGTAATAATAAAATACGATATAATTACAAAATTTATATAATAAATCTGTTCTAAAATTAATAGTAAATACTAAACAGTTAAGAATTATTAACAAATTTTAACCACAGTGATATCTTTTAAAATTTCTCTATAATAAATGAGTTAATATTTATTTACATAGAACAAACTTTAACGTAAAGATGAAAATTGTTATTTTGTTATTTGCAGAGATGAAAGGTTAAGTGCGATGACCATAGACAATGGCCCGAAAATGTTTACAATATCCACAGGACGATTAAAGCAACTCAACGCAAACACTGGACTATATTTAGGTAAGTTATATTTAATGCAATCTTAGAACCGATACTGTCGAATTGGATAATATATTTTTGGAGATAATATTATCCTATCAAAACAGTTAACTGCAACTCTATAAACAATGTACCCGAAACATACTTTCATTGCCAACTATTGAGTTGACGATACTGTACGATGTCCTTTATTTTTAATACAAAAATATCATTGTTTCAAAGATTCAACAACGCAATTAATACTAATATAACCAACATGAAATTGGATTTTAAATAAATCTATCACAATATCACTATAATTGATATAAAATTATAACTGTGATATTAATAAATATTTTCAAAATCTAATACGAAAATTATTATTTATGATTAGAACAAATAAAAAAAAAAAGGATCTAACATACAATATTTGGTAAATATTTGTAAAATATTGGCGTACAAAGGAAGAAGGTTTATGGACTATAGTCCCCCAAAAATTTCTTAAGTGTTCTATTATTTAATTTAATTATTAAAAGAAATGCCAAAAATATTATGCATACGAAGATGAATGAGACTTAAGTCTCTCTAATTGGACACTGCGCATTTCAACTAAAAATAAAAAACTAAAACACATAAGTATTTCAAAAAAATGTATTACAAGAAATTAATTATATTTTATATGTAATTCGTATACAACACAAAATCTAACAATATCGCAATAACATATTCATGTAAAAAATAATTCGGTCCAAATTCGTATATACCTATTATGTACTACCTATCAATCCAAGAATAGGGAATTTAATAACAATATTCACATATTTGTTTTCTATTTAAGTATAAATTTTTTTTGCATTTAAAATAATTGATCATAAAATTCTGTTTCATAGTAATTATCCAATTTTGTACCAATAATATTTATAATTTATTTCCATATTTTATAATTAATACAACAAATTTAAATTATACATTTTAGAATTTGGACTAGTACTGAATCCAAATTCTAATTAAAAGTTCTTGTGATTCGTTTTTTTAGTATGATTAAAAATGTATAAAAAAATTATAAACTATTTAAGAAACTTAGTAGAATATCATATATTCGTATTAATGATATTATAAATATTATAAAAGTGCGTGAGTATAATACTTATTTTTTGTTGAGCTGTTTTTATAGAGTTAAATTACTTAAGTCAAATTTGTTTTTGTTTTCAAATAACTTACATACGTTTTTATATTGAAATAATTGTGATATTTATTTATTAATTTTTTTGTAGGTGGCACTGAAGATGTAGAGACCTCAACGGGAAAGAGGTACAGAAAAGGATTCGTGGGATGCATTTCAGACTTTATCCTGAACTCGGATTACCAGGTCAGACTTTCTTGGTCCACCGGTACAGAACACGTTTGCATATCATAAAGCGTCATACTGTTCTTTTCTCCTCTGAGCACTTGTGCGTTAAACCTTGAGCTTAATATAATTGTATTTAAACAATTTTTTTTTTCACAAAATGACGAAAGGGAAAGACCGCGTGGTTTATAACCTTAAGTAAAACAATAATGATGTTTTCCTAACGTTTAATGTCTATAATAGTTATTTAGTGAAAGGAAAAATATTCAGTTTTAGATTATTATTATTATTATTATTGTTGTTGGTGTAATTGTTTGCATTCAATCGAAAGAACAGAATATAAAAACTATTTATTATAATATATAGCTTGATTAAATTGATGATCAATTTTGAAACACGATACCAGAATATATTTTGGATAGATTGATAAAAAAATAGTTGTATGCAGATTTTACATGATAATACCTACATTATGCTATGATTTGAAACGAACAGATAATCATTCAAATATTCCTTCGCATTTTCTTCACATAGATATTATCTAAATATCTTCAGTTAAATGCTTACTATACTATAATATATTGTAAATATCAAATAGCCAAGTGTATCGGTCAATAGATTTTTTTGAAAAAATGAACGATGTTGTAGAAATTTAATTTAATTGTAGTTAAATATTATTTAATTATATTAATTAAATTTTATTTTATTATATTGTATTTAATTTTTTTTTTAAGTAATTTATGAAGTTTTAAACCGTACTTAGGGATAATATTTATTAATTACTTATTCTTATTGTTTTTTTTTCTTTAACAATTTTAGACAATGACATTTTTAAACATATTTTTCTACATCGGTAAAACTTCACTAATATCTCTATATCAAAATGTTTTAGCATCCAATTTTTTTTCTAATACACAACCCCACTGTTGCGTGTGTTTCATATTATATTTGAAATATTTCAATAATATAAACTACAAGGTTTTTACGTACATATCTTAAAATTAGAGAAAACAAATTTGTAGACAATAACCCTTAAAGTTATATTGGTGAACTTTTTTTGTTTTATATATATATAGAATGTAATAATTATAATTATAAAATATTGTACTCATTTTTTTTTTTGAGATTAAAAACAAAATCATTTTTTTTTCTGCTGTTTATTGTCACTTGTTAACAATAATAGTATACTACTATATAAATTGTACAAATCTTAAAAAACATATGAAGTTTTACATATAAAATAAATAATAATAATAATTACTCCTACTCGTGCAATATGAACATTAAAAGTACTTGTCAATTAAAATGATATGTCCAAATATTGATAATTTGTATAGTAGAAATTGAATTAGGAAGAATTTTAAAATATGTTAATATTTCAAATAATATCACCGACTCTGTTGTTTAGCGTTAATTTAATATTATTAAGATCTTCTTGTGTATTCTATTTATTATCACTGTGTACATAAATTTAGCGACTGATGATTTGAAAATAAAATTTCAATAAAATGTAAAAAACTGTATATAGTTTATACATTTTATTTCGCATTAATTAGAAACAACATAAGTTATAAGAAACGGACTTATAAAAAGGCGGTGAGATTTAAGTTATTCCTATCCATCAGTGAAACTAATAATTAACGTCATTAACGTTAATACTAATAACATGAGAGTGGTTCAATCAAAGAAAGACGGTAAAGCACCTTGGACATAAATAAATTATTAACAATTAAATAATTAAATATATTAAAGTAAGAATTGTATTATAATTTAAGTAAGTGTACTGTCGATGGAAATCTATTATAATTTAAAATGTTTCAATACGTTTCATTATAGTGTCACTGTACTTTGACCAATTTTTCCTTTGAAGTTTATACATAATAATACTCTGGGTATTAGTAACAAAACCAGAGTAAGTATAAAAAACTCGTTTATCATTTAAGAAATAATTTTCTACTTAATTTCTGCCTTTCTATGTTTGAAATATTGGTATATTAAGCTGTACCAAATGATTTAACTTTATGAGATACTTAATATATATTTTACGGGCTTAAATATATTAACTAAATTGACGTATTTGGTGATTTTTTCTTCTTAAAATTAAGGAATAGAGAATTCGTATTAGGGTTGGATTAATAATATTGTTTAAAAAATTTGGTAAATTAAAGATATTAAGGTTTAATAACTTTAATTTTTTACTAAAAGTTCAATTCTAAACAAATTATAAAATTAATACCTATTATTGCCTAATTCATAACTAGTAATATTTAAAAAACCTCATTCAAAAATTCTAAATTTTCACGGAGATATATGCAATTAAATATCTTTGATGTCTGGGACAACTTATACCTATAACCTATCTATAATACGTCTTTGAGTAATATTTTTGACTCTTTTTGAACGTTTTACGTGTTATTGTAACGAATTTATTAGGAAAACATAGAGTTTTAATGTGAACTAATTATTTTTTAAAAACTAATCATATATTTGCTCATGTACAAGTATGGTGTGCAAAAAACAGATGGTGCTTTAAAAGTTGTAAACATGTTAATACAGTTTTGCGTCATTAATATCAAATAGACAAGTTTGTATTGTGTATACATATACATAAGTTTATTATAATAAATGAAATACAAATGCAATGGGTTTCTAGAAACTTTAGAAACAAAATATAAGAAATGTACAAATTGTATTCTATACATTTTGAATTATTAAGTTATTATTTAATTATTAACACTATTACCTAATAAAAATCTAATCTGTGCTATTATATATACTCTTATATTTAAAAATTAGTTTTATTAAAGAAATATAAAAAAAACAATTTACCTAATGCATTAAACCGTAACGCATTAAATGCATTAAATGCATTAAATCATAACGCATCACCCTGTTTAAGTCCAGTTTTAACCTCAAAACTCTCTGATGTACCGTTACCAAATTTCACTTTGCACACTGTATGCGTATTGCACGCTTTTATGAGATCGATAAGTTTTTTAGGGATTCCAAATTCTTCTAGGGCCGCCCACAGTTTATTTCGAACTATGCTGTCGTATGCTTGCCTAAAGTCGACAAAGCACATGTGGACGTCTTTTCCGAATTCATAAAATTTTTCCATCTTTTGTCTAATTGTGAAAATATGGTCAGAGGTGGATTTCCCTCTCAAAAATCCACTTTGATAGTCTCCTATTATATCTCTAGAGTATACCTCCAATCTTCGTAATAATGCCAGGGATAGGATTTTGTAGCACGAGTCTAAAAGCGCAATTCCCCGGTAATTACTTGTATCTATAGGGTCGCCCTTCTTGTATATGGGACAGATAATAGCTGTTTTCCAATCTTCAGGTATTCGTTTGGAATTCCATATTTCTTTTAGTAGCCCGTGCATTTTGGTCACAAGTTGTTGAGTGCCGATCTTTATTAGCTCAGAATTGATGTTATCCTCACCGGGGGCTTTATTGTTTTTCAAAGTCGCGATTATATCCTCTACCTCCTCGCGGTTTGGTTCCTCGAGAAGAGGCTCTGCCGTATAATAGATAACACTTTCACTTTCCTCTCTGTCTTCTTGATCGATATTTAAGATATTTTCAAAATGCGCTTTAAACTTTTGGATGATGCTCTCTTCATTCGTTATCAAGTTCCCATCGTGGTCCTTAACCATGCGAGTGTGAGCTTTAAAACCTTCCTTTATCGATCTGCATTTTTTGAAGAATAATCTTGGATTAAACCTATGTTCTTCTATTTTTTGGATAAGTTCTTTTTCGGCCGCTCTTTTTTCCTGTCTCATTATTTTGCTCGCTGCTATTTTGTATTTATCAAATTCTTCTAGATTATCAGGAGAGGGGTCTTGTATAATTTTTAATCTTGCTTCTGCGCGTCTTACTATGGCTTCCCTACACCGTTCATTAAACCATGAGTTCTTAACGTTGGATGTGTTTTCTTTTTTAAATACTTCAGCTGATGTGTTTATTAAGTTTTTAACTATGTGTATGTTCCATGTTTCTTCAAGGTTTTGCTCTAGATTTTTAGATCTTTTCGTAAGTTCATAATTTAGTTTTCCTTGATATATTTTCACTCTCTCTTGATCCTTAGTTTTTTCTATTTCCAGACGGGTTTTGCCCTTTAGTTTTTTCTGATTCTAACTATTATCCAGTTTGATTTTAAATGAGGCTATGACCAAGTAGTGGTCTGTGTCTCCATCTGCTCCTCTATAACTTCTAACTTGTCTAACACTAGATCTGTATCTTTTATCTATAAGTATATGGTCAATCTGGCTCTTAGTTCTTCCGTCTGGAGATACCCAGGTGTGTTTGTAAATTTCTTTACGTTGAAACTGGGTACTGCTTATAACTAATCCTTTGGTTGAGGCAAAGCTGATTAATCTCAGTCCGTTATTATTGCTTTTACTATGCATACTTTCCTTTCCTATAGTATGTCTAAAAGCATGTTCACGACCTACTTGGGCATTTTGGTCTCCAACTAAAATTCTTATGTAGTTCCTGGGTGTCATGTCGTATACTCTTTCTAGATTATCGTAAAAAGAGTCTTTATAATCATTGTCTGCTGTTTCTGTAGGTGCATAACAGTTGATTATTGCTACATTAGAGGTTTTCCCTTCTATTATTAGATAGCATAATCGATCATCAACTGCTTCGAACTTCTTTACTAATTTTACTAAGAACTCTTTTACAATAAAACCCACCCCGTATTTGTGTCTTCCGTTATCACTTCCACTATAAAAAATTGTCATGTTATCTGATTTGAGATGTCCCGATCCTGGCCATCTCACTTCTTGGATGGCAACTAAATCTACATTATACTCTTTAACTATACTAGTAATGCATTTTAGGGCCCTAGGTTTGTACAGCGATCTTATGTTCCATGTTTCAAATCGAATTGCTCCAGGTTTTCCAGTCTTAGTTCCAGTTTTATTTTCCAAATTATCCGTTATTTTCCGAGGCTTAGTAGTAGTAGGTTTCTTAACAATGGTTTTTTACTGTGACGGGTCGTTAGCTCGTCGCCAAACCCCCAACTTGGAGGACCGGATCCCCCAACCAGCTAAGGTCATGAGGATAGCTATTGCAGCACAAATTGTGCTGGGCGATGGGCGCACCAATTTCCCTACCCCAACATATTAGGGTAGAATTTTGCAATAAATCACGTAGAATGGGTTATTTTAAATTTTTATTATTATTTAACGATTAATTATGCTAAGTCCGAAATTTTAAAGCTAATAAAAAGCGGAAAACAATTTTCTCATTTTTTCGCCTGAGTACAAGTATATGATTAGTCGTATACACTAAAAAAACACTCTGTATAATTACTATGTTAGTGGTCCTGTTATATAAAATGGTATTACAACAATATGTTACAAACCACTTTTCTTCATTAAAATGTTTAAGTAAATCGTGTCGTAGTAGTGTTATAAATTATATTGTACAGTTTAGAATTTTAAATAAAAAATAAATGGTATTTGCATATTTAACATTTAATGATTTATCCCACTTACTTGAAAAAACAATATTTCACGAACAAAATAATTTACTATAAAATGAGCTAATATGATAAAAACATATATCGTAGTGTCTACGTCTATGATCCAAATAATAAAATATAAATTTTAAAAGTATGAATTATATTAATATTGCGAAGCTTATAAATTATGTTGCATTTTATTTTATAAATTCTCAACATAATTCAAATTTATCTAAAATGAGGAAACAAATTCAATATAGCATACGCAATTTATAATCATTCCTGAGTAGTTTTAAATTTTGACAACTATTGTTTTCGTTTTATTCGTTAATAGTGCGTAATAACGGCCGGATTAAAGATTTATTGGGCCCAGGAGTTGAAATTTCATATGTAGTAATACATTATATTTTTTTAATTACTTTTAAAATGTTTTAATTAAAATAAAACTATTGTAGACTGTGGATAAAATTTGGACACTAAAATGTATATGCCACCATAATCGTGCCCCATTTGAACCCTTCCTTAATCTAATCTAGTTGGATGTTGTGATGACACCGTATGTGTCCTAAGCAAAACTTTGTTGACGTTACAATTTCTAATGTACCATAAATGAAAAGCTTTAGAAAACAATTAGAATAATTATACATATTTTCAAAATCATAGGTCACAATAATTGTTTATATACATGCACAATTGTAATTATTATAGTGTAAACAGTACAGCAGAATATGTTTCATGTTATTACAATACTGAACAAATAAAACTACTAATGTATTTAAATAGACTTGATAATAAAAGGTAACTTTGATAGTCATTTGAACCAGGCTATTAAAATCTATCATCAATACACTTAATATCAGTCGTTTTATTCTCGAACGTTAGATACGTTTAATTGAAAGTTTGACATTCTATTGTTATAATAAATTATTTTGTTTAAACAGCTTATATTTTCTGTATAAAAACATGAATTTAATCGGCCTTAATTTTAACGTATCAATCTATGTAGCTATTATATTCATAGCAAATATTAATTTATCTTTCTGTGTACACTTCATAAGTAAGTTATAAATTTAATTTAAGTTAGGCTTTACCATTATACTAAGTTACCATGAAATAATTTTTTAAAAAAATAATGGCGAAGTCACTACTGTGTATAGATAGTGTTCCAGATCTATTTACTAACTGCAATATTTTCGCGAAAAATAAATAATTTGGAATTCTATATTTTTTATAATTAGAATAAATTAAGTATAATAATAATTATTTTTCAATCAAATGAAAAAATACTATTTTGATGAAACTTAAAAATCGACAAATCAAAATTTAGCTACTTTCAAATTTCACGTCATAACCTAAATAAATCACTAAATTAAAAATGATTTTACTTTCTACTAGATGTCTAAAATTAAAAAACAGAGATAGTATTTAGCCTAAATAAAAATTCAAAAGTATTAATTTTTCGCGGAGATATTGTAAATAGTAAATAGATCTACATTTTTTAAAAAAATTATATTCTTTTTTAATTTGTATTATGAAATAAACAACTTAATACGTAATCAAATATTTTCTTGGATTTGTTATTAAATCACATTTTCAGAATTGCCATCCATAAATGGTTTCAATACCCAAAATTTTAATGAATGGCAATGGCTTCGTTGTACTTCTTTGGAAGATACATGTAAGTAAATCTATAGATATATCATTTTATTTAAAATCAAAGACATCATGCAAATTACGCATACGTTAATGTCTCTTTTGTAACTATCTATAATGTTATTCCTCCAAAGACATGTCTAATACAGTATTAAACTTCTTAAACAAAATCTATCATAATATTCTTGTGTGTTAAAATTGTGAAATATACAAATTACTATTGCATTTATAAAAAACAATTACTCCAATTTATAATTAATATTTAAATAATTTATACTTATTTAGTTAATGAAGCTCAATTATTCGAAAAATTTGCCATAATTATAGATTTTTTGACACAAAATATACTAATTCAATTATTAAGAACATTAGGAAATATATGGACATTTATTTTCAAAACTGCGAAAAATTTTGGTAGTGAATTTACAAATTTCAAAATTATAATTGAATTTTTAATGTGTATGTCGGGTTCCAATTCCAATGTTGAAAATTTTTTTCGCAAATGAATAACTTGTGGACAAATAAAAAATATATATATATAACATGTTTCTATGGTAAAACAATGGTTCATCGCAGAAACATTTTTTACAGAAACGATTATAGAATTTCATAATTTTCTACTTTGAAAAAAATCGTTATTGAAAGAAATCTTTGATCTAAAAAATATTAGTGGTTTTTTTTTCAATAACAAAAATGTAAATAAGTTAAATAGGTTCAATTTTTTTTTTTTAAATATTGATATGTCTAAAGTGGGATAAAAAGCTTGGGGGTGCATGTGAAGTGACACGTGAGAATTTGGTATATGGTATGTTATACGATCCTTCTATATTTTATCCTACTGCTGAATATTATTGTATGTGTACTTACGGTTTCTTTCGGTCCTCGATGCAAACGATCTGAACTTAATCGTAAGATAAAAGTTATTACGGGGTGGTGTATGATGTTCGTCACTATCGTCGAATGCATTTTCTACGTCCAAGAAGATGGAAGCTTTCTGATTGTCGTTTTTTTAAGTCTTTTTCAATAACGTTCAAGAGATTGAGCAGCTTAAGGGACATGGAGTGATCAGAAGACAAATTGTTCTGGTCTGATTTTGTTGTATAGTTATGGCTTGAGTTTGGAAAGAATTATTATATTGTATACCTTTGACGTGGAAGATTCAATGATGTGTTAGTTTCAGATCTTTGCCTGGTTTGAGAATGGATTTGATTGTCACTGATTTTCATACGCCAGGGAAGTAGAAGATTTTTAAGAAAACTATTTATTATTTTGATAATAGCCAGGATAATGTTTTGAGCAAGGAATTTTGTGGTATAATTGTTTGTTATTAGGTCTGAACCGAGGTTTTTTTCGTAGCCAGATTTTGGATTGTACTTTAGAATAACATGGTAATGTGAACAGAAGTGAATGCTGAATATTCTTAAATGAATGTTCTTAAATACTGTAATGCTGTTGGTAACCTTTTCAATGTCAGAGCTTGTGTTTGGAGTAAATTGATGTATGAGGGAGTCTACTAAAAGTTCTGCCTTTTATGAAGCCGTTTACACTAAGCCATTGGAATCGGACAGAGGATGGGTGATTTGATGTTTTTTCAGAAGGCATCTGTTAAGATTGAAACTAGATCCATCTTTGTCGATGAATTTGTCCCAAGAGGCTTGTTTTTATGTTAAAAGCATAATTCTTATAAGTGATGTTTTGGTATTTAAGCGGCGTTTCAAGAGCGTGTCACGGTTGAGTTGCCATAGGCAGCGTAGGCGATTTTTTACCAAAATCTCCGTAAGGATTTCAAATGTTAAAGTGGGATTTTTGTGCTTCCTATTCGGAGTTTAAATGCAAACTTTGATAGATGACTGGATATAGATTGAAATGTTTTTTATTGCTGTATTGCTGTATCTGAGTTGAGTTGGTTGGCTGGTTTATATCGAATTTTGGTTCACTCATTATTTTTGAAAATTTTAAGTCTTTAATTTTGTGCCAAGGAAAAATGGGTGGGAGTATCAAGTGCAAGTAGTAGTCGTTATAAAAATAAAAGTCGTTAATAATGAATAGTCGTTTTGATAAGTATAGTTAAATAGTGTTATGTCAGCGCGATTTGTCGAATGTCTATTCCATAAATGGTGCTTTGCATTAAAGTCGCTGGCGTCAATTGTTCATTTAGCCCTGTTAGTTAGGATATTCAAGTCTAAGAGTATTAAAGTAGTGTATAGGGGTTGGTATTCTGTGGTAACCATGAATTGAATGTTATTGGTTTGAATGAAGATGTATGAATTTGAATGGATGTTGATTGGATACTTGTATAAAGCTGACTAGGTTGGTGTATGATGCGTTTATGGACAAGTATAGTAGTACCGCCGTGAACAGGTGAACTACGAATAGATGGTAGGTCGTTTCTGCAGGAGATGAATTTTGACACTTTAAGGTTTGATGAAAATTTGCGTTCGATCGGTTGTGTTATGGATCTTTAGTTTATCCTCTTGTGACGAGCGACCGCGAATATTCTAGAGTGGTTGTGCCGTGCGGCACGTATTGCATACTACCGGAATGTTTTGGAAGGTTTGTGCCGCTCCGAAAATGATCGAGAATATTCTTTGACTTATATAAAGTGCTACATCATAGTGGTGACCTCGTAATAGAAAACGCACAGCCACAAAACGTACCACAATATCTCGCGTCGGAATCAAAATTTCACTATTTTGGCCCGAAAATCCCGCGGTCTGGTTTGCGCTAATCAAAGCTCAATTCGCCAACATTACACATGACTCCACCAAATAATATTACGCTATATCACAACTCGGCGGTCCGGTTATTAGATAACTAAAAGACATAGTTTCCAATCCAATGGAAACTGGTAAGTTTGTAAAACTAAAACTGAATTAATGGAATGTCTAACATCCTCACAAGAGCGACGCGTCCTCTAGCTTCTAACTCATGAAGAAATTGATGACAAAAAGCCATCCCAATTCTTGTATATTCTCGCAAATCTTATAGTTCCTCGATCCCACAAGACTTCTTGCGTACATTGTGGTAAAATCGGTTAACTCTTCATATTCAAGCCATTATAGCTACCCAAAGAAATGATCCTCTTGATGATATAGCAAAACTCACCAACACGATAAACGAGATAGCACCACACTCTCACGTGACTCTTACTTCACCGTCTAACGATATGGCTAGTATGGTACATAGCCCATATTCATAACCTCACACAGCAGGTTGAAGCCCTTACAACAACTGGTTGTTCATTTCAGAATGTGAAACGTCCCAACACACGTTCTCGTTCACCTAGTGCTCATTGCCAAAGTGCTTCCACCGAATCTGTTTGTTGGTATAACCGCCAATACAAAAAAACATGCCAAAAGATGCACAACTCCAGGCTCTATTGTTTCGGAAAACGTAAAATGGCAGTGCCTAATTGCGGCTAGCGTCTGTCTACTACTATCCAGCCACCTCCAAGTCTCTTATCGTACAAGTAGGCTTGTAAAGCTAAGTTTTCTCTTGGATTGTGCGCTTTGGCGTTCTACATAACATCACTACCGGCAGAGGACGACAATTTCAATTTCAATTTTTTCAGTCTCTTGCCAAACTATTTAGTATTCATTTGTCTAAAACAAGTAGTTATCACCCATAGTGAAATGGTCTTGTTGAACATTGGTACCACTCTCTTAAAGCTGCCTTAATGTACCATGAAGATTCATCTTAGTCAGACACACTACCATTAATACTCCTTGGTCTACGCACTGCCTGGAAAGCTCATCTACTATCTTCAGACGCAGAATTCGTTTATGGAGAGACATTGCGAGTTCCTGGTGAATTTCTATCTCCACTTCCTATTTCTCCTGAACCTTCAGACTTTGTGATACATCTCTGAACTGTCATTTCCAAACTTCGTTCAATTCCAACATCACGTCACTCAAAATGTTCCATTTTCTTCCATCAAAATCAAGATGCACTCATGTTATGCTACCCACCGATTTGGAACTTCCCTTCAGTTACTTTACATCGGGCCTCATCCTGTTCTGACTTGTAGTAACATAATTTCGATATTTTGGTTATGAACAAAAAGTCGACCGTGTCCATTGACCGTCTTAAACCAGCTTACTTCATGACAAATTCAGCCAATTCAACTCGACGTTTCCCAGCAAAATCAGCTGAGGAAGAACCTCCTAACTCGTCCATAGATGATACGACTTTTACAAATAGATATACTATAACAACTCAATCAGGACGTCGTGTCCGGTTTACCAAATATTTTCAAGCATAACAACTCACTTCCCAGAGGGGTGATGTGGTGAGCGCCCACGAATATTCTAAGCGATCATGCCGTGTGGCACGTGCTGCAGTAGCCGCCGCCAGAATGTTCTGGAAGGTTTGTTCGGCGTGCCTGTCCTGGATTTATATTGAATATGTTTGTTGCAAATATAATTTAGCTTTGGTTTTATTTTTAGACTTTGTAGAAAATTCTTTATAGGTTTGTCGGTTAAGGTATTGCATTATTCTCTTGTACGTCATATTAGGTATGTCCTATTATCCTATTATTTTTTATTTCGGACCCCCTACTACTTTTTATTCGTGTAAGGTGTTATTATACAATAATTATTGTTTTACAATAATTGAATTTGTTATTATTGTTATTGAAAATGTACACATGTAATTTAAATTTGGTAGCTCAATGTCAGCAGACATTGACAACTCATTATCACCTATATATTATTACCTAAATTATATTATAATAAATTATCAACTTTATATCTTTAATTGTGTATGTTTTGAAAAGTATATAACAATAGTGATCTGGTATATTAAACAATTATACTGATTATAAACCAGTATTAATAGATATTTAATATTTGAAATTTAAGCGAGATATAAATAATTAACTATTTAATCATTTTTAATTCTAACAAAACTATAACCCATATCATAAAGGCTAACTCAATAGTAAAAGAAGTAATAAACTAATAAAGTTACTATATTCAATAACATAATTAACTAAGTATTAAAGATTCAATAGTTGTCTATACAAATACACAAAAATACTATATTCTAATAATAGTAAACTATATAGATAGTCTAATAATAATAGCATAATATTTTAAAATTATTGAATATAGTAATAAACTACTAAAATGTAGTTTACTGCTCAAAAATATTAATTCCAATAGTAAACTATAGGTGGCTCAATAGTATACTATTTAAAAACTATTGAATACAATAGTAAACTATTGTAATTTAATAGTTAACTATTACATTTAAATAGTTTTTTTACTAAGGGAGCTCAGTTTTGTAACACTGATGAGATCCCTAAACAGGAAATTTGATACTTTTATAAATATGTAATTTTATACATAAACAAAGTTATTAATATTTACCATGTAAGAGGAATTTACGCCTATAGTTTAAAAGTTGTTGTTTAATTTGTGTGTTATGTCCTGATGTATATTTTTCTATTTCATGTCTAGATGTCTATCTTTGAGTGACATTCAAATTATTTAATTTTACATGGTTATATTGGAACATTGGATATATTGATTGAATTTTTAAATATAAGTTGTCTGTTTTAGTTTTGGTGTATACCTATACACAATGCCCATATACTAATGTATAGATATTTTTAAAAGTTGTTAAAGTTGAAGGTGGCAGTTGGGATTATGTTTATTATGTAGTACAAAATACTGAAGACGATCTTCGTAAGTAATAATATTTAATAATAAAAAAAAACTAATATGTATAGTCCTGGTATTTTCTATTTCAAAGGAGAATAATCAGTTCTATTCAGTATTTATGGTTATATTTGTGATGTTGCCGTAATTTTGTATTAATCAATCGTATTAATAAAGATTCGATATATTGTAGACAATTAAAATGTATAATAATAAATTTAATCAGGTGATCTTGTGCAATTGTGCCAATACGGTGTGGTCTCCCCGTGTCTCGTATATTGTCCGTTTGTCCATTTTTACGTGCTTTTTGAATGCTAATAGAACTGTGTATAATTATAGTATGCTTTTTGTTCTTTCTAGCATTATGATAATGTTTTATCATATGAGTTTATTAAAATAAGTTATTTGTTTTGATTCTATTGGTATACATCGCATTGTTGTATAACTAATACGTCGTGTTGGCGTTAATAATAATTGTTTTCGTTTGTGCCATTATTTTTTTATGATTAATATTTTAAACAATAATCAATATTATAAAAATGTGTAATGTGATTTTTTGTTATCGCGGAATATAGTATATTTGATTTTTATTAGTATATTGAGAGAATCTTTGCGTACGTAATATTAATAATTATATAATTGGTGGGCTTCCTATCACTTAATTATCGTAACGCTGAAGAAGTCACCAAACAAGTTCAATATTATATAATAAAAATCATAGAAAGTCGTCGATAAAATTCAAGTAATAAGGTGTGGGAAATTTTGCTTCGGCGATGCCGCAACCGTCACTCATATACACGAAAGTAATTATTCTCTTTTGGAATGGAGCCGGTTAATTTTATTTTTGGACAACAAAATGTGTTATTCACTTTACATTATATTTAAAATGAGGATAGAATATATAATAATATAAAAAATGTACGATATTAATGTTATTATAAAAAATCCTAATAATATAAATTATTATTAGTATTAATTCAATGAAAGTCCGAATACTTACTTGATTTAGTAAAGAATATTCTTATTAGTTTTCAATCAGAGTATCACACGCTGCCTTCAAATTTTTGTATTTTATGTTTTATATTTAATAAATGAATAATCTTATAATTTAAAAATATTATATTTATTTATTTAACACTGCCTATTTTTAAGTCAATCAAAACAAATTGGACCTGATTTCGTCACACAAACATGTTGTATGCTGGTTCACTACAACGCTAGTAAGGAAACAGCTCAAGATATATTTCTGAACTCAGATCTACTATAACTTATTTATAGTTTTTCAGCTCTTACGTTAAAATATTAATACAAATTTGTTGTTTGATTAATATATTTTTCGGAAAAATGTTTAAAATATTTTTGAAATTTTCAAAAAAAAATTAAACCAAAAATAAATTTGATTTTATGAGATGACCAGTAAAATCAAATCCTTATTTTATTTGAGATATAATAACATCACAAACTGATATAAATGAAAAAACCGCAAAATTAAACGTAAATAACGTTAATTTTAAAAATTGGTTTAAATTTTCATTATATTTCACGATTGTGGGTGTTGAGTGCGATTGTCACAACGTTGCGCACCGATTTGTGTATGCATAATATGCATTGCATATAGAATATTGCATAACTCGTTTTACCCTAGGAGCAAGAATACGTTCACGATATAATAGTTCTTTACAGAAAAATATATTTCTCAATTGCACTGATATTTTTAAAGAATAATTTATAACGAGTAAGTTCTAAAAAAAAAAAAATTAAAAATTTTAATTTGATAAAAAAACATGAGGTACGCTTGCACCTCTACACCTACGCACGAGACGCTACTGAAAACAAGTAAAAATCATCAGATATAATAGTAGACTGCGATTAATAATTAATAAGCAAATAACGATCAAAACAAATATCGAACGGGACAATATGTCAGAAAATTAATAAAATATAATAGTCAGTGAACCACACTATACATTACATATACATACCAATATACTATGATATAATGATTTTTAGTTTACAGTATAATACGAGATCTATCAATGTTGGAAAAGAACATAAAATTGTCTATTAAAGCATAAATAAAATCAGTATATATTCAAATACTTTACAATTTAAAAGACATTCAAATATAAGATAAAAATTCAAGTGGCTCAAACCAGTTAAACTAAATAGCTGTTTCAGTATATTTTACAATAGTAAATCACTGGAAATCGGTCTCAAGATATTTCTGTCACATCCAATTTTAAAATTGTATAACATTTTAAAACATTTCTAAACCAATATTGTAAATATTTTATATTTTTATATTAATATAAAATAAATAAAATTTAATTATTATAATAAAACAATTTTAAAAGAGAAAAAAATAAGTTATATAATTAGAATAAGTATTTAAATCCTATTTCAATATTATGCATTGAAATAATGAAATTACTGTAGATAACATTATTGAACATTTTTTTTATTATTACAGATATGAATGAAGTATTAGAATTACATCAATTTAATTTGGTCATGTATCGTATGTCTATACATTAATTACCAATGAGTCAAATTTATTTTTTTTAATTTTAGCTATAGTGCTATAGCTATAGCTATTTTAATTATAGGTTTAAAACTAGGCATTTTAATAAACATATAAAAGTTTAAACAATTTTTTTTTCGATTAAGAGATACTGAGTATTGAATGATACTCGTAGGCAAAAAATAAGACTTTGTTCATAATTTTGAAATTCTTTATTTATTCTTCCAAATCTATTTCATTCCCCTTAAAATAATCTCTTCCGGCTCCGGTTTCCAGCACTTGCGCCAACGTTTTTTCCAATCCTCTGTAACAGTACTATTCGTCTAATAAACGTCCGTTGATAGATTAGACTAGTGGAATCTTGAGGATATAGTTGGCTACGCTATCTCTGTACTAAAAAATCTAAAGTTCTCAATTTAATTTATAATAGCCCCAAAGAGAATTCCATGGCTCGTATTTAATCTTAGTTCAAATAAGTAAATTCTCAATTTAGCAACACAATGAAATATATATATATTTAGCAATAAAATACCTATGTAATTATATATATATATATATATATAAATCATACACCTGATATCTGGACCCAAGCGACTGACCAATCCGTTGTTATCCGTATATTAACTGTTATCCGGATAACAGGCGGAAACGACGCGCACAGGCAATAATTATTTAAATAAAATATAAAATAATTTAAGTATAAAATTATAATTTAAACCTCGCGTAATCATGGTGATAAACGACTCCCGTATTTATTTGTATACATCATTGTCACCATGATTAATTAATTATGATTCAAAGAAGAATCCACGATTTGTTTAGATAAAGCCTCAATTTTACGAGTTAACGATTCTGCATCTGGATTTGTAGACGAATTAAAAACGTTACGTACATTTTCTGCTTTTCTTAAGTTCGATTCTATATTTTCCATTGTACTATTATCCTGCATGCAAATCATATTAAAATATTCGAGAGGTAAATTACGCATTATTTTAGAAACTTTACTTTCGTCCGACATATTACAATCAATTTTATCTGCAAGCCTGTTGAAATTAAGAATAAATTCGTTTACTGTTTCAGTGAGTTTTAATTTTCTTTGACCAAGCTGAGTTTTAAGCGTATTAATTACTGTCACAGAATTAAATGCGTTTTTAAACGCGTCCTGAATTTTCTGCCAAGACTGATTATTATTTTTCTTTTTTAAAGAAATATAAAAGATTCTGCGGGTCCTTTCAAATATATTGGAAAAAATCAAATTAATTGCTCATCCATCCATTCGAATTTCTTAAAAGTTTTTTTTTTAGGTGAAGAAAAACTATCAAAAATTAGCAAAATTACGATTTCCGTAATTTTTTTATTTTTTATTTTGTGACAATTAATTCAGTTTTGATCGTAGGGGCTTGAAAAGTTTTTTGAATATCAACATAAGTAGTGTACATACGTAGTAGAAAAGAAAGGATTAGTTGATAATTTGGCCAAGTACAGAACTTTGAACTTTTTTCCAAAAATTTTTAATATTTCCGGAAATTTTTGGTTTATCGCTTTGAACATTTTATCAAAGTCTAATCATATACAACTTAATCTTGTAACAAAATATTTTGAAAATCGTGACTGACAACTTTTTTTTATAGGCTTTTAAAGTTAACATTCCCGAAAATCGGCAAAATTACAGTTTCTGTTATTTTAAATTTTTTAATTTCGATAAAACTAATAAGGTTTTGACCATAGAGACTTGAAACTTTTTTTGAGTATCAACATAAGTGTTTTACATTATAGACAAAAACATTTGTAACGATTGGTTGATTTTCTAATTAAACTAAGTATTGAGCTTATAACATTTTTCCAAAAATGTTTAATATGTTCTGTAATTTTGGTAATCATATGAAACTTAATCTTTTTACAAAATATTTTGATAATCGTGACAAACAATTTAGCTATTTAGCAAATTAAACTTCTAAAATTTGAATATTTTCAGTAGAATTGAATATTATATTATATATAAATATATATATTTTTTTTTTTGTTTTTGATGTTTGAAAAAATTTTTTCGGATAAAAATAATAGTCTGATTACCACAAATCGTGTATGCTTTCGATAGCAAATTACGTTTAGTTGGTACTTTATAAAGCTCATTTTTCGAATTTCTTCTAAGTTTTTCCCAAGGAGAAGAAAAACTACCATAAAATGGCAAAAAATCGGCAAAATTACGACTTCCGTAATTTTTTATTTTTTATTTCGTAATAATTAATTGAGTTTTGATCGTAAGGACTTGAACATTTTTTTTGAGTACTCTCATAAGTAATATTTATACTTAGTAAAATTTTGGAATAGATTAATTGATTATTTGGCCTAATATAGATCTATGAACTTATTGCCGGGCAATAATAACAACGATAATAATTATAATAATATTTTAATTGCACTGCAACAGTCTCTAAAAAATAAAAAATAATAATATCGCGAAAATTTTCACTCAATTGTACCGGTATGATGTTGGTTAAATTTTTGGCGAAAAACTTACAAAGAATCAATACAGTATGTGATGGTGCATTATCGTGGTGCAAAATCTAAGAGTTTTCGGCCCATAATTCCGGCCTCTTTTTACGAATAGCTTCGCGCAAATGACGCATAACACTCAAATAAAATTCCTTGTTGACAGTTTGGCTGGTCAGAAAGAATTCAGAGTGCACCACACCTCAATAATTCAAGAAAACTGTTAATATTGTTTTACGGACGTCAACGTGACGTTGTTTTTCGAAAAAATTTAGTGATTTTAGAAATAATGCTTTTGGAATCGTACTTTCACTTTTCTTAGACCCAAATAATATTTCGAAATTTAAATTAAAAAGTATTACTACTTTATGCCCACAGTATTATATGATATTATGAGTAAAAGTAATATGTCATTGAATATAACAGAAAAAGATGGTTAGTAAGTAAAGAAATAATTAAAGAATTTTGATGACTAATAGGAGATGTTGGGGACAAAATGTCATGAAAGTTATTTTAGGTTTAAAGATATAAAACATCTGTTGACCGCTTTATCTTTCTAATAGGTAATGGTTAAAATTCGTCATAATGTGGAACAAACGTTGGTGTAGTAAAAGTTTTTTAGGCATATGCATCCCTTAAATGTATATTTAGCATATTGAATATTATATAAAAATATATATTTTGGCCTACGGGTACAGAAATATAGTAAATTGGAAACTATGTATGTGTTATGTTTATATAAAATAAGGTGTTCCAGATTTATTAACTAATTACAAAAACTCCGCGTAATATTAAAATTTTTAAATACAGTTTTTTTCAAATTATCATATAGATAATGGACTATAATTTTACCTTTATAACTAATTTTAAAAAAAGACGTCTCCTAAAAGAATAAAAAAATTAATTCTTTATTTTTTAAATTATGTAAAATTTGAAGATAGCCTTTATAAAAAGTATATTTATATGAGAATTTTGACGTATCGATCTCTTAATTTAATCAAGGTTTCGATTTTTAGGAATTTTTTACATTTATTGAAGAAATTATAATTTTGACATCATTATTTGTAATAATTTAATATTTTAATATCATAGCATGTAAAATTTGTTTTAACAGTATCATCATGAACGCTCTCAGTACTTACCACGGTTTAACAGTTGTTGTAGTCTTTAAAAGTTTCTCAGCTATATTTATCGAAAATTTATTATCAATCTACAAATTTTATTACGTCTTATCATAATATTGATAATATAAATTTTGCATTCCACGATATAATCACAGACTATATGAAATATATACGTTATTATGATGACGTCAGAAGTATTAATTTACCAATAATTAAAAAAAAATCCTTAAAATCAAAATCTTGATTAATTAAGAAATTGGCACGTTAACATTCTCATATAAATATATTTTTTTTTAAGATAGCCATCTTTAAATTTTACATAACTTAAAAAATAAAACGTTTATTTATAATAATAAAATATTATAGTCCGTTGCCTAAAAAACAAAATAAAAAAAACTTCATTAAAAATATTTAATTTTTCATGAAGTTATTGCAATTAGTAAATAATTCTGGGACACTCTGTAAGTGTTTTTCAGACTTAAAATACCATATGACCTATGTTAATATAATACAACATATTACATTATTTCTTATTAATATTATTTATTTATTTATTTATATAGATATGACGGATTTGACTATTTGTAATATATCTTCTGAATATAATATAATTTTATCTAGTATTAAAATGTGAACTATGTATTTTACCCTTTTAGTGATACGTTATTGGTATCCATATCAAATGATTGTCTACAAATAGACCATACAAATTTCAAGAAATATGTGTTATTGTGTTGGTTATGTATTGATGTTACAGATGGTTTGATAAAAAAAGATTAAAAATACAATACAACATATAAAATATTCACACATTTTCTTATATGCATTGTATTATATTATGGAATAATACAAATTCTAATATGTCAAATATTATTGGAAATCCAAGACATTCCGTCAAACACATATTAGATAAGTGAATGGATTAGGGACGAGGCACTTCACCGCACTTAGAATTAATTTAAATAAATCAAATCTTTCAGTATATGTGCGATTAAATATAGAATATTTTATAATAATTATTATTAATTAAATCGTATAACTTCAAAAGTCTGAGGATATAATAATTATAGGGATTCCTTACAACAATTAGTTTAAACTTTATATAATCAAGTTAAAAAGGCTTGAATACGCTGGTTAAGGTCGGAAAAATTACTACGGAGAGCAGCATTTTCTGATTTTAAATTTATGACTTGGTTTCATAAAAGATATTCTTTTTAAGCTCAAATAATTGTGTATCGTGTGATAAGCATAAAGACTTATATTGAGCTACAGTTGCTTCTTACATTTTACGTAAATTAGACATAATCTTGTCTAAAACCTCAAAAGTAAATAAGTTAGAAGTAACAGCTTGTTTAGATGTTTTTATAGACGAAGTAGATGGGTGGAGAGTAAAAGCTGGTTTAGAAACTTTGATGATGAAGTTGATTAGGACTGCGTATTGGGAGAGTTAGAATTCATTGTTGAACCGCATTCAAACATACCCCTTATATATAATGTGATATAATAATATATAATATATAATAATAATAATAATAATATATTATGTGTAAATAATGTCACTGAAATGTAGAACTAGCAAAATAGTCTAGAGTCGTAAATTTTGTAGGCATTCGTCTATCACCACAAAATGCAAATGGTTGTAAAAATCAGATCATTATAAAAAGCAACTAATGATATAGAATAAATAATTGATATAGAATATATCGAATAAAGTTGAGATAATATATAGAGATGCTTACTTGAGTACTTTAAAATAAAATTAAAAGCTTCGACAATAAGCTTTTAAAGCACTAAAGTAACTCCAATGACATTACGTTTGAAAACGGAGCAAATACAATCGACTTGTTATCACAAACATTTTTTTTTTTAATAATTAATATGTTTTTTATTTTGTTATAGACTATTCAATTGGAATGAATATAAATAGTCAAAGAGGTAAGTTGTGTTACTTTCAATAGAATTAAAGCAAGAATAATAATAAATAATTTGACCCAGAATTTTGTTTTTTTATTCTTATATAATATATATTTACTCCTAAGCATGTAAATTCTAGATTTTGTAATTAAGTGTGCAATTTATGCCATGATACTATGTAATATTATAATATTTTCTAATATTTATCATTATGACAGGGCTCTGTCCTGTCCCACAACACCATTAAAAACCATTATAATTCAAACACATGCAATCTTTATTAATTAGAATGTTATTAAAATTGAAAACCCGAATAACCCATAACCCAAATAAAACATTTGGATTAACCCAAAACCTGAATAAAATTTACAAATTAAAAATTATTCTGATACGTTCTTGTTTATATTTTATACATTTAACACAAATTTGCAATTTGGTATCATTTTAAGTAATATAATTTAAAGTTAATGACAGATTCAAATATCAAAGTTAGGCAATTGCTTTAATAATTTATGTAATTCCCATTCACCAGTTTTAATCAATATTTCCCTAAATAGTAACAATTATGACTGCAGGGGCAGATATGTTAATTGTGAAAATGGAATTTTGCCGTTGGACTCCTATTTTAAAGACTAACCTTGTATTATGATTTAAATTATATTAACTAAATGATAAATTTATATCAAAATTTAACTATACATATTGTTGAAAAAAAGTTTATTTGTTGGTTTAAAAATAATGAAGTAAATATGAGTGTTCAAAAGTCTTTTTACATTTTTAATTTTGGTGTTTTTAATACCCAAAACTTTTAACCCGAATAAACAATGTTAGGTGCTAAGCCCTCCAATATAGATAATGATATTATATTACCTATTATAACTAAGTCAATTGCAATTATCTTTAGCAATTGTGTTTCACTACGAAAATGATTAATTTAAAGATTATACAGAAATAAATTATCTGGTTATAAATAGATGATAGATTAGATTTATGAGAACACTTATTATAACACGAAGTGCAAACTTAAATAAAAGCAAGATATAAAGTGAAATTTTAAGATACTCTTAATCAATAGATATTATCATAAATAAAACCATCAATATACCTAAACATTTAGATACATTGAACATATTTTATCCTGTACCTATATACTAAATGTTTGCGAAAAAAATTGAACACTACAAGGGATATTAATTACAGCATAATAATATGTATGTTTTCGAATAAAAATATTATCGAAAATTTTTATTTTCTAGTGTAACAATCACTTTCTAAGTGACACTACCGGCGGCTTTGATTTTGTGCCTAATCAGCACATTAATTATTTAACATGCATGTTTTTTCCACCTGCATCCCGATTAACTGAATCTAGGTTCAAGTGTATAATTTGTTTTTATTTTACTTATTAAAACATTTGTGTTGCTTACTCAAGAATTAAGTTATTTAAATTCAACGTGAAAATACGAGTCCTAGTAGCCTTTTTGGAACTATCATATAAAGAACTTTTGGTCTTCTAGTGTAAGATAGCCTAGCCAGTTATATCTTCGGTTTCCACTAGACCAGAGGTCGGAAACTTGCGGCTCCGGAGCCGCATATGGCACATTAGTATACAATCTGTGGAACTTTGGAGTATGCATCAATATCGAAACTCGTAAAATCTAAATCAACAATATTATTGAATAATCTATTTGTATTCCTATTTTTTTTTTAAATAAGAAAATAAGATGTACAAAAAAATAATACATAATATTTACATTGAGAATTTTTAATTTTTTTTTTTTAAATTGATTACAAATATACCAAATCTATTATGAAGTACGTGAAAGTGAGTATACTAGAAATGTTACTAAAAAGTGTGCTTTAGTATGAATTTCTAATTTATTAAAATTTAAACTGTGCATTTTTCTTGGCATAAAATAATGATAATTATTTATATAAAAATAAAGAAACATAGAAAAATATGATTAATACTAATTAATTAAGTGTTGATATTTGTTTATAAACTGTATATAAAATATTTTTATTATTTAATTAACATTTAATTATTTTTATATAACTCGAATTTATTTTTAAAAAATTTTATCATAAAAAATGTACTTAAAATAATTTATATATACTATGAAAAAACACAAAAATACCAAATTTTCATATAAATTTTTTTCAAGTTATTTATTTATTGTTTTTTGGACATTCTTTTATAACTTTATCACTGAAATAGTAAAGTATAGAATATAAAACATAAACTATTTGAAAAAGATTAAATGACTCCAATAATAAAATTAATTCAATTAAATTATATTTTTTTTCATTTACACCATTGAACCATTCTAAGTGAATAAAGTAATATAATTATATATGTACTCTAAAAGTAATATATACATTATTTAGATTTGCCCCTTAACCTTCAAAGATGTTACAAATATTTTGAAGTTAAATATAATCATCGTAAGTGTTATTATATACTACCTATGATATGTTATTCGGAAGCTTTATTATAGCTTTAAATTCAAATACTCAAAATGTCATGCTTGGGAATTTGGGATATAAATATATAACTGAACATTAAAACATTAAAAATTATAATAAGCATTATACCAAAAATGGAGATCTATTCTGAACTTCCTCTTTCATCTCTTTAGTCTTCAGATAAATTGGCTGGTTTATTATAATTAATATTTGAATGCAATGATATTACATTTAAAAAATACGATTCTGAGTGAAACTCAGTCAGTTGTACAATATACTATTATATTCATAATCCATCCCAAAATATTACCACGTATGTAGACTATCCATGAAAATACTCAACACAGTATTCAAGTCCCTACGTTTAAAACTTCTCTAGTTATCACAAAGTTTTCAAAATCAAATTAACGGTAACCGTAATTTTTCCGATTTCCCATAATATTTTGGTCAATCAATGTAATCTAATTAATGTAATATAGCCTGTTATTATGATTATATAGAGACAATATTGAAGTGGAGTAATGTCCTACGATCGTCGTCCCCTTGAACCTTGACATAAATTACTTATTTTAAATTTCTTAATGAAAAAAAATGAATATTTAATTAATGAAAAAATGTTTTAAAGCTTTTATTAATCGCACCGATCATTCAATATTTATGGAGAAACATATTATATAAATAAATATTTAAATAGTATTATATATTATTATATAATATATTTAAATAGATCAATTATTTAGAATGTACAATTATTTTTATTATTACAAACACATCATACGAGATCGCATGATCTCTAACACTTGATGTTAGTGTCTTAGTGATAATGTTAAATCCGCACCATTTATCATATTACAATTATCGATAACAAGCGCATTGATGAGTATAAATCAGCTAATATAATTTATTCCTCCTTCGTTTCTGTTTATTCAATAACAGCCTTCAATAATTTTTTTGAAACCCCTTGGTTTGATTTTCCAAATAATTACTTTTTTTCTTTTGATGATATCTCCTGTAAACTTTTAACACTAATCGTTCCTTATCGGTCAATTTTGATGATCTAGTAACTTTATTTTTTACTTAGGATTCTAATGATTTACCATCAATGAGTTTTCATTCGCTGATTCTTGGACACAGGTATTTTTCCCTAAAATATGAAACATAAGTTCAATGACGACTATTCTTAAATCTGGTAATGTTTCAAATGTAGTACAATAAAGGTCAATATCAATCCAAATTTGTGAACCGTATTTCAAAAATCCCTCGTTTTTAATTCTATTTAGCTCTCTGTATACTATATCCTAATTGATGAGTAACATATCTCCCGTCCACGATGCTTTTCATTCACGAGCAATATAACTTATTAAAATTATATTTTTAAGGATCGATCACAATAATCAATGTTATGTACACCAATTTTTCGAATGCATTCAATCGAATGAATCATAATGCATTCTTCGACATTTTTCAAACTTCTGGTTTTGACTATCTACTTTAACTACAATAGGTCAAGCTATTCATAGTTAAGTTAGATGTCTTCTAAACTATTTTAGGAGTCCAGAAAAAAGTACACACTTGTATATCATACACTGGTGAAAAGTACCTTAATTGTAAATAATATCAACACTGTTCTTCATCACTGCTGTATTCTATGCTTTTCTGATCACATAAAACTTTAGATGTGCATCACTTCCATGTTCTATAGAAGATTGCCATTTTTAACAATGTGATCTAGAGAAGTTTTTTGTATGGAAGAGAAATGTTTGGTTTAGCCTTGAACGTATCCATATGTCGAACGATGTCGTTCATTAAATGTCACTCGCAAATTCTATTCTCGTACTCCGTAAAAGAAGAATCTTTCCTATCTGCTAGCATTTATGTAAGTTAGACCTAGGTAAGACCTTGATTTAAAAATTTTCCTCTACACATATCAATATAGTATCTTGTAGAGAGTTTAAACTTTAAAGTCTTAGGCTTCATTAATTAAATCTCAAAAGTGTTCAAAGTCTAGTACTTATTATGTTGCTTTTGTATCTGATATATGAATTTCATTATTATTCATTAACTATATTGATGAATACGTATAAAACACAATAAAATATACTATAATATTACGATTATTATAATTATAAATTAATTAATAAATAGATATTTATTTTTAATTATTATTAAGTAAATTCAATTACATTACATTTAAATTAATTTAACATTTATTATTCTAACAAATATAGTACGTCAAGCAAGTAAGTGCTACATTTTATATTATTTATAAGAATATTTTTATTTTTTTTTTCATTATTATCAAAATATAGTTTTAATTATTATTTCTTATCACAAATGTTAATATGAAAAATATGATGTAATGCATAACTATTATCCATTTAAAATGATTTTTACCTATAAAAAATTACAACATAATGCAACTCAATTATGTATAACATGGAAAAATAATTACATTTTGAATATTTTGCCACAATGTTTAATGAAATATTTCATAACCCTATTTACATTTTATTTAAAGAATACAATAGACATTTAGTTTTTATTAAATATACGCATAATATATTAATGTTATAAATAAAATATTATCGTTTTGTGAAATTTAAAACAAATATTATAGTTTTATTTGTAGAAATATTAATTTTCAAATAAATTCAATTTTTAGTATATACATCATATTTTATTCAACTTTCAGCGAAGGTGAAAAATTATCTGTCACATGTCATATTTTACCAATGAGCTACCTAACATGTTCTTACTATCACTTATCCGGACGCTCCTAAACTGATAGTTAACAAAAATATTATAATATTCCTAAACAATTTGTTAAATTATTATCTAGATATAAATTTTACAAGAATATGAAGATTTTATAAAACAGTTAATTTCCAATTGCATTCACATTCTGTAAAATATAACTAACCAGTAGTGTAGTGGAGCGTATATTTGTGGACATACAGTGTATAATGACTTTTGGGTTTTTACTATAATAGTGCGTTTACTTATACTCGTAAAATAATTTGTGATACGGGTATACGCGGGTATACGAAAATGTTCTTAAATAATCAATTTAGTTTTTTCAATAATCATTATTCTTTAATTAAATTATACTTAGTATCTTATCAAATCAATATAAATAAAAACATTTATGTCAAAAAAAATTTAGAATTATAACTCACAATTAACAGTTTTGTAATATTTCAAATCGTTAGAAACTTAGAATATAATTATATCCTTGGAAATTTTTTGCATATACTTAAAACTTTTTTTACGACTATACCACTGTAGCTAACTAATATATTGTAAACGCCTAAATAATTCAAATTAATAAAAGGCGCTAATATTGCACGCTAATGATAATCGTATGTACAATATACATTGTACATGTGTGACTGTAATTAGCTTTGAATAATAAACTTTATAAATCATAATAATTATAATATATGAATCACAATTTTAATGAATAACTATAACAATTTTAACGTAACATATACCTAATAATTTAACATAATATATAGAAACACAAATATTACCTATAAAAATCAATACGTCGTGGTTCATGTTAATCCACTTTTAAAATTTGGTCAGTACAAGTTTGTAACGGAGCAATAACATAGCTCTTTTCATAGATACAAAGATAGATTTTACTAGTCGGTACGGTAATGAGACGTAGGAGCGTGCGCGTCGTTGACTAAATTTCGGCATGTGATTGGACGACCAATCACAGCCGTGCATAACACAGGATAAAACGTATAAAACGGCAGCGATTAAATAAATTAATCATTCCAGTCATCACCACAGTTCAGTCAACATCAAGATCACACCCAAGATTTTGCTGTTAACCTGAACTAGACACCGGAACCACCACAACGACATACAGCTGACAATTATATAACCAACTCACGGAGGACATTGTTACCGAGGAAGACGTATTACCGCCGACGAGACGAACCATACACTCCATTTTAAAAACCGTTCTTTTCAGAACGCTCTCCCTGGGTGACGAACAATTCCGCCTTACACTAAAACCGTTCTTTTCAGAACGTAATCCCTAGGTGACGAACACTCCACCTTACCCTAAAACCGTTCTTTTCAGAACGACGTCAGATCCTTCTCAAACACCACCAGTACGGATATCGACACAGTTGTCTAGCGGGAAGACTATCGAACTGACGGAAGAAGCCAGTAGTCGCGAGAACGAAGACGAGCAGATTTTATAATTAAGAAGACGATCAACATTTGACATTCCACCGGTGTGAACTCATCGTGTAAAACAGTCCTTTTTAGGACTAACCAACGACCTACTTAGACTCGTTGCCTCAGTAATCTCACGGAGACCGCCAATACTTACTTAAGTGATTCGGATCCGTGAGATTGCCACGCGTAATCGTATAATTTGTAATTATATATATTGTAAACCCGTGAAACCCGATTTGTAAATTAGAGCGACCTATTTAGGCCCGCGAACTCTGGGTTACGTGCACCGGCGAGACCGCTAACTTTAGCCTCGTCCGTCGGTGCGAAAACTTTTGTAACATAATTTGTTTTTTAGAAGTAAATAAAGTATTGCATAAAAAGATACGTGTGTTTTAATTAGCAAAGAAAACATAAAAAAGCACCCCTAAATAAACCACCGTAACAAGTTTCAGAGAGTGCAAGAGTTCAAATATCTGACATCGATATTTACACAAAAGAACATTGAAAAAAAAGAACTTATTAAAATAAAAGCGAAACTCCAATCAGATAATACATGTTACTAATAAGTTGTTAAAGGTGAAATGATATCGAAGAACCTCAAGATACAGTTGTATCTCATTCGTCCATTAGTAATGTACGGATGTGAAATGTGGACATTACGGAAATCAGAGCAAAATAGACTGATGATTTTTGAGAGAAAAATATTAAGACTAATATTCGAACCATGTATAGATGAAATCATGGAGAAATAGAGAATTTTAAAAAAATGAAAAGTTTAAACAAAATTACAACATTTCTGATATAATTAGAGCAACGAAAAAAAGGAGACTCCGATGGACAGGACACACATAGAGAAAAAAAGGAACTCTAATTCGGAAAGTTCAATATGGGTCTCCGCAAGGAAGGAGACCTTTAGCACGACTAAGATGGGAGAATCAAGTCAGGAGGGACATATAATGCTAGACCCAAATGCCATTTGGCATGGCATAGCGATGGATAGTGGGGAGCGTCAAGATTTGTATTTGAATGCATGATTTTAATGGTCGATTATAAAGAAGAAGAAGTGAATCACTATAAGATAACATAAACAATAATAATTTTCATAATAAAAAACAATATAAAGTTATGGTTATAATTAAGATCATGATATAGATAAAATCTCTGCCATACTAACACAACAAAACCAGTACCATTGTAAAGGTAGCGGTAGTGTAACGGAAACGCGAAAATAGCAGCTGTAACGATTTGCACACAATGCGAAAACAACGGTAGATACTAGATAGCTAATGAAGGATAATAATTATCGGAGGCTGCAATTGATTTTGACAAAAATAGATGCTCCACCTCCACTGTCTATACAAAACGAACAACAATAGGTATTGTTCGGCATCACTAACTGGTGATACTAAAGTATATTTCCTAGCTTGTAAAACTAAAGTGGCACCATTAAAATCAGGCAAAATGGACGCCTCGGTATCATTTCCAAGGTTAGAGTTGTGTACAGCTCTCTTTCTTGCCCAACTATTGCGAAAACTTTATAATATTCTCACAAAACAAATTTCCATATCAAAGGTTCGTGCATGGACTGATTCTACGATTGTTTTGTCTTGGCTTAAAGCTGACCCTAATAACTTCAAAATTTTTGTGACCAATCGTGTAATAGCGATTCACAACTTGCTTCCGAATTGTGAATGGAATTACATTTTGACATCAGATAACCCAGAAGATCCGTCATCGCATGGTTTACTGCCAAAGGCCATGCTAAAATGTCTTATTCATGAGGATGACCCATCCTTCGTACTTTTCCCAGAGTGACTCACGAGTGGCCAACATCTTCATTTAGATTAATTAATTCTACAGATCTACCAGACGTATGACATGTATTCAGATTGTGGCACAAATTATATAGGTGCTGCAAGACAATTAAAAGAGATATTTAATCATCCAGATACGCAAGATGCAGTTTCACTCAGAATTCTAACGACGTGTCATTTCAATCCACCCGCCGCTCCACACTTCGGGGGTTTGTGGGAAGCTACCATTAAAAGCACGAAGTCTCACCTAAAACGAGCCATTGGACAACAAATATTGACTATCGAGGAGTTCCAAACTTTAATCATCCGAATCGAAGGAATTTTAAATTCAAGACCTCTCACGCCCATCTCTTCCGATCCAAATGATCTTTGCGCTCTAACTCTGTGCCATTTTCTAATTGGTCAACCGATTTGTGCATTACCAGAACATGACCTAGTTAGAACAGATAAATCGTCTTACTCGTTGGCAATTGGTTCGACAGGTTTATCAATCATTTTGGACACGCTGGACTATAGAATATCTATCTACTCTACAAGGTCATCTAAAGTGGTACAAATCGACACCAAACGTAGAAGTAGGAGACCTCGTAATTATTGATGCTCCCCATCGTCCACCTACATACTGGGATATGGGACGCGTCATTGCTCTACATCCTGGCAAGGATCATATAGTGAGAGTCGTCACAGTGAAGACCCATGACAGCACCTTTAAGAGAGCCGTCACAAAATTAGTAAAACTTCCTATAGAAAAGTAACTTCTTCTCACATCCTTCCATTTTACTTCCCATATGTAAAACCAACTCTTATAATTATTGTATAGAATGTATTTTAGTATATAAGTATAAAATCGCTCCAGATCACCATCTCCATCATCTCAAAATTTTGAAAGCCATCTTAGGCTTTCAAGGCTGGAGTATGTTCGGTACACATTGGTTGAAAATACCGAAATATGTTCCATGTTTGTACCGTCCTATTGTTCATCATCCTATTGTGAACCGGTCGCCGCCGCCGACACGTGTACCATTTTTCTATTGTCGCGTTTTTTTGGCACATCCGCACAAATATGCGATACATATTTTTTATGTTTAGTTGTCCGCCGTCGTCAGAACTGATCGTACGTGCCACCGTGGTGACCGGGTGTTCCGCACACGAGTTCGGTGTTTCTTTTGCATGTGCACGTGTGCGATTCTGCCGTCTAAGGCACCAATTCCACGTGTCCGCGCGTGTGCGACTCTGCCGTCCAACGTCAAGAGAAGACCACCAGATAGTGCCGGTCAGGTCGTAACTAATTCTATAATTTTAAGTTAAGAACGCAATTGTTAAATCGAGTATTAGTCCCCCCCCCCCCAATTCCCTTGAATTGTGGTAGTTTTAAGAAATACATTATAATACACACTCCACTGGAACCTTTCCTTATTTGTTGTTTTTACTTTCTTTTCTACCTTAAATCGATTGTCCGACGCCAACCCGATAACTTTTACGCCCCATAGCTTTGTTGGACACGTCGACGTCACAGGTATCGAAGGAGATGACCGAATGAAAAAATCTATACTCTGGTACGAACAACCGTTTCAACTTGAACTCACAACAACCTGAACTATGAAACGAAATCTTAGTGGCAATCAAAAAGAAAATACGCTAAACTATGTATCTTTTAGCAACTCTTAGGTTGATGACTTGATAAAATTAATGTAACATTATTAAACTTTGCTAACACTAGAAACATGTGAAAAACCAAAAATCGAAAACGAACAAAATACAACGGTCACACGCATGCATCTGAGACTTGATGTCTAATTCTAACGCTAATCGCCAAAACTGCTCCTTTAAGTTCCCCCCCCCCCACAAATTAAATATTCACGTTACTTATCCCAATCATTTGTGCTAAATAATATTAAAAACATACTTCAGGCAACATGCACGAAGCAACCTTGTGTGCAATTAAATACAATTAACGAAGAATAAACAGAGTTACATTCCATAATAATTTTCGGGAAACCAGAATAACAAATTTAATAGAAAATGTAAAAAAACTGAATAGTTTATATTATTATCATTTTACAGTCAGTTAAATTATTATGCATGTGGGGGGCGATATCATTAAGTTACCCCCATTTAAAAATTGAATAACTTTGGATTAAGAGTAACACTAACGATGGGATCAACGGCACAACGCAGCACTAAAAAAAAAAAATTAAAAAAAAAAATTTTACATATGGTGAGCCACCTTTATAGAAACCACGATAACTCCTAGCTGATCGGCAGAAATATTTTGAATTTAAAATAATTTTATAGAGCGAACAATATACTGTATAATATTTGTTTTCTTAAAAATACTAATGGATTATATGATTTTGATCATAATAATAAATTTACATTTACATTCTTTATTTCTATGACAAATATGACTGCATATTACTTAACTAAATTGGACTAAACTTCTTGTTATTTTAATATAAATTATTCTTACTAAAATATACGACATACGAAC
This sequence comes from Eriosoma lanigerum, assembly GCA_013282895.1. NCBI lineage: Eukaryota > Metazoa > Arthropoda > Insecta > Hemiptera > Aphididae > Eriosoma > Eriosoma lanigerum. Next base: position 20,023,397 of record CM023357.1, read on the forward strand.
TATAAAATGTTATAAAAAAACGGATATGGAACAAAAAAATTAAGAGACTATTTAACCTTTAACGGTAAAAGAAGCGACTAAATAAAATGTATATTAGGAGTTAATTAATTAAGGACTACTATTGAAGTTAAAAAAAGGTATTGAATCAATGAAATAATATGTATCTTATTATCTTAAATTATAAAATAATTAATATATTATATAATATAATTTTGAATACTCTGTTAGAAATATTATACTTTAAATTTTAATAAATGTACATTCATCTGAATAAGTATTGTTTTTGTAAATAATAAAAAAGATAAAACTATAACTGTAATTTTAAATTTAATTTTAATGCAATTCAAATTGTAATATATTCATTTATAGTTCTTATTATGTCAAATGAAAATAATACACGCAGCTCAAGTAAGTTCAAAATATTATTATTCACATTATATAGTCCAAAAAACTAATGATACGAACTATTACATCATTTGGATCCGATATATTTGATATAATATTAATTTCATTTTTAAAACTACAAATTCTACAATATTTTTTGTAATTATTTTCAGGATCACGTTTTTTTATTATTTGACTGTTTATGATACTCTCGGAGAATTTCCCTAACAGTCCTAAGTTTCTCAATTAATTGTAATGATTTTTATTCCTACGTTTACTCTGATTATAAATACAATTAATAAAACAATAATTTTCCGAGTACATAATGAAATACCTATTAGATTCTGAGCGAAGCGATGTATTGATTTTACAATGGTACCTACGTAATTTTTTTATATATGAATATACATTTTTGTGCAGAAATATACGATTACCACAAATAGGATATGATTTCAGTAGAGAATTGTATATACTTAGTATTTTATTTAGGTCATTTTTATATTTTTCCATAGTATTTCTATGGAATAAGAAAAATTATCGAAAAATTATCGCACAAACAAATATTATTATGAACTGCGACGGTGTTAGTGTATGACAAATACCGTAAGCCTGTACTTCGTCGCGTATTATTGGATTGCGAGTCGCAACACAATTTCATAACGGAAAACATGGCCCAAAATTACGGTTACGATGTACAAAAACATCCTGCACGGTCATTGGGATAAATGAATCAACACACACGGCGTCGTCTCTAGTTTCTACGACAATAAAATCACCTACAAATTATTTATTAAATGTATAGTTATTCGTATTACCAAAGTTAATTACTAAAATACCGTTAAGGCCGGTGGATTTAACTAATTTAAATATACCACCGGTTTTGGCATTGGTGGACGTAGCGTTCGGTACGCCGCAATCTATCAACATGTTATTAGGCACCGAAGTATTTTTCGATTTAATAACTAACGACCAAATACAACCACTGGTACAAAGTCCCGTATTACCAAACATGAAAATTGGATGGATTGTCACCGGTTCCGTACTGCGTAATTTGAATAACCGTAGTGAATCTAGTATTTCATTATGTACATATATGTATGCATAGTCGGTAAGAGACACGTTACAGGAACGAATTGCTAAATTTTAGCGCCTAGAAGAATTAAAATCTAACGGGATATATACAATAGGAAAACATACATGCAAGTAATATTTTGAAAATAATGTTCAACGTGGCGAATCGGTAGGTATACAGTTTTACTGCCATTTTGAAAGGCTGTTGAGGCTTAGCTAGTTATCGATTATTCGATTAATATTGTAATTAATTATAAAGATAACTATTAATTTGTGACAGCTGACTGCGAAGGCAGTTGATATAATTTCAGTTGCCATTCTTACGCCAATGTGAGAACGAGCAAACAAAATAAAATAATTGTCAATAATAAACACAATTTTCTTATTATACAGTCCACTGAAGTCCAATTCAACACTCAAAACCAAATTTAACAAAGGCATTGAAACTCAGTAAGTTATACATTACGGCACTAAGGCATTTTTAAGTCTTGGAGCGACGTCTTCAGTCCGATAAAAATTTGAGAACGGAATATATCAAATTTATTAAGGAATATATAGCACTCGGTCATATGTCCATTTCACGTAATACGATCCCTGACGATCACTCCAATAATTACCACACCATGCCATCTACAAGTCAAGTACGAGTATTCATTTTCGGATGGTATTTGACGCCTCAATGAAGACGGATACGGGACTAAGTCTTAATGACATTTTGTTGAAAAGACCTACCATGCAAGAGAAGCTCCTTTCAATAATATTTCGTTTACGGATGCATCGATACGTTCTTACTACTGATATAAAAAAAAGGTGCAAAGTTGCAGAAAACCAACTTGATTACCAAAGTATTCTTTGGCGTGAAAGCCATGATTAACCAATAGATACGTATTGTTTGAATACCGTGACATATGGTGTAATCACATCATCGTATTTGGCTTCAGCGTGCTTAAAAAAATTATCCAAAGAAGATACTTTGCGTTATTCTAAAGCTAGTTAGGCGCTTAGCCACGAATTTTATGACGATGACTAACTTGGTGGTAAAACAACGATAGCAGAAGCGTTGAAATTGAAAAAAGATTTGTTCGTGATTTTAAAGACGGCCGCCGACCTAGAACTGTGTAAATGGTCAAGCAATGAACCTAGTCTGCTATCCGTGGTAAATACATTAGTAGAAGTTACTTACAGTGGTGCAAATATAAATACAGATGAGATCACAAAAATATTGGGAAAGTATTAGAACTATCACGAAGATGTCTATCAGTATAGGATGCTGCTGTTTGATAAAAACACTCAAATTACGAAACGTACAATTTTATCAGAAATAGCGTCTATATTCGACCTGTTAGGTCTCATGACCTGATAATTCGATTTAAAACGATAATTAAAAAACTGTGGCAAATCAAGTCAGACTGAGATAAAATGTTACCCCCTGAAAATGGGTATATTTTGCAACTAAATGCATATAGAATTAGTAAGCGGCTTAACCACGCAATCATTCCTAAATGCATTACAAGGTTTCTGTAGACGACACGGTCTGCGCACAGACATATACTCGGACAATGGTACGGAATTTGTCAGCGTCAACAGTCAACTTCAAGAACTGAAGACTTTATTTCTACCAAAAGAACACCAAATCAGCGCCGTATTTACGGGGGGGGGGGGGATTTATCCCTCCCATGGCCTGTTCATTTTACATTTTTGTATGGCCATATAGAAAAAAAGTTGGTAATAAAAATATACTATGATTTATCGATTAATATGAAAAGTATATTTATAAAATAATAATTAAAAATAACAGGTAGTATGTGAGTAACTTATACTCTATTCCATTTAAGAAACCCACTCTCGCGCATGTATATTGAGCCACCGGACTAGTCGGAGCTCTATGATTGGTTGCCAGTGGTCGGCAACCGTCGTAGATCAAAAAGTCCCCCGTGGTCGGCAGCTATCGCCGTGTATGTTAGTAACGTTTAGGAGGGGCGCATGCACCGCCGACAGATTTCCATTGGCCGGGTGGGTCAACTTATTTGGAATAGAGTATAGACAAAATCATTTTTCAAATATTGGCCTGTGTATGTAGAATTACATCAAAAGTGTAACTAGAAATACGATGCATTTCGTATTTCACTCAATAGTAAATCCAGTTTTATTGATAGTATATTTTTAAACCTTATAACACTATACCCATCTGATTTATTCAATAATAATAGAATTATAGAGCAGTACAGAATATCATATTAATATATTGTGTTTTACAGTATTATAATTCGTTCGGTAAAACCAATTTTAGATTCTGAGCGGAGCGAGGAATGTATTGTTTCTACAAAGATGTTTTTTTTTTTTTTATGTGTGAAAACATTTTTTCGGGTAGAAATAATTTTCCGATTATCACAAGTAGGGTATGCTTTCAGTAGCAAATTGTATCACATTGGTACTTTATTAAGCTCATTTTTCGAATTTCTCCAAAGTTTTTCTGGAAAATGAGCATTTTTATAGGCTTTTTATTATTTATTTTTTTGATATATGAAAACATTTTTTTGAGTATAAATAATGGTCCGATTACCACAAATAGGATATCCTTTCCATACCAAATTTCATCTAGTTGGTACTTTATTTAGCTCATTTTTTGAATTTCCCAAAAAAAATTTTTTGAGAAGCGGAAAATTGGCAAAATAATGGTTTTCGTTATTTAAATGTTTTTATTTCTTGATTACAAATTGAGTTTTGATCGTAGAAACATGAAAAAAAATTTTCATATACTATTTAATCTATTTAAAAAATATTTTGAAAATCATGACTGACAATTTTTATCATGAAATGATAACTCCTTAAATTTTAATTGTAGGAATTTGAAATTGTTTTTTAATATATACATGTGTAATTTACACTCGTTGTAAAATATTGGAATGGATTATCAGTATAATATATATTAGTATATTAAGATTCGCTCAGAATCATATTTTCTAATGCAATATAATTTCATTCAAATCTTAATTATTATAATAAACCACTAATTTCTCCAAAGATCGAAGGGATGTAGGAGGAATATCCTAAATGTTCGTTAACCCTTTTCTTATAATCTTATATAAATGACATCAATTGATTTGATCAATGTCAATTAATTGACAATAAATATTATAATTAGTATTATTACAAATATAGGTAATTATTATTTATAATTAAATGCATAAAAATTTAGCGGATTTATTTTGATATGAAGTATTTATATAATGTAATTTAGTATTGTTAGGGTAGAGGCTTTTCCACATTGATTCGCTTAAATTTTATTTCACCCCCCTCCCCCCCCTTAAACATTTCTTAAATACGCTTAGATACGCTGTACCAAACACAAGTACAAACTGAACTATCAAAAGTCGGTATACAATGGCACTGGGATAATGTTCCCCTCACTTTGATGGCCTTTGAAGCGATGGTGGAATCCCTTAAATATCATTTACATAAAACGTTAAATGATATTGCGCTTACTTTCGAAGAACTAAACACTCTATTAACACTAATTGAGGCGATATTAAACTCCCGTTCTTTGACATCTCTACTACAATTTTGTGTTATTTAAATATTTAATTTTTTTTATTTCTATGTCAAAATTCAATATCAATATTTACTTCGTACCTTCCCTAAGCAAAGAGGATCAATGATTCCCATTAGGAACGTCTGAAGTAAAATCAAATTGGGACAATAATTTGGTGTTTTCTCAGTATATTACGGTTAGAACGGAAAGAATAAAACTACAATAACAAAGAACCAAAAAAAAAAACAATTAGTTATTATAATTTACTATATAAGTTTTTATGGTTAATCGTCAATTATTAAAGAAACATAGGGTTTTTCTAAAAAAAGAAGTGTAAAACCTGAGCGTAATCGCTAGGATGTTAAATTATTAATAGTTATATAATTTTGTAAACTGTTTTAGTGATTACGCGTTTAGGTAAGTTTAAAATATATTAGGAATACTCACGCCTTACAAAAATTGTGATCATTACGTAAATAATTTAGAGCTAATAATGTTCATAATCACATTTAAAAACAAAATTCTTATGAGAAATTGATATAATATAATTGTGTAAAAAGTTTCTTAAAAAATTAGTAACAGTAGTTTGAATTTTGAATTTCTTTATATATCTGTAACGATAAAAATTTTAAGAGGTACATATTTCATATAAGGGACACATTAATTTCTCGAAAATATTTTTCCTCTTATTTTTATTATATATTTATAATGTTTAATTTCTATATTAAACAAGAACGCTATAATTTTTATTCAGCGTATTGTTATAGACTGCATAGTCGTCGGATGAAAACAACAAATCATGCACTAGCATGTTTAGTTTAATTTTAAACTATTATAAATTTAAATCTACACATCTGTATTATTATTGTGTATAATTTTTGTTTTTGATCATATCCAACACGAACAGATCATCTTAGAAGTAAATTTATATTAAATATATATAACATATTATAAATATAATTATTATTATCTTTAAAATTATTATTGATATATTATAATTTCAATTTGCACGACAATCTGAATATTTTATATTATTATAAATTATATAATGTGTTGAAAAATATTGTACGATTTTGTATTAAAATCTTTATCTGTGGTAAAATATTTCTTAATATTTAGGTGGGTGTTACGGTAAGAGTAATGAGTATCACCATAATTATACTTTTTAAGCAATATTTTACAAATTAAATTATTTTATTATAGCAAATTTGAGTGTTATATATTAATTATGTAAACATTTTTAAAATTAATTTTAACGTACAAAGTACATTATATGAAAACTATAGACTATGATAGTAGTCTATTTTTGTCCATTTTCAAAACGAATTCTTAACCTCCTTCACTCCTCTTCAGGCGTTCCTTGCTGGTAAGGTACAGTTTGTCTCCTCTTCTTTTTGCCTTATTTGTAAATTCTGCCTCTTCAGTACTTTCTCGCCTGGTGGCAAGGAACGCTATAGTCAGTTTTACTTAAATAGTTAGCAGAGCATTCATAAGAATCTCCATATTATTAAATATTATAAATCTTTTCTTATGGAAATTAAATAAATATAACTTAAGAAATCCTATGTTGCTTTTATTAATTAATTTGTTTTTTGTTGTGAAGACGTTCACAACATAAATTTTGGTAGCAGCGGTGGGATACGTTAGTTTTCAGTACCAAAAAATATCGAAAAGCCTCGAGATTAAACTTAAGCAAAATTATATTTTACATTTAATAACTATAAAAAGTAATAAATGAGAGAGATTTATTATATTATGTTACAATAATACGTTCTAAGTATCCAGAAAATCATTGGAATCACAGAGCATCGATGAGAATTACATTATTAAATTTCAGAAAATCCGTTAAAAACGCTGCCCAAATTCAATTGTCTGTCATAGCGACATAGTGACGTAGTGTGTGAGCCGCTGTCCAGACTAGTGTGTAATCGACTTTCACTATCGATTTCGATATTATTCGACACACAATTCCTGATGTTCTGTATTTAATCATGTATACTAAGTAATATATACAGGGGTTATAACAATAAATTTCATCCTCGATTGCCACCTCCTCCATAAAAATCTTAACAGATTGGTAATTTGGGCTGAGTATCTTGGCCTCTCCTTTAATATACCTAAATGTTCCTCAATAACTTTTACTCGCATACAATCATCCAATTCCTATCATATCAACAACATTTCTGTTATTCTATACGTTACTTAGAATTCACACTTACTCATAACCTCATGGTAAAATTTATTCTCCTGTTATACTTTCTCTCATCGACATTAAAGTCCCTCCTCGATCCACTCATTTCCATGATCTATTTCATATACCGCATTCATTTACGAACTACCTCGACAAATCCCCTATCACTTGCCTTATAAGGAACATCAATAATGACATCTAAAATTTTTCGTATTAGCAATAACTTGTTTCATTTTGTAATTATGTACTATTTAACATATATTTATTTTAGTCTAAATATCTTATAATTAAATATTAATCTGTGTTTAAATATTTATAACTACCTATATACTCATTTATCTTGGGCTTGTTCCATTATATATAATAATAATTCAATTGTAATAATTGTATATTTATATAATTAGAAATGAGAGGAATCGATATTGGTAAGTTTGTGTTATTAAAATACCAATTTTTAGTCTTCTTACTAAATTATGAAACTAATAAATTTTGTTTTTTTTCTTTTAGATCCTACATGGTATTATAATTTATATAAGAGTGAGTAGTAATACAAATATGTAAGGTATTTTAAAATAATATAATTAACTCAGGAGCGCCATTTCAGTATTTTAATAGAAGAGCGAAAATTAAAACAGGTCAAGTTTTAAGCCGATAGGGCCAATTTTGTTTGAAATTAAAATTATGCTAATAATTGACAACTTCATTTGCGATGCATTTTTTAGGAATGTACAATACTTTTTAATTATATCTAATTTTATTAAACATACCTATATCATTATTCACTGCTCAACAAACCATAATGCCACAAAATACAAACGACAAAATAGTACAAATATACAAATTTACAATAAGTCCGTCGACAATGTTATTGTAGATTATGAAGGTGGACTTATGGCGTTTGAATATTATGTATCGGCGTGATAAAATACGTAAAATAAAGGGGAACCTTGGCCCACCCTACTCCCCCAAATGGCACCCCTGGTTTAACTGTAAATAATATATAATATACTTGATGTCTTGATAGTGTATTCCGCTGTAAATTGTTTTTATCAGTACCGAACTAACGGGTGTGCAGTAATGTTTTTGTATTATATATTATAATATATATCTTGCTTTTCTAACGTTTTTGTCCACCCCCCTCACGTGAAAAACAGTTCCAGCGTCTTTGGCCATTGAGGATTCATAAACATATGTAAAACACAAACAATTTTTAGGGAGGCTAATAGAAAATTTAGAAGCTTAGCCCACATCCCTCATTCCATTCCGTCTATGATGGCAAATCTATTTGATTTTACTTTAAAATTATAACTATTTTTAATATAATACACCAACCTAATTATAGCACTAGCAATAGTATTATGTTATTACAATTAAAATATTAATTATTAATGTCTTATAAGAAATATTAATATTACCTAAATTTAGTGCATTGTGATTTAAAGCTGTGATATTGGATATCTATGATACATAATTGCGATAATGTTGTGATAATCAATAAAAATATATTACGTATTTATGTATAAAAAGTTCTAAATGAGGTTATAGAATGAACGATAAGAAAAATACGATTTCCAAGGGAGTATATTATAGTAAAAAAGTATATGTACAAATGCAACCGAACGACACTAAAACGTCTGTGTAAAGAGGCAGAAGATTTTAATTAAAATAAAAGATTTGGTGCACATCAAAGTTAATCATTTATCTATTAACTTTGGTATTAGATCAAATAATATAAAATATACAAATTACAAAGTGAGGTCATGCATGGTGGGTCATATACCAGATGATGAAGATCTGGTGGGAGATAGTTCGAAAAAAATGTGAAGAGCACCGCTTGAATGGTAATGACATGTGTCTGGTCATAAAGAGTGTCTATATAAGATAAAATAAGAAATTATTAATTAAGGAGAATAGTATGAGTGGTGTGTATTATACAAGGGTACCCTAAAGATAATTCTTTACTTTTAAGTGGGGGACAACATTTTAATTTATACATCTTGTTGGATAGAAATGGCTTTAAAGTTAGGAAGGTTATACCTTATAGTGTATACATATTATACCATTGTACTATGTAAACAAAATTGGATAATTATGGGGGATATCAGTTTATTAATACAAATAATTTATTCGATTTTCATTTAAATAAAAAAATAATTATTGTACACATCAGATAAATTACAATTCAAATATAAATTACATTAAATATATTATTAATTTTCAAAAAAATAATAAAAATCACAATTTCGTTTTCGAATTTAATTATCATAAAACACATATTATACTATTATAATGGTTATTCTATAGAAATACGTATCACAGAATAAGATAGTATAAGATATAAAACAACAAAAATTGGCTGGTAAAGTAAATAAGATAAAGCAAACTTTCATAAATAAATTAAAGTGTGTAAATTGTTTATATGTTTATATGTAATATTTATGTTTATATTTTAATAATTCTGATCTCAGTAAACAGTTATTCATGATTTTATTTTTTCTATATTTTCCATTGGGAGGGACATGTCCTTCTTATTTCTCCTCTTACCCCTCCCCAACCACCCCCTTAAAATGGGCGACCTTGGCTTTATGAGAAGTGTGTATAATAAGTTATAAAGAGAGATGATTCAGAGGCAGTGAAAGTTGTAAATTGTAATAGAAATTAATGTAGAAGAATGAAATAAATTAAGTGTGATTTGATGATACCTAACGTGAATAATTTATTGGAATATAGTACTAGAGTGGTTGACCCATTTTATTTTCAAGTGTATGGTGAAGTAAACAAGAAGAAGAATTTATATATAACGTAACTTACTTTTTTTCAGCTACTCCATTAAAAGGCGAATTATACGATTCTTATGTACTTAGAAATATATACATATTAAGTAATGTATAATTAAAATCATATACTTAATATTACTTCACGAATTTTAAATTAAACGTTATACCTGTGATTTAAAAGAAAAAAACCGTTAAATTCTCATTTCGTCAATTTCAATTGATAATAATTATACCTTTTTAGAAGTAACCATCAGTGTAAATACATAATACAAATTACAATTTTATAAGACTATGATATTTTAGATTTTAAGCGGAGCGAGATATTGTTATTATAGTTTTTACAAAAATATTATTTTTTATTTATGAAAACATTTTTTCGGGTAGAAATAATGATCAACTACCATAAATAGGGTACGCTTTCAGTAGAAAATTGCATCTAGTTGGTACTTTATGTAGCTCATTTTTCGAATTCCTCAAAAGTTTTTCCCTGGGAGATGAAAAACTACCAACAAATGATAAAAAAATCGGCAAAATAACGATTTCTGTAATTTTTATTTTTTATTTGGTGACAACTAATTGAATTTTGATAGTAGGAACATTAAAAATTTTTGAGTACTAATATAGATAATATACAAGTGTGGTAAAATTTTGTATCGGATTGGTTAAATTTTTTGCTAAATATAGAGCAAATATATAGAATATATAGATATTGAATTTTTTCCTGAAATTAGTTAACATTAGACAAGTAGAAAAATTAGTTAGAAACATAGTTTAATGGTATGAAATTTTTATAGAAGTCTACTCATATCTATTTAATTTATTTAAAAATCGTGACTGAAAATTTTTATCATAAAATGATAACTCCTTGAATTTTCATAGTAGGGACTTAAAATTTATTTTGAATATTTATATAAGTAATTTAAACTTGTGGTAAAATTTTGGAATGGATTATCAGTATAATAATATATTATAGTATATTGAAATTCGCTCAGAATCAAATTTTCTAATGTGGTAGAACTAATAAACAGATTACGTCCAGTGGGATGAATTTTTAATATAGGTAGAAAGAATTACTCAAAAACCACAAATAATTTATTTTAAAAAATATATGATAATTTTAAAAAATTAATTTGGTATTAGGTACGTGTAATTTGTTTTTAATATTTGCACAGATATTTATGAATATATTGTTACAATTAAATTTTGGTACCCATCGAAAATATTTAATTTTCCAAGTATAAATTATTTTTTAGTAATTGTTTCTTAATTAAGTTAACTATGTCTTAAACTATTTGACTTAAATTATGTCTATTTTTTAGACGTAAGACCAGTACCGAAATTTTTAATGAACATAGTTTATGGCATAACAGATTTATACTGTAAGTATATTACTATTCAGAAAACAATATTTTAAATTATTAAAAATTTACAAAATAATGACAAATTGATGTAATATATGATACTAATTAATTGTCTAAAAAAAAATTATCGCAATTTTCTATAGTCAAAGCTTGGTATTATATAAATGGTTAGAGATTTAGTTTAATAATAATAGGTACATTTAAAAGTGCTCCAAATATTTTTATCATATTTTTTCAATGTCGGGACACAATTTGTGATTAGGTCTTGTGCGTTACCTTTTATAGGTTGGATAAATTTCGTATAACGTGACGATAACTAACTATATAGTATATACATATCATAAAAGTAAAAACTCGATAAATTCATTGATACCTTAAGTTCACTTCTGAATATATAAATTTAATATTATATTATATAACTTGATATACTATGTTGATGTAATAAATCCGAGAAAAGTAATTTTAATAATTTAACGATACTTTAAAGACTATTATGAATTATATATTTATTTTCGATAAATGTAAATTATTTTACAAAGTTCCTATACAATAAGACTTGTAATTACAAGTAATTCCTACATAATGAAAAGTATTTTGTACATTGTAATTTTGGTAAATATGTTAATGTCACATTTTATTAAGGTAAGCATGTGTATTAAATTAACATAATATCATCTACAAAATTGGGAAAATTTTGTCTAAAAGATGTTCCTGATCTAATTACTAGTTGCAATATCACCCGGAAAATTAAAATTATTTTCAGTTGAAAGCTGTTTATTTTAAAATCATTTTTAAGGCAATTAGAAATATTACTTCTATTATTTTTATAGTTTTAAATGTCTAGTAAAAAAATATCAAAAAACAACATTGATTTTTTTTAGTATGTGAAAAAATCATACTTCTGACGTCATATATTGTAATTATCTAATCTATTATATCGTATAATACATAAAATTAATATTAAATATTGTGATAAGTAAATGATATAAAAATAGTTAGAGCATTTAATATATTCTATGGTTGTAGTCATGAACATTAAATACCTATAACCTACCTAGATGGTAGATAATAATTTAATATACTACAATAATATATAAATAATAATTTTGTATTTCACAATATAATAGATTAAATAATTATAAAAAAGACGTTTAAAATTAAAATAATAATAGATTATATTATAGCCCAAATTTTATTACCTAAATAATAATTATAATTATTAATAATCTCCATTAAAAAATATTAATACAATGGAAAAATATTAAAATTAGTAATTTTTTCTGGGACACTAGGTATATAATTATTATAGTAAACAATCAGTATAATTATTTTAATTATCATTTTTAATGCCTCTTGCAGTTGCTTCAGGTAATTAAAATATAGAATTTCACATAACTAACAATTATTTATTACCTATTCATCTTTAGTTAATAATAAATATTTCAAAGATCGATTATTAAGATCTTATTGTTATGTTGAGGTACAATTAGTTCCATAGCATAAACAATTTGTCGTAATAAAATTCATCGCATTAAATTATTAAATTTTAATAAGCAATCGGAATCAATAAAAATAACATGATGACATGGTAAAAAATATATTTTAGTATATATTTATGAAATATATTAAGTTAATTAAAATAAGTTTAGTACATATCATTTGTTAAATTATGAGCTATTCCTGTAATTTATTTATGAAATTTCCGTGTATGCAAATTTTGATACATTTTGGTTATTCTATCAGCTGTATCCTTATACTTTTTTTCGTCTAAGTTCTGTTTCTGTACTAAATTATTATTAGACAGTTACATTTGTCATTTTTTTTTTTTGTAATAATCTTATAAAATTTCAAAAATTTAGATGAATATCATTTAAAATAGAGAATAATCCATTGTGCTGTTTTATCCTAATACCAAATTATTAGTCTTTTGAATGTTATATTCAATGGAATAGTAATTCCAAATATTGATATAAAACTTTGAATTTTTTTTTCCATTTCTGTAAAATTTACATAGGTACCTTCAAAATAAACAAGAAATCGTGATAAATCAGATTAAAATTTTCGGTAAAATATTGTATCAACAACTGTGCAAAATAAATTACGGCAAAATCAATAAAAACAAATAATATTATAGCTTTTTATTATTATTTTTTTATATGCAAAATTAGGATTTTATGATATTTGTTTGATAACCAGTATTCTTGCATAAGATTCCAATTACAATGTGAAAATTTCAATTTCGATTTTTTCAATATCTAAATATTACTTCAATATCACGTACCTATCGTTCAACTTGATTCATTTAATATAGAAAATTCGTTTGTATAAATATACGAGCTTTGAAGTGTTTATTTATATTCTCAGTGCATTTCTATATTGTTTTGTTTTTAGTTTGCATCCATCATGCATTATAAGCATATTTTTAATTTTTTATAAAATTTAAAGACATATTAATTATTTTGTTAAAAAAATTATACTGCAATAACATAGTAATCACTAATCACAAACATTAAAACATGAACCACAGAAGAAGAAGAATATTATTTTTTACTAGAACAGTTTAAAAGTATAATATCGTCCAATAACGGATAATGAGATTCATTATATTATCTTTAAAGGAAATAAAATATTATCATTTATTGTCGTTCATATAAACAATGTAATAATTGTATTTACCATCGTGTAAATTACATTTACTAAGAAAATAATAATAAGTATAATTAATAATAATTAATAAGACTTATAATCATATATAAATATTTTTAATGTTTATGGATATAAGTTTCATACAATATTGTACTTTTGAGGCAGATCAATGGAAACTAGCAAAAAATACAATATATTTTCTATGTAACCAATTTACTGTGCGACAAATTTAATAAGATCAAATGACGTAAACTCGTTATGTTATGTAGGATATAATTATATAAGGTTTATTTTTATTTTGTAGATTTCAATTATTATGATGCGTCGAATACAGATGATGTATTTTTGCTCTCTTTAATATTTAATGGTATTTATCATACGTTTAGACAAAATTATATATTTTATAAGAGTTATAGCTTTATAAATTATGTGTAAAATACCATCATTACATCACTTCAATATTTATTTAAATAAGATAATCGATTAATGATATAAATTACAAACATTTTATACCAAAATTATTATTATATACAGCAATACAGGATGTCCTTGATTTAATTTCTAATTATAATATCTTCGTTCAAATAAAGATTTTTAAATGCAGTTTCATTAAAATTATTATTTAAATATTTCGCTATAATATTATTATATATATTGTTATATTTTATATTTTAAACATCTAATAAAACAATTAACGCTAAAGAGTCCACTGAATTACAACCTATTAGTGCAGAAATATATTTAATTATCCATTCACTTAAATACAACAAAGCAGCTGGAAAGGATGGGATATTTGCAGAATTTTTAAAATTGTCAGAAAACAGCTCAAAGAAAAGATTTATAAATTAGTCCTGTTGATATGGAAAAAAGAACAAATTATAAAAGAATAGGAAATGTCTATGATTTGTCCGATATTTAAAAAAAATGATTCAAAATAAGTTTATTATAGAGGAATATCCTTACTGGATGTAAGATACAATGTTCTGTCGGCTGTCTTGCTAGGAAGGTTACAAAAGTATGCAGAAGAAATTATTGACAGCTACCATAGCTACCTAGCAGTATCTTCAAATTTCACGTTACTTTAAAAATTAAAAGTAGGTAATTTATTTTATTTTTTACTAGACGTATCTTTAAAACAAATAAAAAGTATTAGAATTAATAATAGAAATTTAAAAATCTCCATTCTTAACGAAGATATTACAATTAGTAATTAAACTGGACTACCCTATTTACATAATATGGTATTTACTTATAAAATGTAAAGACTCTAATATATTATTATTTTTATAACAAATTTTATTATTTTAGTCCCACCAAATCCATTAGACTGATCAATATGTTTGATCCATATGCCGGTGGTAGTCAACGATAAACAATTTGGCTAAACAAATACTCTAAAGATTACGACAAAATATATATAATAATATATTAATATTTTTTTTCGACGTAACATTGTAATTATCATTTAAATATAATAATAATACTTACAAATAATAATAAATCATTGTCGTTCAATCATAATTATTATAATATCACTATGTATCTATGATTTTATTAGTTAATAATTAATAATACATTATTTTACTTGATTTAAACTATTATTACTAAATATAAATATTAATAAATATAATACAATAAAAAATAAAATATTGTTTTTTTGCGAGTATAAAATAAATAAATTTCCTTTCTAAACTTTTCCATTTGTTGTATTAAGCAGTATAAATAAATTGGGTTAGGTACTAACGTACCTACTGTTATGAACAGTATGATGTAAGTTATAGCAATAGCACTATGGAATCCTGAATTAGAGAATATAAATATATACGTACAGTGTCCGCCATTCTGATCAGGGTTGTTATGTTTAAAACATAAGGAAATAACATATTGAATTGTTTTAAACGTTTAAGATAAATGTTTTATATATCAATTGAAAACATGTGTTTAAAATAATATTTTTAGTAAATTTTAAATTAAAACAATCTATGAAATTTTCTTACTTTACGGAACACTCTCTCACTCTTTTAACGACTTTACTTGTTCTTGAACTTGACTTAATTTGAATAAAGAATTTCTATAAAAGAACTTTTTTCCTTCCCGAAAACATAATTGATTATAATAATTAGGCTCGTGATCAAGTAAACGGTAAAACCGTACAGGTATAAAAATCAATTTGCAAAATGTCAAATATGAAAACAGAGAATTAATTACTACTTTATTAATAACAAAGATTTTATTATCATGATAAAATTACCTTTAATATCTATCTTATAATTGGTATCAGTGAAGTATAAACTATAATGTTATCTCCACTTTTAGAATTTAGTATCAAAAATAATAATTAATTATCGATTTTTACCTGTCTGTCCATAATCTATAAAAATATATCATAATTTATTCTGTAACAATACATTGCTTTTCCATACAATCACACCACAATAAATAATCCATCTAGTCATCTATGTTACGTTTAAATAATGTAGATTAATAACAATTATGGTACTGTGTAACGGAGCAATAACATAGCTCTTTTCAGAGATACAAAAATAGATTTTACTAGTCGGTACGGTAATGAGACGTAAGAGCGTACGCGTCGTTGACTAGATATCGGCATGTGATTGGACGACCAATCACAGCCGTGTATAACACAGTCCAAAACGTATAAAACGGCAGCGATTAAATAAATTAATCATTCCAGTCATCACCACAATTCAGTCAACATCAAAATCAAACCCAAGATTTTGCTGTTAACCTGAACTAGAAATCGGAACCACCACAACGACGTACAGCTGACAATCCAACCAACTCACGGAAGAAATTGTTATCGAGGAAGAGACGTATTACCGCCGACGAGACGAACCTTACACCCCATATAAAACCGTTCTTTTCAGAACGCTCTCTCTGGGTGACGAACAATTCCGCCTTACACTAAAACCGTTCTTTTCAGAACGTAATCCCTAGGTGACGAACACTCCACCTTACCCTAAAACCGTTCTTTTCAGAACGCAATCCTTAGGAGACGAACACTTCACTTTGCCCTTAAACCGTTCTTTTCAGAACGACGTCAGATCCTTCTCAAACACCATCAGTACGGATATCGGCACAGTTGTCTAACGGCGCCTGAGTCTGTTTATTTTTTAATAAAAATATTTCATAATTATTTTTTGCTTTTGATATAAATTTGTTGTTTTTTATAATGATTAAATTTAAAAGAAAAATAATGTGAGCTCAAAACATTATAATATATAATGTGGTGCTTCAAGAATAACATAACAAATTATGAAGTGTAATTAAGTCAAAGCATCTTTTGTCTAAGTCTGATATTGTAATATATAATAATTAGAATGTTTTATGTTTTAGTTAATAAAGTCGAACAACATTAATAAAGATATTATTAAAATATACATCATTATATAACTTTATTTCCAATACTCAATTAAAATTTAACCACAGACATGGTATTGTACCTACCTCAGGATATGTGGCGTGGTTGGAATCATTTAATTCATTTTTTCATCTTTGCGCATGGACGCCAATTGGCATCTTAATAATTTTTTCAAAGTTTTTAAAATTAAATAAAGAATATGCAGATACACTAGTTATAAATCAAATTAATTTTTATATTGTTCTTTATTATTATCTGAAAACAATAAGTAAAAAATATAATTTATTGCGTATGAAATCCTTTGAAACATGTTGTAAGTTACAAACTTGGTTTTGTGAAGCAAGCCTTACCTTAGTATGTACAATCTTTTCTGATTCCATTATTGGAACAACATTTACGCAAATTTCATTCATTTTCGCCCATTACCGTGGGTTAACATTTAGATGATGACATGGCGTATGTTCGTTGATAGTTGAAGATTTGGAGTACGAATAACGTAAAATATTAGTATTTACCGTCGTAAAATAAATAAACTACTTCTATATGGTCATATGTCCAAATGGTGTATAAATACATATTTTAAAATATCCTTCTCATTACAATAATTAGGTATATGTAAAAAAGTTTGAAAAATTTTTTGAAAGTGTTCGAAAATTTTTGATTCATTGTATGATTATTAACATATAAACATTACCTTCAACATGAGACTTTAACATTGAATATAACGTAAGAAAAAAATCTTTATTTTTTGTTGTTTCTAATTTGAACATTGAACCTTAAATTTATGCTGTTTAACTAAGATTTTTGAAAAATTTTAATAATAGTTCGAAAATTTTAGATTTAATGAAGGATCATTGAGTTAGGTTAGGTTATGTTTAATCATTGCTTTTGAATCTTAATACAACACTACCTATATAATAACCCTTCAACCGTCATACTTTAGGTATGTCTATACAAAGTGTCGCTGAAGTCTATCATATTTATAATATATGGCAGTTCTTATACATTTAAAATTTGTTTTAGGGGAGAGTATCTATCTGAAAAGATGATGATCTGGTGATTGTAACTAATATAACTAATAAAAACTGCTTATAACTATTGTTTATATTGCAATAAATACTTTATTTGACTATTTGAATGACTAATGAAGGATCGTAAACATGTAAATTTTACCTTCAACATGAGACTTTAACATTGTTTTTAACGTAAAAAAAAAATTATTTTTGTTTAAAAATTAAGTAGTATATTATTAGGTTTCTATACAATTTTCAAACCGATAAACCCAAAATTGTAAGTAATATTAATTTTTTTTGTAAAAATGTGCATAGATCTATATTAGGCCAAATAATCAATTAATCTGTTCCAAAATTTTACCACACATATATATTACCTATGTTAGTACTCAAAAAATGACTTTTCAAGTCCCAACGATCAAAACTATTAGTTATCACGAAATAAAAAATAAAAAATTACGGAAATCGTAATTTTGCCGATTTGTTGGTAGTTTTTCTTCTAGGAAAATACTTTTAAGAAATTTTAAAAATGAGCTTAATAAAGTACCAAGATTATACGATTTGCTACCGAAAGCATGGTAATCATACAATTATTTCTACCCGAAAAAAATGTTTTCATACATAAAAAAAAATCTTTGTAGAAACAATACATTCCTCGCTCCACTCAGAATCTAATATAAAATATGGAACTGTTTCAGTGACTGAACAGAAAAGACTGACGCAATTACGTAATGTGTGATCAAAGTTTCCGATCGAACTGATACGTCACATTCTGTATGCGATTGAACTAAACTGAACAGATGCAGTGTGTTCACTCCCTAAATGGTCGTTATGTGCGACTTTGAAATTATTTCCTTTATGAAAACTGAATGGAATATGGTTTTAACTCTGTTAAAGAAATCTAGGGAGAATGCAAAAATAAATTAAAAATTTGTCCGTTTTGGTAACATTGCAGTTAATAGGTATACTATGATATTATTAACATAATTTCAAAGTTAAAAAAATTGTTAATGAACTAAATATATAAATAAATAAGTAAACATCAAACAAACATATATCAATTTTAAATTATAATTATTATAATATAAAATAATTAACAAACAAATTACAACTAGTAGTGTACAATATCATAAGCTTCTCCATTTGTATTAAACTAAATTATAAATAATTAACTGTTATTTCAATTTTACAATTTTCAAAATGACCGACGAATAAAACAAAAGTGAATCGCAAATCTTATTGGAATATCCAAGGAATGTGTCAACTTCATTATTAAATTATGTTACTGTAAATTATCTTTTAAGGCGCTAATAATCTTACAACATGATAATGCAGTCTACACACCTCACACGCGCGCGATCGAAAATGCTCTGCAAAATGATTTTCTACACCCCTCTTACTCCCCTGATCTTGCGCCTTGCAATTTTCATTTTTTTCCTCTACTCAAGAGAGACCACAAGGGTAATAATTATACCTCAGATGATGAGATGAAGACAACTATCGCATACTGGATACGAGAGAAGTCAGAAGAATTCTTCTGTGAAGGTATAAAAAACTTATTACACATTGGGAGAAATGCTGTTTTTGTTCCTGTTCGGCTGTTCTACAAGCATGTGTGCATTACTTTTTGGCCTACCCTCGTATGAAATAGTTCATAACAATTATAGTACATTAATAACCTTAGATATTTTAATTGAACAAAAATACATTTAAATTGGATTATGTAGTAATACAATTTATCAACAATAAATTATTAATAATAAAATAAACAAAATTAAATAGATCATTAGGCTTAATAAATAGTTATAAATATTAAAAATATATTGCACAAAATAACAATCGAATACTCATATATTAAATTATTAGGTTTTTTAATTTAGATGATTTACATAAAGTCAATAAAATTACAAATAACGCAGAAAAAATATATGTTGTAGATGTAAATGTAGTAATATACAAAAGTTTTGGAGAGAACACTGACCATATAAATAAATGATCACGAAAAAATAAAATGACAAAGTTGTACATACACGATTGAGTGATATTTAACAAACATAGATTTTGAAGACCCAAAACCCTAGATAGGACATTTTCAAACAACATTAAATTAAGAAAAATCAAAAAAATTAAGAAATATTATATATTATTTTACTTTTGGTCAAGTACTAGGAACAGATTAACAAGCACTGGAAAACCAAAGGTGTGGGTAAATATATGGATTCCTGCAATAACTGGATCATAAGTGGTTTGTCCAATATAACCAGGCACTATGTCTAACGTACTAATACTGTTAGAATTACCCTAGAAATTATTAAATATATTGAAAAGTGATAAATAATATTTTACTATTAGATTAGATAAAAATCTACTTATCTTAAGTGTAATTAGTCTTTAAAAATATATAAATATCGTTAGTTTCATATGATATAACGACCACAAGTAATTTACCTGATAAAAAAAGAACAACAATGATAACCAATAATGAAGTATTGCTGAGGTTAAACTTTTCCAATTATTCAGTCTAATGAGTTTACATGTGTACACCATGATTGCTGGTATTAAAATGTTATGAGGTCTTAATAACAATGATAAACGTAGCATTAACAAAATTATCAATGAACACACAGTGTAATTCCACTTGTGTTGTTTGTCAACAGAAACAATATGGCATCCAATCAATATATACCATGCTATAGTCCATGAATGTAAACAGAATATTGATTTCCTATAAAAGAAAATAATGTTTTCCTACATACAAAATGTATTTATTATTTTTATTAGGATTATACTTACAATATATTATAACCATATGGAACAGAAACTTCTTTGGTTTCAACCCTATACATATAAACACAACATAAATCAAAGAAGTACAAAACAAAAATGATTACCCTCAATTGATCAAATCTCTTATTGTTTTTTCCAATTCTGAAGATATTAATACAAGCAAAAAATATACTAATGAGACCTGAAATTTTATATATATATAAAAAAAATTTAAACAATATAATAAATAATTTAAACATTACCAATACAACATACCAAAAAACATTAGAATTGATAAATAAACTTGATTTTGGGATTCACGAAACCAATCTCCTGAACTATAAAATCCTGACCATTGATTACCAATATAATTAAAATCTTTGCAAAACCGATGTAAAACCATTGATATAATCCACATCACTGTTGATGTATAGTAACGCTCAACAAATGTTTTACATACTTGAATTGCAGAAAATCCTGTCCAAAGGTGATATAACAACTGATGCTCTTCTTCAATATAGCTAGATGAAAATAAACTCATTACATGTACTAATGTGCCAAGTGATACATATAATAAATTATAGTCTTTATTGACAATCTGAAAATAATAATAATTTTTCTATTATAACTAATTAAATTATATAATGTCAATAAAAATAATTAGTACCGCTGAACTAAAAATTGAAGATAGTGGCCATCGAAAACAACCAAGGTTAATAATAAATATTATAATAATGACAATAACTAAAAAATTAAATGTAGCTGTGAATTCACACAAGATGCTGTCACATTGTAACCATACACAGAATGCCCAACGAATTAGCATTAGATATATTAAATGATTGACTTTAATAAATTTGATATTTACAGCATCAAAATCAACTAGCATTATCCAAATCTTAAAATATAAAATAAAACTATTATTAATCAATATAAATTAATTAAACTAAAATATGATTAATAGATTTACGTGCCTGTATTGATAATATAATTGAGACAATTATAAGAAACATATCGACATTGGCTATAGATTTAATGAGATAGTGGCTCATTCCACTCAATGCAGATTCATACAAGGCAATAATATGTAACGCATGATCAATGGTCAAAGTTTCATTTTTTAACCAATTATAATAATAAATTGTAGCATCATTATAATCTGTCATAAAAGCTAAAATGCCCCAAACATATTAGTATGCATATTTTGTACAAAAATTAACCTAAATACATATTATATAACTAAAATCAAAAATTAACTCTTAAGAGAATGTAATACCCGTATATCTTCTGTCTCAGTCTAACAAACAATATCTAACAATACTTATGGAAATGAACAAATGCAGAACTTAAATTATATTTATATATATTTATACGTCTGACGGCAATTTACAAAGAAATATTATTATGATGTTCAGGTTGAACTTAGAACATAAACATCTAACAAATTTAAAGTGAAGCATATTTCAAAGGAAATGTCATACGAGTTTTGAAAAATATTGTTTCACTAAGATGTTACAGCGTGTTAAAAAAATATAAAACACTATAACTTCTTTATCAGATTATATTTTATAAAACAGATATGGAATTATCTCTAAAATATGTTAATAGATGTTTAAACTCCAAGTTTAACCAAAACATAACAATTTAAGTTTTGTACTGCTGTGATTTAACTGTAATCCCCATAAGATAGATGAAGAAAGAACATGTGGATATGACATCCTTTTAAATCATTTGTAATCAGATTTAAAAATATTAAATACCCTTATCCAATGATCCTTTTTTAAAAATATAATTATTATAAACTTGCTGAGTATTATAATGATAAGCGAAGAGAATTTCATTGATATTAAGATTTTGCAAAGTTTTTCTTATAATTTTTCCAGTGTTTCCAGAAGGTATTGGAAGTCCCATAATTACTGAAATTGATGGCACTAAGTCGGTTTGCATTATTTCATCTCTAAAAATATTTAATTGAAAAGTATAAAATAAAGTTGTGCAATATTTTTGTATAATAAATTAAACATACTCAATAGTTCCACCACACATTGCATTTTTATAATATACAAATAAAGGAACCATTATTTCACCAGGTGAATATCCACCATGCCCACCATTGTCATGCATTCCATGATCACCACAAACTATTAAAACTGAAGGAAGTTCGGAATCTTCAGAGTCCTATAAATTTATTTATAAACAATTTATAATATGTTTCTATTTAACCAAAAACACAAAAATAGAACAAATATTACCAAGTAATTTACAATACGTTGAATAATGTTATCCATTTCAGATAATTTGTTTGGCATCAAAGTACTTCGAGGTCCACCCATATGGCCTATATGATCAAGTCCCAAATAATGGAGTATCATGATATCCCAATCGGCTGTTAATTTTAATTCATCATCTAGGTGTCGAGTAACATTATTATCAACCTAAAGAAAAAAAATATCACTTAAAATTAGTAAAAACTAATGTGCTTATGTTTATAATGTTAATATTTTATGAGAATGTATTACTACATAATCTAAGTTATAGTATTACTTCAGTATAATCAGAAATATAAAAAGATGTAGTTCCATCGTGTCTGATAAATGAATTTGGAAATAATTTTAACCATGTATCATCGCCATAAAATAATAATCGTTTGTTAGCTGCATGTGCTTGATAAATAATACTGTCTTGTTTAACTGCAGAACTATCCAAATTTAATACAAGATCAATAAAATTTGGTACTGTACCAGTAGTTAAAGCCTAATAATAAAATATACACTGGTTGATTTCAATTAAATTATTAATCTCTATACAAATAGTATACTTTTATACGTGGCATTGTAACTGTAGGAACATTGACTCTAGTACGAAATAAACAACTCCGATTTTTCTTTATGAGATCAGTAGAAAATGGCATATATACATTATATTCTGATTCCGTAAAGAAATCATATCGAATACCATCTATTACCATCAATACGATTTTATTCACCGACTTATGATACAAACGTCGGATATCAAAACTAGAAATTTTTTCAAAAACAATATTATATTAATTATATAATATATTTTATACCACAAATATTAATAATATACTTTAAAATTAGGTGATGTTACAAAATGTTCGGTTTGAAAATCAATCTCAAAATTGTTAATACTTGAATCAAACTAGTTTGGTTCAATATTATTTTTTTTTATAGTTTATATGGTAAATTATAAAACATTTAACATTTTAATCAAAATATATTGTTATAAATATGTAATATTATAATAGTATTTATACTACTTATGGTAAATGTTCTATAACCAATAATTATATATTTAACACATAATTTGTAAATTTGTAATTAAGTATATTTTAGAACTTAAATTTTTTTATAGTTTGGTAATTTGGTTAGAATTAGGGCATTATTTAAAAATTCAGTTCAGTTTAATCTCAAATATAAGGGTTTGTAACATCAGTAAAATGTATTTATTTATTCAAATATTTTATATTTATAAAAATTATACAATTATAAATTTTAAAACTTTAATATCCAATAGTCAATCAAAAATATATTGCATAATTACAAACTATTTTTAAAATGCAATCTAAATATCCACTTAAGTTAATATTTTATACTTTCTTTACAAACACTATCTTTCATTCTTTTACAAAATATTAAAAACCACAAAAGATGCATAATAGTATTGTTTAATCAAACAATATATTTCAACATATATGTGGGATTCTATACAACATAGTCGGTATAAACGAACAAATACTAAATAGCAAATAATATTATAAAAGTTGTACATCAGTACTTTGTTGGCCTAGTTGACTAGACGGCAATCGAATGGATAATCGGTGACAATTGTATGCTCACAGAACGGCAAGCATACGCAGTCATTATAATATAAAAGTCTTAAACCACTTGTATCAATCATAATATTGCTAACTTGATCTATAATCATAATTGTTTTCACTAGGCCAAAAAGAGCAAAGAATAAATTATAGCAAACTTAATAGTTTACTGATTTACAAACACAACGATTCGTTTCGAACGGCGAGCGACGAACGTCATTACAACGTGGAAATGTAATTACCGCCATGGTTCGGAGTCGCTTTGATTCGGCCGTATAGTTAACGGGATATCATTTGGAGTCGATGTGCGGACGTCATTGTAGTCAAATGAAAAGAAACCGTATAAGAATAGTAAATTAGCAAAAATCGAGCAAGACGACAGGTACAAAAGAGCGACCGATCTCTTGGTCAACAGCATAATTCACGTATTAAGATCTCTCAGTCCATTCAATTTGTTATTTAAATTTAAATTCCAAATCATGGTAAATTCAAAATTTCAATCGACGACGAAACACCGCAGGGCGCATCGCTAACAGTTATAACTTGTAGCTGAAATTCGAATCATAGTAAAAAAAACAGACTCTCCGACGTGACAGATTAAACGATAAAAATGAAGATATTATAAATTATAATTCAAATTTATAATCACAATAATAATATTTTATATACATAACCTGAAAACCGGTGTTCGACCTGAAGTTAGACGCACGAGTGCGTGGCCCCACTGGTGCCGCAACAGAAAAATACTAAAATTTAGGGGTACACAAACATATCGATATCGTTACTTTTTTTACGAGTTTTTTGTTATCCAATTAAACACAAATATATTGATATTAAACTCATAATATTGTAATTGTCTAATATTATATATAATATTAAGTCATGTACCTATTTATATCCCATTGTTCCTAAAAAAAATTAATACTTGTTATTTTAAAAATAACGTAACAATTTGCCTGTGTATATTGTGTTATTTTAATAACTAGCAAACGGCATATAGATTGACTTTGGGGAGTACGCCTTCGGCGTACACGAAACACTTTTTTTGGAGGAATATTTTTTTAGGGAAATTTCGATAAATGTTTTATCCGCCTTCGGTGGATTTAGGGGCGTCCGCGATCTAGTGGTCTACAGGTGACACCTTTTGGCGGCAAATCGTTTACGTTTTGTAATTCTGGAATTCTTAAAATATTCCCTTTCGGGAACCAAGGCAAGTTTATTCCAAAGGCCGTTGATACGGGTGTCGTAGAGAGATAGCGTCATCGTAAGGATGATTTCGAAATGCTGCAATCGCTCGTCTCTCTTTAACGGATCTTTTTCCTCCCGTTTCGATAATGTTTAAACGATCGCTTTAGCGTTTTTAAATGTATTGAAATGACAATTTAAATAGGTAAATTACACATCCATAACAGAAATTTATCAAGTTAAAAAATTTTTTTATTCTCAAGAGCCAAGGATATACGAAAAAAAATATTAGACTCCACAATGCCATAATATCAGATGTTGCATAATAATCATTAATAGTCTTATTCTATGATAATAATTCTGACACCATGGATTGATATTATAGAAATTACAATTATCTATGCATAAATAGTAGTTAGCCAATATTAGTATTAAGGGGTGACCAATATAAATGTATAACAGGGATAAATTGATATTAATATTGTGTTATCGTTTTACGGTCGATTGATAAGACCGTCAGTTTATCAGTAACATTTACATTTCAAATAATATGCCAAATTCGACATAAATAAGTTATATGTAACTATTTTGATAAATATAATACTTTTACGTATGTACAGTTGTAATGAATATTGTACGTCATACATTTAATTTAATTTTGAGTGTTTTAATAATTTTCTCAAAACATTTTATATATTAAAAATTTCGAATCAATGTTATGCAAATCTTATACATCACACGATATTTCATGTTACGACAGATAAAATTAACTAATATGTTAATTAAATGTCATAAAAGTGCTGTTGATATCAAGAAAAAATTGTTTTTAAATATAAGTTTGAAAAGAAATTATGTAGTAAATGAAAGTAAACAGAGACTGTTGTGAAAAAGTAAGTAAATGATATGTGATGCAAGATTTACACTATATTTTATTATTAATTAATTTACAATTTTATAATTTTTTTTTAGTGTGTAAATTCCAAACCAAAATGAATACTTTAATGAAAGTACTAACACTAAGAACTGTAAACAATAAAGCATGTGGCTTTGAATATTATATTAAATATAACTGGTTGGCAAGTGTACTGTAGCCTTTATATGGGTATTGTGTTACAATGAGCGCATCAATATCAACTACGGGTAAAGCCATAGAGTAAAATGTTATTATAATAAAAATATATAAGTACATTAATCTTTTCAACAGACATTTGATTATTTTGACTAAAACAACACCAGAGACTGATGGTGAAGACAACAACAACTTACTATTGCTATATTTTTATTTTTACAGGTAAATAAGTGAGTTATTTTTTTTTTTTTGTTGTTATTAAAACTACAATGTTTATACGTTTAACGACACGGAGCCTTATATAATTTGAAGTGTTTCTTTGTAGGATACGGAATCATTCTTATGCTTTTATTAAATATTATAATAATTTTCCTGAACATTTTGTTCTGTAGTAAAAATTGCAAATCCAATGTTTTGCTTTAATGTGAAATAGATCAGTACAAAATTGTGAGTAAATATATATATATATCTATAGCACAACTAATAAAATATATTTTCAAAATAAATACTTTTATTTTCCATTTATGCAGATGTGTTTGGCACGTGACTCGTATACCACATAGTTAACAGAGGACACTGGTTAAAGCATTAGAACAGGTAAAGAGTATATAAAAAGAAATGTGTAGTGAACAGAGACTGTACGCGAATAATTCGAATTAATAATTTACTTTTTTCAGGTGTGTTTGACAGAATCTAATACACTACACAATATTCCATGTTACAACAGACAAAACTAACCAATATAGTAATTATATGTATTAAACGTCATAAAAGTACTGTTAATGAGTGCATCAATGTCAACTATGGGTCAAGCCATAGAGTATTTAAGTGTAAGTAATAAATGTTATTATAATAAAAATATATAAGTATATTAATCTTTTCTATATACATTTGATGATTTTGACCAAGACAACACCAGAGACTGATGGTGAAGACAACAACGACTTACTATTATTATATTTTTACAGGTATATAAGCGAGTTATTTTTTGTAGTTAAAAATCAATGTTTATAAGTGTAATGACACGGTACCTTATATAATTTGAAGTTTTTCTTCGTGTAGAATCATTCATCATGCTTTTATTAAATGTTTAATGTATGGCAAAAAAGAGGGTGTTGAGAAAAAAGTAGATTGGTAAGCAATGTTCATATGTATAACAACATAATGCAAAATATAGACTTTAAATCTTGATGATTTATGATTTAATTACAGCTAAGTGAATTAAAACCTTATCATTTTACAGATATTATTTGCTCAATACAAAACTATACAAAGTGTAGAAAGATGTATACCTTATACAAAGTTACATTGTTCAGTGGAAGTTAAAGTGCCCTATATCATGTGTAGTGTAGCTACCTTGCAAAAATATAACCTTTAACATGTTATATATAGTTTGGATCTGCGCAAAATGTTGGAGTATGAGAAAGTAAAGTTATTCATTCATAGCACAATTAATATATATATTGAAAATAAATACTATTGTTGCATGTGTGTTTGCCATGGTGACATGGTGTGTTTGAATTCATACATCACACAGTCATGCAACAGACAAAGTTGAACAATATGGTAATTGCTAATATATATATATATATATTAATAAATGCCACAAATAGTACAAATTTTTGTATAATAAATGTTTTTCATGTGTGTGAAATAAAACTAAAATGAAATCACCAAGACTAACAACTAAAAGCAGTTAAGACATAAGCATATTTTTTTAACAATGAATAGTATACCAAATACCACTGGCAGGCAAGTGTTTATTCACCAGTATACTGAACCACATATATATATAGATAGAATTGTTTAGATTTGTTGCAGTACCTTTTACAGAGCTATTATAATGGGCATGGTTATTCGATTAAATAGACAATAAGACTGCTTTGACAATTGACTGTTGGTGAAAATTAGAATAAGTAAGTTAATGTTTAAAATATTTGTTATAGTGTGAATGTCTTATAAAATTTGAAATGTTTAGAGTTCAGAGTAGAGCTGTTAAATCATAAATTTAGTTTCAATTATGTTTATTCGTGTAACACATAATGTATAAACTATAAATAATATTGTTATTTTTTGTTGCAGTACCTTATACAGAGTTATACCAGAGAACATTTATATTTCATCAGAGTGCCCAGTAATATACACTGAACATGTGTGTGCAAAAGAATAAGAATTGACTTTTGACTGCTGGTGAAAAATAAGAATTAAACTATTAAGTGTCGCTTTGTAGGTGTCTTTTCATGATCCTAAGAGTAGAATATTAATTAATTATTTTTATATTGAATGTCAATTTATGGTTAAATATGTATATGTAAAACAACAAAAAATGAAATATAATTTACTTTTAATTGTTATTATACCTAATTTGTATTGTGTATGCATACATTTTATTAGCAATACTCTACTCTTATAGTGTATACTAATATTGCATAATTTTTTTCTCCTTTTAAAAAGCGATATGTTTATGTGGCATACTTATTTCCGTATAACTGAAATCTTTGTTGTTGTCCTCATATCTAACAAAGGAACTAATACTACTGACCAACAACTGAAAAGACAAAAAATGCATATATTGGTGTACCAAATGTAAGTAAGTATATGTGATTATAATTGTTCATACGTGTGATTACATAAATTTAGACATTATTTTTGTTGCAGAGTTATGTTCATACTAAAGTAGACAATGTAAATGGTATTGCGTAGTGCAGTTGGTCGAGTGCCCTTATTTTCTTATTAATTCAATTGTATCAATACATATCGCTTGGTTATAAGATCACACTCAACAGTTTTAGTGTAATCCATCGTCATAAAAAAATTTGAATATCATTTTATTTATAATCTGACCTCCGGTAATAGAACAAATAATTTTAAATGTTACAATGTGTAATGACAAAACACTTGAATTTTTTTAATATAATTGATCTCTCATATTTTATGTTTAATGTGTGCAACTTTACAACTCGTCAATCACATTTTTTTTATATATTATTTTATTTTATTTGTTATATATACTACCTATGTTAAATAAAATAAATACTGTATTAATTAAAAACGTTGTTTTTTATCTCATTACTTATACCATGAATAAACTAAAAATGTACAAAATTAATATGTTCAAAAACACTAAGTATATTGTTTATATGAAAAATGAAAAAAAAAATCTTAGTAAATAGTAGGTAAATGTGTGTGACCAAGTTATATATAAAACGTATAGTTTGACATATATTGTCTCTTCTTGGTGTGTGCAACATTGCAACTCTATGTTTTAACTGTGGTTAAATTGTTCTTTGGAAGTCAAGACACAGCTATGTATAATATTAACCATATAAATACTCATAAAAATAAAATGTTGAAGAAAAATACACTTATATTAATAAAACATTTTAAAACAAACGTCCATTAAATTACAAAAGGTCAGAAAAAAGTCAATAAATTAAGATAAATTTGTACACACACAATATATATTATATTTGTCGGTCATTTTCTAAGTCCCAAACAAAACGTTAAAAATTAAATTAAATTGACGGATTTTTCTTCACACGCGTCGACGACACATCCACATTGCCTCCTAACTCAATCGCGGGATTTATTTTGCAAAATTAATAAAGAAATATATTTAAAACGACAATTATTCTTGGTTTGTGCAACATAGCAACTGTTTGTCTATATATAAATACTCATAAAAATAATACGATGAAGTATAATATACATATTGTTAAAGAAATATTGTAAAACAAAAGTCCAGAATCTCGATAAATTGTAGACACTATTATCATTACATACGTATTATCAAAATAAACATATATTTCGTCGGGCATTTTCTAAGTTCCAAACAAAACCTTTTTAAAAACTAAATCACAATTGTAAAAGTAGACGTATACACTTCGACAACATCACATCATAGCCCTCCTATATCAACAACGGCGGGTTTAAATTAGCAAATTTAATTTCAACGGGATCGTGATTTGATCTCGTACCCCTAAACGCTACATATCTAACGTTAAAAGTGACGCCTAAGTTAGAAAAAAGTCTATAAAATCTCAATAAATTAAAACGATTCGTCGGCCATTTTGTACTTATTACGAAGGTAAAAGCTGATAGCTTGTGTGTCATCATCATCATTATTTTGAACTTGTAAAAATTCAATTCTGTTTGGACACAACGGAAAACATTATATGTAGGAAACCGCGCGCGGATTGAATAAATTCTGTAAATTTTATTTAACCGGGTTCGTGATTCGATCTCGTACCCCTAAAACGCTATCACACCAACCTATCTACCTCTGCCTACCTACCTAATGTTAAAGTGACGCCTAAACCTAGTGGGCCACCGTGGACCGTTGGGAAGAAACGCTATTTTCCATATATTTAAACCCGTTCGGCCACAGCGAAACGTACTATACGATTTAGGGAATTCCATAAATAATACACAAAATGATTAAAAATGACGGTTATACGGGCTTTTTAACGTTTAAAACGGCCAATTATACTAAAAAGGTGCCTTTTATCGCGCGCAATAGTTTTTAGTCGCCGCACACACGTACGTAATACGCGACGACGACGCGAAAACGCAAAATAAGTTATCGACGTGTATAAAAATACACCGGGGTACAGTTAAAAGTCGTTCGAGAGACCGTAAAAAACACGAAAAATCGTTTTAAAACATTTAAAAACGCTAAAACGATCGTTCAAAAGTTACAGTTACGGGAGGAAAAAGATCCGTTAGAGAGAGACGGGCTATAGCAGCATTCGGATAGCGTCCTCACGATGACGCTATCTCTCTCCGACACCCGTATCGGCCGGCGCGCGGGCAAGTTTCGATAAGTGATAACCGTTATCGTCTCTACGGCAAAACGCCACGGAGGCGACGACGATTTTTTCTTCCTACAAATAGGTAACTTTTTTATCCGCTTTCATCGAAAAAACGGTAAGTGGAAAAATTCCGAAACCCCTTTCAATAGATCCGGCCGGGAAAAGTGACCGCGAACTCTGGCCACGACGAAGCCGTGCGGAAAACGGGCGAATTTTAATAATTTAAAAACCCCCAAACCGGCCCTGGAAGAAACGACGCGAATTTGACCAACATTATATAAAGAGATTTCTTTATCCAAAAGTTATCGCTCTTGTTATTGCACCAAAAATAGTCAATTGAATAAGAAAAATGGAAATACCTCAAATTTACAAATATATATATATATAATTATAATAGCACCTCATCACGATAATGATGTAAATTTTTTCGATATCCCGAAACATTACCCTCAAAATACATACGATATCAATAATTTAAAAATATCGTTGTGGAACCCTACGGTGCAGATCGCATTTTACGTCACACGAAGAGTTACGAAAGTTGTGTATTGAGAACCAATTTCGGACGCGCCATTTTCGACAATCCGTGATTCGACAATTCACCGACAGTGACGCTAGCAGGTAGTCATTTGTTACGAGTTTACGTGAGTCTAAAATACGCGCACACGCGCAATTCGCGTCTTCTCCTGTTCCACTCTTCACCCGTGCACAACGCAGGAAAACACAACAGTCTCGTATTTTTCATTTTTTTTATTGTTCTGTAATTTTTTATCACGTAAAAGCAACATAATATAATATTACCCGTTGCTTTGCCATTCTGTTTCTCACGCCGGTGTGTTCGTCGTATTGTTTTCGGTCTCGATACCGTGTTTAATATTGCTACAATATTTGTAGGTAGATATTGTACTATTATTTCGTTTTTAACCTGCAAGATGTACGCGGTGTCTTGTGTATTTCACGTACATGTTTTCATCTCGTGATAGTTCTCCGTTGCATGTATAGTGACCGTCGTCATCGAACAACGTAATTATAACCCGATATTGTCTTCATTATTGATAATAAAATTAAAGTTACAATTGCACAAAAAACGATTATATTGCGTTCACGTAAGCTACGACTGAAATCGGCAAGAAACGAAATATCATAAAAGACCACTGAGATCAACATATCGTCGTCCATACTTGGATACCCGTGGTAGTTTTATTTTTCATTTTTCACGCACTTCGAAGTATAAAGAGTGAAATGTCTGTGTTACCAAGAAGAATACTCAAAGAAACCCAACGTCTGATGCAAGAACCCGTGCCCGGCATCAGTGCCAAGCCGGATGAAGGAAACGCAAGGTACTGTGATTATTTTGTGTTATTATATATATTTATATTTTTAATTGTTGCCTGTAATAGGTATCGATAATAATTATTACTGATTTGTTGTATTTTTTTTTTTATATGTATCTAGATATTTTCATGTCAAAGTCACTGGTCCTGAAGATTCTCCGTTTGAAGGTGGTTTATTTAAGTTGGAGTTATTTTTGCCTGAAGATTACCCAATGTCTGCTCCAAAAGTGCGCTTTATCACAAAAATTTACCATCCAAACATTGATAGACTTGGGAGAATATGTTTAGACATACTTAAGGACAAATGGTCACCAGCATTGCAAATACGTACTGTTCTATTGTCTATACAAGCATTGTTGAGCGCACCAAATCCGGATGATCCATTAGCCAACGATGTAGCAGAACTATGGAAAATCAATGAAATAGAAGCCATACGTAATGCCAAGGAGTGGACCCGCATGTATGCTACAGAAAACTGAACAGTATGTTTTAAGTGAAGAGGTATAAAAATAAAGTTAAAAGTTAATAATTTATAATAATATTAAATAATCAGAATGAAAACCATTGTAAATCGAGCAATATACTTTATATATTTCTTTCCAATAGTTATCGTTTAGCTAAAGGAAATTTATTAATAATTATAGCAAATGGTAATGAAAGAATACTTGTTAACATATTTTTATTTCCTCAAATTTTATTACTACCTTCGGTATGTAATCCAATGAAAATTTGAAAGGGTAGGACATTTTACTAGCCTATTCCACTGAATGAAATATAGAACTTTAAAGTCATCAGTGAATACTAGTAATATATTATATATACATATTTTATTTATAAAATATGTATTTCATTTTAATGTTGCATTGCTTTATCAATTATTTTAATTTCAATTTGTCCATAACTGTTTACATTTTTTTTTTTTTTTTTTTTTTATATATATATATATATAATTATATGCTAAGATTCGTCATTCTTGTGTGAATAAAACATTTATTTAAGACTTATTTAGCCTTTGATTAAACTATTATGTACCTAATAGAATGTTAAAATATTTTTCCTAAATAGTGATTTTTTTTCATTACTGTTTATAAAAAGATATTTTATTCATCCTTCATTCCCCCTACCCTAAATTTATAGTTTTTTCTATTTTAACTATTTTTCTTGATAAAATGAAATAAATAAATATAATTCTGTAACTTGGGTCTAAAAAGGTCAATCTTTATTTACAATTTTTGAGAATAAGCAATATTAATTTTAATTGATTGACAATTTAAAAAATATATATTCTTTGTTATATCTAAATTTACTTTGGCAAATAGTTCATATTATTCTAAACAATTTAAATGTCTTTATGTACTAATTAAGTACATTTTTTAATCAAAAAGTGAGTTTGAGACCCAAGCCAGAGTTATAATCAATACAATGACTAAGCAATTCAGGTGAATCTTATCATAATAAAAAGATATCAGTAAAGTCATTTTATTAAAAAATGAATAATTGAGTATTCTAGATTGATAGTAAGACGCAATTTTTATATTATAGGTTTTGTATTTGTTATGTAACACACACACACTTATGTGAATAAATAATTTTTAGATTGTATAAAGACATTTTATTTATGCATAATATTTAAAATTATTATCATGTAAGTAGTAATAACCTCTAATCATTTCTAATTAGTATCCAACAAAATCAATTTATAATACTATTCAGTTATTTTCAGTCGATTAATTATTCTTTATATATTAAATAGTTTAAAAGTATACAGTTAATAGTTGATTCAAAATTAAAATAGTGATAATATGATTTTATAAACACCTAGAGTTTGGGTGAACAATCAAATAGTTCATGACATCACTAATTTAAATATATTAAATAAAATATTGACTTTTTTACCTTGTACAAAATTTAAAATATATTCCATTTATCAAATATTAGAATCATAACTATATTATGTCATTCTTCTCATTTCCTATTTTAAATCTCTACTAATTGAACATATTTGTGAACAAATTAATAAATGTAAGTAATTATTTACTTTATTTCATTATATTTATATACTTTATCTATAGACTATATTTGTTATACTTCTAATATCAAATTTTATGTTGAACTATATTAGTTTAATAAACAGAAAGTAAAGTAATACATATAATAAAAAAATTGATACATTTCAATAAAAATAAATCCAAATGTAATATTCCAATATAATTTAATTTCAGTGTATATTGTATTTACACAGCTATAACAACAATATAAATTAAAATGACAATTGAAAAAAAGTTTAAAATTAAAATAATAAAAACAATTTACTCATCATTGGGTTAAATATTAAGTTTTTTTTTATAATATTTCAATTTAAAAACCATTCCAGCTTAACAATTAAAAATAAACAACAAGTCATTCTATGAAAATAATTAATCTTATAACATCTTTCTGTTTCTATTATTGTTTTCCCACTACACATTGTTTCACAAGTAGGATAAGTATTGATAATAATCAAGAGAAATTGGGTCAAAATACTATTTGAATTGTATTATTCTAAAAATAATATAAAGACTAATAACCCTTAAAAGGTTACATAAAAAAATTATATGAATTAAACAAGGAATTAATATAATTTTAATTAACCAGTTGTTTATTTAAAAAAATATAAAATATGTGTTGATAAATGAACACAAATTTGAAAAAACTATATGTAACAAAATATGAATCAAAAATAAAAATCCTTATTTAATTTATTCAAAAGTAGAATTTAGTATATATATAATAACAATGACAAAATATTAAAAAATTAAAAATTTGATTAAAAAAATAATTACTTTTTATCATACAAATTATTAATATATTTTTATTAAAAAAAAAAATTTCATTCATTAATAAATTATTACATTTAGTTTTTAATAAGTTATATCTTTTTACCATACACATAATTTGTTTGTTTGTTATATAAGTATGTAAATATGCAATAGAACAGTAGTCAGTGGCGTCATTTCAGTTTTTACTAGACTAAGGCAGACCCATAAATTTTCCAAACTATTTTTAAGAACAGGAGTGGGAAGGGTCATTTTTTTTGATGGGTATTTTATTTTATTGTAAGAGGTAATCTATTTAGGGGTTGTTATTTTTTAAATCTGCCGACTTAAGATTTGGCTAATTGTAGACTATGGCAAATGTATGAGTTGCCCCCCCTCAAATGATGCCACTGACAGTAGTGTAAAAACTGTAAACTTACTACAATGATGAGCAATAATATAACAAAAGTCGCATTACTTTTCTATAGACTAATATCTTACGCCAAGTATAAATGTATTACCTATCAAATTTTGATATAGGTACCTGTTATGGTGTATATATAAAATAAAATATGATGCACAAACTATAATATAGTAAATCTTAATTTATAATATATTGGGTTTTAGTATTTTATTATTGAGTTTTTGTTAAATGTAAAATATTTTATACACAAACTATATAAAAATTACTATTTTCAAGATAAACCATAAAATGTATAATTTTTTATGAATACTAATTTGAAAATATACTTTTTTTATATATATTGTGGTTTATAAATTAAGAATCGTAATAGAAAATAATCTCTAATGAAATGATAAAATTTAAAAGATATAACAATAATTATATGCTTTTTTATTATTCTATTAAATAAGTGTAGTGGATATAAGAATACTTACAATGGATTTGTGTAGTAACTTGAGTAGATAGAATAAGAAATGAATATATAAGGGAAAATGTAGTTTGAGTTTGAGTTTAAAATTGTTAGAAAACAGAGAGAATAGGTCAAGATGGTTTGGGAATATTATAAAAGGTGATTCAGAAGCACTGACAGTTATTATGGAATAAATGTAGAAAGTTCGAGAGAAGAGGAAAACCAATGAAAAGGTGGATAGTTGAAATTGAGAGTGATATGAAGATAGCTGGAATGAATAGACAAGATATAGGTGACTGAAATTTATGAATGTGTAGGACCAGGGTGGCCGACCCCATATACTTAGGAGATAAGGTGAAGGAAAATATTATTCTATTAAAATTTAAATATTTGTTTGGCATTCTTGAATCAGAGATATTACTAAAACAATGTTAAACAATTTTTCAAATAGATAGAATAAACATAAAGACAAATATTTTTTTTTTTAAATGATCAATTGTTTAATTTTTTAAAAAATAATATAAAAAAAGTGTACTTTTGTATAATTTTTATTGAATATATGCAGTTATGCTTATGATTTATGTTTACCATCTTTGTTTAGTTAATTTCATAAACATGCCTCTATAATGAACAAATTGATAACTGGTCGTGCTCTGTAGAATATGATTTTTCATTTATGTTTTGATCGTATAATAAAAATACATTACTGATATTTGGTTTTTCTGTTTCTATATTAGTTACTGAATATATTTTATTTTTTTTTTTTTTAATGATAAAATAATCATCTTTCCAAAATAATAATTATGTTATAGAATTGGGAATCACACAATTTATTAGTTTCCATAATTGTAATATTTTCATAGATAATTTTCGAAGAATGATGTCCATTTATCAAACAAAAATGCAATTTATTAAAATACACTTAGGTACTACATTTTTTATTTGTAAATAAAATTATACATGTTCACCGGCTGGCTTTTAATCCGAATAACTGTTTTAAATTTTCTATAGGGTTTGTAAACACTTATCTACTACTAAATAATTATGTTTGTGTTAGGACATAGAATTCTAAAACTGTATTATATATATGCACCATAGATAATACACAATACAATAATTATGTATTATCTATAATTAACACCCACATTTTGGTCTAAAGTAATTTTAATGTGTACGTGACTAAACATTTTTCTGGAAATTTGGTTATTTTAGATTTCAGATTGTTGTTTTCTATAGCATTGATAACATATACTTTCAGATTTATATATTATACATGGATGAAAATATTACTGTACTCTGTGAACCATTTAAAAAAGGTACCATTACGCACACTAGACTGACAGAAATAGACGGCCGTCCACATAATTACATCTTTATGTAGCATAAAAGGGGAACTAAGTGCAGTATGGTGTGGAGATGGGCAAAACCGACTAATTTTTGTCCGACAGCGGGATCTTTCTTAAATGGAATAGAGTATATTATCTATGACAAAGCAATTAAATGTTCAATAAGAAGTCTAGATGTTTGGTGTTTATATAAATGTAAACTTTGTATCTAAGAAAAATGCTATTATATCCACATACAGATTAACACATATTTTACGAAAATTCAAAACTACAATATATTATATTTTAAATATTATATTGTTTATTTTTGTTATAATACATAATTTTTAAGTCTAATGACCACAATAAATATTAGGATTAAAAATTACATCATAACATATTCATTCATGATGATGACTAGAATAATTAGGAATTAAAAATTGTCACAGCTGTCGTGTCTACTGACACATTATATGTACGATACGTAAATCGAGATGCCCAAATGACAATCATGCTGTTGTGCTTACAATGTTTTCGATCCAAAATATAAAACAATACAATGCTACAGCAACATAATTATACAATAGCAATAAAGTAATTATCACAAATAAAAATAAAACAACAATAACAACATTAAAAAATCAAATAATAGTAAAAAAAACATTAAACAAACAAAATGTACGAAATTATAAAAATAGGTTCTTAATTATAGGTTGATTATACTTAGAAAAACAATTAAATTTATAGTACAATAAAATATTATACATTTTTTTGTGATATGGCAATATTTGATAAATTATGTTTTAAATTTCTATGCAATATATCGTCTTGAAAATGTATCTAGTATAAACGGTTATCAAATCAACATATTCAAAAATAATAAGATAAATAAGTTTAAAATTTGATTAAGAAAATATTTTTCCATATTAAATATTTTTAAAATGTTGGTTTAAATTATACCTATTATACATTTATGTGTACAAAGGAAATGTGAAAAGACGATACTCACAATGATTGTGCAGAAAAAACCACCAGCTAGTCAATAAATAGACTAAGCAGTGTATCTAGTCCAAAAATTACATCATCCATTTTCATACATTGTGATGGACACTGTAATTACATCAAAGATATATTTTTTTCTTTGTCCGTTTCATGCTCAAAACTTCATACATTTAAAATGGCAAATATTTTACATTCTTTGTATATTATAATATAGACTAACTGTAGTTTTAGACTAGATAAACACGGGTGTCTCTTGACCGGTTAGAAGACGAAACATTGAAGTTGGCATTGTTTTCATTAAAATCTGTAACAAAAAATGTTGTTTGATATTTGCTATGTATAAAATTATTTAATTTTCGAAAAAAAATTATTACTATTTTTACTAATTATTATTATTTAAATTACAATTTATATATTACCAGCTAAAAAACAAATAAAATATAGCATGTTTATGTTAATACTGTGCCATGCCTTACTATGTTTGTCAAAAATTATTACTTTTGTAAAACACATAACAGCTCAACATTAGGTATAATATAATTTAGTAATTTTTAAGTAATAAAATAGTAGACATTACCAGGGGTGGACTTATGCATAGGCCCAGGCCTAGGGCAGCAAATTTATAGAGAAAATATTGTATACAATTTTTAAAATTGTATTACTTATCTTTTTTGGGGGGGAAGGGTAGCATGTAGGCTAAATACGGCACTGGATATTACATAGTAATTAATACCTGATAAGACAAAGGTAAATTAAGTTAGGTTAGATTTAAATTAATTAAAATGAAAGATCTTCATTGACAAATTTTAAGTAGATAAATATAAATACATAAGTGATAAGTGTAATACTATTATGAGTATTTTAAAATTATAGAGAGCAAGTAGGGAAGGAGAATCATGGATTTTGAAAAATAAGATTTTTAAGAAAAGAAATATTACTCTATGATAGACATGCAGTACTATATATTTTATAGTTTAATATCTTTTATATTTATATTTTTTATTCTAATAAAAAAGATAATGGACCTCATGTAAGTTGTTTTTTATTATAAATAAACTTAGATATTATATTCAATTTAGAGCCAAGCGTATTTTAGTGACTATAATATAAAAAATATTTAAATATATTAATATTCATAAAAAAAAAAATTTTCCCCCTAAAATAATAGTTTAGATACGTGCCTGTCTTTCATCCCTTCTAATAACATACTCTCTAGTGCACCAGTTAAATTCCAAGGGGTCAAAGATGAATCTTGGTTAATTAATATATGTTTTAGTTTTAGATTGGGCTTTTTTAGGAAATTGTGGCCGGCTTGCTCCAAAGTTCAGATCACCATACGTAAAAACATCATGGTTTCAAAACCTGGGCCTTGTGCGGTGGGTAAAAAAGACTATACAATAGACTAAATCACTAGGTCACGACCAATTTATTATTAAATATTTATATAAAATCTTACTTCTCCAACTGATGTAGCCAACAAGTTCACAATTTTTTCATGTGGCACAGCTACCACACTTTGATTATTTATTTCAATAATTCTATGGCCGACTCGTACCCCACCACGCTCTGCGATTCCGCCACGAAGTAAACTACATATCTGTTAAATCAAATTAAATACAATATTCTTAATACTTCTATTTAAAAATATAATACAATACGAAATTACAAAATGTACATAATATTACTTACCACACCGTTTTGAACACTAAAACCAAGTTGGTATTTTGTGTCTGGCCTTTTAATTTTCACCTCAACCACAGGAGCACATGGAACAACGGTTAATTTGATCACAGTTTGTGGTTTAGAATTCTTTTATTATAATAAAAAATATATTAGTTATTACTGTAATAAATAAAAAAAATAATCAAATAAACCTTAATATAATTTTGGCAAGTAGATAATGGTAGACCAACAAGTGATACACCATTAATAGCAATGATTTGATCACCAATGTTCAATTGGCCACAGCGTGCTGCTGCTCCAGCAGGAGCCAGGTTTGCTATCACAACAGTAGGTAACATGGAACCCCAACCAGATTCAACAATAACAACACCAAGTATTTCACCCTTAGATTTTGGAACTACAACCTGAAAAGTAAAAAAAAAATGAAAAATTTAACAGTAAATAATAAATAATTTAACTAACTAAATTCAAATGGATAGGTAAACATACTTCTTTTTGCAACTCTTTCTTCGCAAACATTTGTAGTTCATCTCCAAATATTTCTTGTGAATTCAACACTTCTTGGTAATCCATTTCTTTGACAAAACTATGGTCCTCAATACCATTTGCTTTTAAAAATTCCATGTATGCTACTTGAAATGCTTGACCAATGGATTGGGCGATAAACTGAGCCTATACACATAAAACAATGATTGCATACTAACATATTTTTATTTTAAAAGAGATGTTAATAGACAAATAAAAAAAGTAAAATAACTTAATATACAGTAAAATAATTTAACTGAAAAATCAATCAGTTTGTTCAAATTAAAAACATTAATTCTTGCTTTAAAATACAGACATGACAGTGTGTGACCACAAGTTAAATGATATACTATTTATCTTGACAATAAAAATTGACTGATCAATTTCAATGAATTTAAAAACCAAATCTCTACTCTCACTTCAATAATATGCATATAATTTATTTAAAGAAACATTAATACTGCTATATAGAGTAATTTACTATATAGTATAGGTGTTTTGCTTAATAATATACAAAATGTTATAATTTATATCATTGTTGTTTTTCAATGTAAAATTTAGTTAAAATTAAATTTTCATAATCATTTTATATTCATCTCTTTTTTTTATATTGTCCTTATAATTTTGTTTCTCTTTCTATACACATATATACTCATGTTGTCGATATATCTGGTTAAAATCAATATAATATGATATGTGTCACAACATACATTTTACACTTGGATAAATACATTTTTATTACAAATTATAATGTTTAACAATGGTATAGTTTTAAAATACAATTACTAATATTAATATTATATTATATGAACTTACCTCATCACTCTCAAAAACGTGGCATATCATTTTGGGAGTTCTGTTGTTAGCGGTTTTATCAATACCATTAACACTTGAAGGAATTAATCCGGTTTCTGCTGTAGAATCAGACGGCTGATGAGTGAGAAAACAACGTCTACGAGCCATTAACACAACTAGTTCACCAATATCAGCTATATAGGAAATAGTTCGAAGAGCATGGTCCATCATAATTTCTTTCAAATCGGTATTGAGGACCATTATTTTTTCAGTTGAAATGAAAAGATCAACTTCAGTACTTGGTTGAGTTTCACCATCTGGAGCCTATTAAAACAACAATATTATAATAGTAATATTATAAATTATTTATTTATTTATTTCTTATAAATTATCTAACTTACCAGGGCCTATTTTATAATCCAAATGCAAGAAAGCAAAATACAAAATAAATAAAATTGTAATATATAAGATTAAAACTAAAATTATTAAATATATTACTTTTATTCTAGACACTGCTTCTTCAGCTTGCATCATTCTGGTACTTTTTGTTGGCTGTCCTTCACAAGCTAACTGTGTAGAACCCAAATAGCGTGCTCGAAATAAAACACCTTCAATCAATACTGCAGGTTCATGAATCATAACTAATAAAAATATAAAAATGTAAGAACAATTTGTAGTTAAAGGTAGTATTGTTTTTAATTTGATTTCACATTCGTGTCATTTGCACTACTAATCTTACAAGGAATTGTGTTTATAATAATAATAACAACTAAAATATAACATAGGCAAATTATTTGTATTATTACTATTTTTTTCTAATTGTATAAATATATGCATTATGATATAATTTAAATTAAATCATTATAAATTAATCAAGTTTGATTAATATTTGACACAAGTCTGTAGGTGTTAAATATATATTATAAAAATTGTGAGTGTTTCATTGGACTTACCGTGCAATCAAGTGCAATATTGTGTAATTCCGTGTTGTGCAGTTGATAACAAAAATAAAAATAAAGCAATATTGTTAGTGTTTGGATAATACATTTGATAAATAAAACTCATTGAAAATAGTACATAAAAGTCTTGCTAAAAATGATGGGTTACAAAAATCAAATAATTATTATTAGATATAAGTTACGAACTTATAAACATTTAAACTTTTAAGAGCTACAAAATGGTTCAAATAAATTAAAAATTGTATAGCTTTAATAATTAATAAATATATTATTTGTGAATTATTTTTACTAAAAGTCTATAAACATTCAACATACACACACAATGACTGGACCACACATAATCAAAATATATAACTTTTACGATTATTTAAAATGTGCAATATGAATTTGTAATGCATATTAAGCAAATATTATAAATACATAGATGAATCGATATATTTTATCAAAATAAAACGCAACTGCACAATCATAAAAAAAAATCTAGTCTAATAAATAGAAAAATGCTAAAGACTCGTGGGAAAAAGTTACACTGAAATAGTGTCTAAATCAATAAATAATATAACTTTATAAAAAATTACAAAATATTAGTATAGTATAAGTATAGTTATTATTATTATAATAAATGTATTTAGTGCAATTTTTTTTCATTAAATATCATGCAAATAAGTCAATGTTAGAACAAAATTATATTCATATCAAAGCATACCTGTTTGTTGTTGAGATATTCCTAACGGAATAACAAAAACAAAATAAAGCTATTAAGATACATATAATACATATAATTATATATACACCATAATATTGTAATAATATTTACAAATCAGTTGCATTGTGCTTTTATTGTAATTTTCATATATTATTAGATAATTATATAGGCTTTTTAATTATAAATAAAGAACACAAGTTCTTGCTGCTAACAGGCAAGCTGATAGCAAGTGAAAAAAGCATTAAAATAATAATATTCAATACTTTAATTTTGGTTAGTATTTTTCTTAAGCATGATATTTGGTCAAAATAATACATTTTTATTAAATTATGTATG
The DNA here is from genome assembly GCA_013282895.1 of Eriosoma lanigerum. Classification (NCBI taxonomy): domain Eukaryota; kingdom Metazoa; phylum Arthropoda; class Insecta; order Hemiptera; family Aphididae; genus Eriosoma; species Eriosoma lanigerum. The sequence goes on from CM023357.1 coordinate 20,067,755, forward strand.
ACTTGGATTTAGTAGCAATGAAAGCGTTGAAACAAATTATTTATTACTGCTGAAAATTGCTTCTCAATTTTTCATGCGGTACAATAACAATATGTTAGTTATTAACTTAATAGACATTTTACTTATTATTATATTTATCATAATAATTTTACTGACCTTCTTTATTGCGTGCTTTCTTCTTAGTCCCATCTTTTTCCTGTAGGAAAAAAAACATAATTTAAAATAAACAATTTTGACAAACAATGTAAAGGAATGAAAGTGTTGACATTTAGTTTTACAATAAATAAATTTATATTCTAAAAAAGTTTAGATTTTTCCTTTTTCCAACGTACTTCTTAATAGTGACTTCTCATCAGATAGATTATGAAACTGTGTCTCTCAATTAAAAACAAAAGAACTGTTACTAATAAATAAGATTTTATTAAAAATAAGAATTCTTAGAATTAAAAAATATATTTTAAGTTCCAGTTTAGCATAACTTTTGCTGATCAGTGTAACATATAATATTATCGATGGGTTTGTAAGGGCTGGGAGAATAAACTGTATATTATTGACAATATAGAAACTAGATATATCAAATTGTATGCAGTATCATCATTAAATTGCTATACACCCCAAAACATTTTAATGAAATTATTTCAAAATGGAAAAAGACAAGATTTTGGAATTTCTTTTGTCAAATAGTTTTAATGCATTAATATTTATTAAATAGTAATCAGAATAAGAATCTGAAAATAAATTTAAATTAAGATTTTTATAATTTTTAAAACATAAAAATGGCAAGTTGATTTGTAATAGTTTTCATGTCATATTCAAATTTATCTTCATATTATTTATTGCATCACTAAATCATTCAGTATGTTGGAATAAAAAATGTCTAAAATCCTATATAAAAGTCTATTCACACATATCTGATCTGGGTCCATCAGAGTATCCTTATTTTCAGAAATATGATTTCTTATTTTTCAATATATGTGTTCACACACCTACTTATATAAGCTTTCCGAGTTCTATTTGATTAAAAAAATATTGTCAGTGACTGATTTTATTGTCCAAACTCGGACAGTTAAAAACGGAATACCGATAAATTGAAAAAAAAAAATTAATGTGATAAAATACTCAAAATGGTAAAAATCTGAACAGACCTGGATCGAATATGTATATCAAATAGACCATTGACTGTATGGTTAGAGTTAGACAATTATAGAAAATACACTACTTTCAATCCTTTTAATATAAAGTACAATTTATGAATACTACCATTCAATACAATAGGATCCTACTACAATAGTTAATGAAAAACAAAATTTTACAAGCGAATACTTATACGGATTTAAGCAAATCTAAACAAAATATAGGTAATAACAACAAGTGATTGTAGTACTGAATTTAAAATTACACAATTCAGATAAAAACCCTAGAATTTTTTAAGTTCTGTTAATATTTTTATAAATGCTCTATTAAGATATATTATATACATTAACATTTTTAAATAGAAGAAATAATTAGAATATGTGAATTAATAAGTAATTATTAAAATAGTGATATTTAGTTACATTTCGGTATATATTGAGCATAAATTATAAATTAAATAAAAAAAATCACCCATTGTCAATAATTTACCAATTGAAAACAAAATTTAATAGCGCAAAATAAATAGAAAATATAATAGTAACTTTTTTACTGATGACACAACACTACTAAACATAATACATATTATATAGTATAGGTAAAACTTATAAAAAACATTTTATTGAACAATTATAAAAGCACTGGGCAAACCTTTTTTGCAGGGTTTAGGGTTTGGGGAACGATGAATGGTTTTTCAATATTAGCAGCCGGTTCTACGGATGCAGGATGCGAGGTCGTATTGCTTGATGATGACGTCAAATTAAACGGTAATAAAGCCCGTGTTTTTGACTTCTTCCAGTCCTGTGGTGATATTTTATACAAAACTAATTTTTGTTTTTTTAATGTTTCTAGCCTAATTTCTATTTATTTTTAAACAAAAATATAAAATAATGATTGACTGGGTAACACAAGTAATAATTACTTAAACAAATACACCACTTGAGTAAATACTATAAAATCACTAAGTATCGTCAACATATGAAGAAAATAATTATTTGACTAATCAATTTTAAAACTTACTGTTTTTTCATCAAAAAATCCAGTGTCGTCAGTTCTTTGTTGTCCTAAAAGTCTATCAGTTTCTAAGTCTGTATCTGCTTCTTCTAGAAATTAAATATGTGAAATAATATAAATCTACATTAGTTGTATATATATAGGTTAATTTATTAATTAATAATTATATAATATATACCTTCGTCACCACTAGGTCCAGAACCAGCTCCTCTATGTCTATTTATTTTAAAAAAAAATATTTAGTTGATAAATCAATTGTATTTTTGAATATTAAGTGAGAATATTGTATATTATAATTTATTTTTTATGCAGTTGGAATTGTGTAAAATAATCTAATGATGTACTTAATAACTTAGTAATGTATAGTCTATATTTTATAGTGATTTATTCATTTTACCTTGGTACCCAAATTGGTAAATCTTCAGTTTTAGCAGTATTTGAGTTTGTACTATCTTTGCTAGGACTACAACCAGGGGATATATCATCATCAACATTGGTAGTTTTTAATGGTTTTGTTTGTCTAAGACTAGATCTTATTTCATGTATAGCAGCCTCAACCATATTAGCAGATTCATTAGTATTACGATGTGCTGTTGGTGCTGGTGGTGGAGGTGTTCTACTCTCATCAGATCTCACTAAAAACAATTATATTATCATACAATATATTATTCTCAAATATTGTGTTTAACTTTTTAAACTATTAAATAGAATCTTATTAATTCAGAAACTACATTTTTTTTCTTTTGACATGCACCTACATATTTTTTTTAAATAACTTATTTTAGACTTGGGTTCAGAATTATGAAGAATCTGATGTATTTAAAATTATATATAAAAAAACAAACCTAATGAATCCAACAACTGCATTCCAGTTTCTTGGCCATTGGAATGTACTTCACTTTCATTTGTATCATTGCTATCACATTTACTAGCCCTACTTGTACGTTCTATTATTTCTCTTTCAATCTCACTAATTTGTCTTTTCATTAACAGTACCTAAACACATCAAAATATTATATTATAAATTGATATTGTAAAAACAAAATTAAGCGAATTACAGTTGGGTTGTTATTATCCGTATCACTCGTGTGACCACTAGATAATCCATCTTCTAAAACTGGCATAGTGATAGATGTTACACCACATAATGGAATTAAGTGTTGACCATCTACCATAGAGGAAGATTCTCCATCACTACCCATACCCGCATCTTCACAGTCTGTTACCTCTGGTGATAAAGTCACATTGCGACTATTATACCTTCCAATACAACTCTAAACAAACATTCATCACGTAATATTGTATTCATTATTCACATACAGACTTATTGTTAAAAATATATATTTACTTGATGAACTCCAGCTATGCATCGAGATCCATCTGATGATGAATCATGTTTATGTGGAGATAACTGTGAATTTTTGTGCAAATCTTCATTAGATATATGAATACCAACATAAGTATTATCTTGTTCAGTTACTGGTATTCTTCTTCGCAATTCATACTCCAAATCCTAAAGAATGTATGAAATAATTATAACAATATTACTAATAAATATTATTACTGATAGTAAATAGTAAGGAAAGATTAAAATATTATAAATATCAAAATATACAAATCTATTAAATGTTGTAAAATGTATTATAAATTTTATTACTATTATGAAATATATATATAGCAATATAGCATCATACGATTTATAAGTTCAAATAAAATACATATAGGTATTTTAAATAAGTATTATAATATACCTGGAATTGTAACTGTTGAGAATCCTGATTTTCAGCTCCAGACTTAAAAAATTCTTCTAATACTTTTCTGGTTTCAGAAAACTCATATAAATAATCAAAGTTCATAGTTGGAGATGGACTGGAAGACCTGGAATCATCTTGAATTACTCTCTGTGAAAAATTAAAACAATTTAAATATTAATTATTAATTAAAATTATTTATGTTAAGTAATTTTACTTGAGGAAATCCTGGTCTAGGCATATATAGTGTAGGAGATGACAATAAAGATGGCATTGATTGTTCCTCTTCCCTATATTGTTTTGGTGATCCATTGTAATCATTAGTCTGAACATCACATTGAGATCTAACTAATCCATCAGTATTTTCAGTGCTTGATATTTCTGATCGATTGCTATTTTCAATCAAATTTATATCTCCATTTTGACTAGTCTAAAAAAAATTATTAAATCATTTTACATAAGATAAATATTACATTTTTATATCCTCTCATTCCCAAACTTAACATATACAGATACGACTTGCATGTGCTATGGGGTCAAATATGGTTATTAATTCTTATCAAGTAAAATAAGCCTAACTCTATTATGTTAAGTTAAGAAGGTTACTTGGTGGCGGTCTGACTACTCCCATCAAATCAAACACCTGTTTTCTAACAAAACTCTAGCAACCATTTCAAAAATAGGTAAACTGGTGTGGTATGTGATAATTAAAAAAAGGTAGTAGGTATAATACTTGTTAAATTATGTGTTCATATTACTTGCTAGAGAGAGACTGATAAAGAGCGCTCTTATTACTGTCGGCGGTATTCATTTTAGATTCTGAGCGGAGCGTGGAATGTATTGTTTCTACAATGTTTTTTTTTTTTTTATGTATGAAAACATTTCGTTGGGTAGAAATAATTGTCCAATTTACACAAGTAGGGTATGCTGTCAGTAGCAAATTGCGTCTAGTTGGTACTTTATTCAGCTCATTTTTCAAATTTCTCCAAAGGTTTTCCCTAGGAGAAGAAAAACTACCAAAAAATGGGCAAAATTACAATTTCCGTAATTTTTTATTTTTTATTTCGTGATAACTCATTAAGTTTTGATCATAGGAGTTTGAACATTTTTTCAGTACTAACATTAGTAATATACAAGTGTGGTAAAATTTTGGAAGGCATTGGTTGATTTTTTGGCCAAATATAGAGCTTTGAATTTTTTCTAAAAATGTTAAATATTACTTGCAATTTTAGATTTGAAATTTTTGTAGAAACCTAATCATATACTATTTAATCTATTTAAAAAATATTTTGAAAATCGTGACTGACAATTTTTATCATGAAATGATAACTCCTTAAATTTTGATCGTAGGAATTTGAAATTGTTTATGAATATATACATGTGTAATTTACACTCTTGGTAAAATATTGGAATGGATTATCAATATAAAATATATATTAGTATATTAAGTTTCGCTTAGAATCGTATTTTCTAATGTAATATAATTATATTCAAATCTTAATTATAATAAAACACTAATTTCTCCGAGGACCGAAAGGACAAAGGAAGAACATATTAAATTGACATTCCCCTCCTTTTTTTTCTTTCATAATTAAACCACCTATCTGGAGAAGATTACTGTCACATTATTTATTCCAGGATGTTAATATTTATTGAATAGTTCAAAATTTAGTACATAAATGGTCTACATCTTAGTGTCTACGACACTTAATATACAATAGATATATCACTGAATTCTGCGACAACATATATATTAGATTACGTGAACATTCTTCAGAAATTTCCTGGCTTAACGATCCAGTCTCTAGGCTAGTCGATCTAGAACTCAAATGTGATAATCTAGACCTTTACACATAAGTCGGCTGTCAAGTACCCTTCTTAACTTCTTAACAGAGTATACCAATTAATTGTTAAAAACTTGACACAAAGCACTTAAACTCAATTTCTAGCCACTAAATCTTGGTGCATTAGTCGATCAAGTTTTTTAATCCAACATACATACCTTATAATTTAAATGGTGTTGACATGAATCAATAGCTTGGTATGTGTTTTTATGATGATGCATTCCATAGTGGCTAATTGAATCATGTTTAACTTTATCCCACATATCATTATGTATATCATCAAATAATACTGGATCATCTAATTCTATACAAATTTAATTTAATGTTACTAATTGATCAATAATTAATAATATTACTAACAACATTTTCAATAACTCACCTAAAGATAATGGCCGTTGATTTTTGGTAGATTTTACATCAGTTGAAAATACCTTATCCGAAATTTCTCTTGATGATTCTGTACTTTGAACATCTAGCTCTCTATCATAAAAAAAAAAAAATCTATTAATGTTAAGATTAACATAACACTTAATAGTAAATAATACTAATAAACAATTTTAACACAAATGTTTAGATAGAATAACAAATTATATTTTTAACTTACCTATTTCGAAGTTCCCATATACGACCAGGTGATTTGATCCAGTCAACTTCTGAAGGAAGAGGTAATTGGCGAATTTTTCGCCCTGGTTTACTTCGACTTTGACTATAAACTTCTCGGCCTCCAGCTATTTCTATTATTCTGTAAAATTACATACATTTTATACATTATTTTTATTTTGATAGTTTATATTACAATAGTAAAAACAGCTAATAAATAATAATGAACCTTGAATCTCTTAATTTGTATGTAGATTGTTTTGATGCCAAGTTAATTTTGTTCGGATTTCTTAATCGGTTAGCCGATCCAATGTCTAAATTACATTCGTTAGATACATTTTTGATTTCAGAATCATCATCTTCATCTTCATCCATATTTTCATGGATTTCTTCTTCATCGTCTTCAATGCTGGTATCTAATGATGAATCTTGACTAGCATCACTATCACTTCTTTTGCGACTTCGAAATTTTCTAATGCCATGGATACTACGTTTTCTTGTACAATTTCCACGTATATTATCACACCTATTAAATAATAATACAATATTATTTTTAATTAAATAATTGTATAATAAAATCACATGCATAATCAGTACCTATTCCTTTGACGTTCATTTGACTGAGTCAAATCCATATCATGGTCCGTGTCGTCGTCACAAAGGGGATTCAAATTTAAATCTGTAGATCGCACAGTTGCTGGACGACATTTGGGGAAAAGCTTTGATAAGTCTTCATTATCCAGTTTCAAGCCTATCATAGCTTTTTAAAATACGGGTCCAACCGTTTCTGAAATCTAAAAAACAATATATTATACATATTATCTTTATCTTTAGTTTTTTTTATTTCAAAATAATCACTAAGTATTATTGTTGAAGCTTGAAAAATAATTTAATCATTGTAATTTCAAGTATAACAACTATGGGTAATACTGGATATGAATAAATATTATCTAGAATTCTAGAATGTTTTATAAGAATACTGGGTAGATATTAGAAGTTGTTTTCCTTACAATAGCCATTATTATTAACATATACAATTTGGCTACATTGTAGTTGTTATGGTAACTAACAACTAACATTAGAAAACTAGAAGTTCAAGAAAAGATCAATTAGTTAATTTTACGCTAGGTACCAAACCTCACATAGATACTATTGTATTTTTAAATTTCTAGTCAAATGTTATATAGATAAGATAGTACATGTTTGAAGTACAAAATAAGTATAGTAAAAACAGGTTTATTTTATCATTATTTAAACTTAAATGCATTAAGTATGCACACAGAGTAGCCAGAATTTATTTATATTATAATTGTTTTTGTGAAACAACTATTTTCATTTGTTGGTCGTCTTAAACATGAAGATTTTTGCATATCATTACCTCCATAGATATTATTATATTAATTAATTAATGCTATGTCTCAAAATGATTATAATACAGATGGTAAAGGTCAAAAGATATAATTGAATATATATAATTGAATAATCTAGCAATTGAAAATTATATAATACCCATTTTAAATACCTACCTACATAAAAATGAAAATATTTTTTTCCACTAAATTATGTTAAAAATTTCGAAAATATTAATTTACTCTCTAAACTAGATAATGATTAAAATATAGGTACTAAATAAAATCTAATAAAGCAAAAAAAAATATTTCATAGATAATGTTAAGCGAATAGTTAGTATTTATCCCATGAAAATATATTATGTAATTAAGATTTAATTTGAAATTAAAACATATCATTTTAAAAACTTAATTTTATCAATTTATTACTGAAATTATTAATATAAACACTTTCTATCTAGTAACTTCTATATCTATAATTACTATTATTTTAGTATTTTGCTGCTCAAGTGTAAGAATACTAAAGAAAAATTATTATACTTTACACTTTGCTTTGTAATTAGGTACACTAATTGTTTACAAAAATTATAATTATGTAGGTATCAAGGTCTTAGAAATTACAAAATATATAAATAAGTATTTTAAATATTGATTATTAATGTAAGTATATTAGTTAGCATTAAAATATAAATTAAATATAAACATTAAATAAATATCTATAAAAATAATATTTAATAATAGATTTATAAAATTGTAATACTAGGTAAGTGCTCTATTACTGTATCTGTTAATAATTATTAAACTAACAAATTTCTAACTACTAACTAGCCTATAATTATTTTTATTTATCATTTTAATTACTTATGCTAAACTATTTAACCTACGTATAATTATATTCAATTATTTATGTCTGTATATTAAATATTTATATAAAAGTATTGTGTATTGTTTTTATTAAGTTTATAAAAACCAATTCATTTTGAAATTTTAAATCACAATTACATAATAATCAATAATCATTGACAAAATAAATTACTCATAAATAATTTAAAATTACCAATAACATTATACAAATTGTATCCATTACCTATATATATAAATAACAAAATATTAAACATACTACTTAAAAACATACTGACTAAATTACAAAATATATCATAAATTAGTAAGAGTATTATCGAGTAAAGAGTATGAGAAATACTAAACCTTTAAGTACTATCTAGGTTTCAAAAAAGCATAATAAGGGGCTATGCCCACATATTGTCTAAGACATATTTATTAAATGTTCAAGTTTAATAATAAACTGTTGATATTAAATACAGTTATTTTTAAATAAATATTTTCGGACGTTTAGGGTATAATGAGTTTAGCTCAAAATATGATGACTACCTGGGTAAAGTAATAAAGCGTGAATGTAGATTTAGTTATTAGGTAATAATAGTTGCTAAGTACAAAAGTTAATGTTTTTCACTTAACATACGGTTACTTTTAACGTCCGTATCGCTAACTATGGGATTCGTGAACGACCGATGCATATTTAAATGATGTTGACAAAAACCGCCATTCTCGGACAAAATCTGGACAACCGTGGCTTTGGCACAAAGTGCGCGAACATCTAATAGAAAGTACGTCATGAAATGAGATAAGAATAATAAAACCAGAAAATCGGTTTTGAAGGGTGAAGAACGACGACGAAGACGACATGATCACTCAATCCCGCAATACAATACAGCCCCTATTTTGTTTAATATATATACAAATTCGTAGGTATTAAATTAAAATTGTGAAAATCGATATTATTATGAATTATTTGGAATTTTTTGTAAAATATGATCAATCAAGTGATATTATTTTTGTTATAATAGATTTAGACATTTGTCTTATAAAAAACAAAATAATTGTGTATTTGTGTAATGCCGTGAAAATAATAACTGTATAAAAAAATGTGTTTTGGGCATATCATAATGATTTCACATTTGCAAGCAGTAAACTACTGAAACCCGTAGTGCACACTTACTATTTCGATATTTCGGACTACACGTTTTGTGTCTTGGGTTCGTTTAAAAAATAGGGGCTAGTACAAAGATGAACTTTGGCATCTGGGTAATGCGAGACCAGAAGTAGGTAGGTTAGGTACCCCCACACCCATAGAGACCCAGAAAATCAGGAAAGTGGACGGGAAACGTGTGGCTTTTCGTGACACTCACCTCGCGAGACAGATGGATTTATTTGTTCCAGACATTAAACGGTGTTTACTATTTAACGGCGAAACGATAGCGCGGAACGATGAGCGGCGGGAACACTTATCGCTGGGGCCGCCGTTATCGCGAATTACACGGCACGGTCGGCGATCGTACGTACAGGAACGCGGCACGACGAGAATTTGCCGGACGGGCGAGAAGCGGCGCGACGACGGTAGCTATACCAGAAATCGTCAGTATTGGTCGCGGTCGCCGTCAATCTCGCGAGAAACGACCAGTGAGCACGTCATACGCGTGTATACGCGCGACCATAGAGTGTGTGAGTGCGTGATAACGTTATTGATTGCGTTCGTTCGCGAACGGAAGGAGGAAAAACGTGAGTCACGGCGACGAGCACGTCCGACGTCGTCGCCACTGTGTGTGTGTGTGTATGTGAACGAGGCGTAATCAACTGGCGGGTAGCGGGGGATACGACGACAGACCGCGGCGGTCGTCACGATATTTCGCAAATTGACGATATTGACAACAGCGATTATTACAAAATACTAATATTTACGACGTAAATATCGCTCATTGTTGTACGTTTGTAACACGATATAAATTAAGATTTACGGGAAAACACGAAAATATATACCTAGGTACATAATATTATTATGGACTATGGTAGTGGTGACTTGAATGTACATCGTTATAACCGATATGGCGAAATCCACTTATAAACAAATAATAATAATAATAATAACACATCACGCGGTGAACTACGCCTGAAATTAGTTTCTTTTCTTCATTTATTTACACACAATATTATTACGTTCCTAATTCATAATATTATTTTACTTTGTAGGCAAGATACAAATGTTAAACCACCCCGTTCAAAAAATATGGAAATATATCAATTTTAATATATTATTACATGCAGGGGTGGTTCTAGTTTAAGATAACAGGGTGAATTATATATTTTTTTTTTATTATTACGGAACGATGCTGAATGTCATTTATTATATATCAAATTCAATTTAACCTTATGGAACTGTGGGAGGGGGGCGATCTCCCCTTCTGGATCTGCCACTGATTGCATGTGGCTAACCCAATAATTACTCATGTAGTCATGTCCACCAGTGGTAATACATATATTATTACATATTATTATTACGTATATTTTTGTTATTATTTTTATGATTATTGACTGTATTATTGGTCAGGCGCATGTGCAAGACAAAATTTGTGATTATCGGATGCTGCGGCGGCGCGTGTAGTGTGCACCGCATAATATTATAGAGCGCGATGTAGTATGTAGAGCCGTGCGTCAGCCGGCGTTGTACTAAATAATATAATATTATTATACCGCAGTTGTGTGCGTGTCCGGTTATGCGCGCAAGTAAAGAGAAATCCCAAAGAGATTCACGAGTGCTAAAATCTATGGCCAATTTGTATGGCTCTGTTTTTTTTTTTTGCTGGCATATTACTAAGATTTGAAAAATCGTTAATTTATTTTTGTGATATTGTATGAAAAATCGTTTAAAAATTCGTATTTATAAAGAAAACACTAAATTAAAAACGATTGAATTTTTATTTTAAAAGTCACTGACGACTTCCATTCGAGTTTGACGTTATAATAATATAAGAATTATTATAATTTATATATTTATATATATATATATAGTTGGTTTAGCGGGGTCTTACCGGGGGGGGGGGGGGGGAGATCTCCTGCCATGACCTATAAAATATTTATTTCTAGTTATATTTTTCGAAAACTGATATGAAATAAATCATTTTGTTTATTTACCTATAACAATATTTACATACCTGATACTTATACAAGAAATTAAAAAAAAATAAGAATATCGAAATTTCTAACCTATCACGTATTGTTTACGATGGCGAGAGAATAGGGGGCTTTATCTTGATTCTTGATCAATGAAATATTGTCATCCCATATCCCCCCTTGACAAAATCCTAATCCTAAATACGTTACTGAGTTGGTTCATTGCCCTAACTTAGTCTTTATAATTTGTATTTTGTATAGGTCAAGAATTATTTAAATTAACACTTTTTCGGAAAAATTATAAAAAATTTACGTGCAGAACACATTGTCACAATGCACATTGAGCTATAATTAAACTATACCTATTAGATATATTAGTATTAGCATTGATTAATAATAAATAATGTATAATTAATCAATGGTATTAGTTTATACCTATACGTCAATGAATACAATGACAGAACATTAAGTAGGTACCTATTGGAAATTCGAGTTTTAGGCAGCGCATTCAAAATGGCAACGGGAATTGGGCAGGCCATCGGCGATAAGATTAGGAAATAATCGAATATTTTCGATAATTAAGAGATTTACTTGATTAATAAATTAAATATTATGTTTATTTATTTATTTATATATTTATACGCCTGACGGCAATTTTACAAATATATATAGTTATATATAATTTATATATATAAAGTTATTAATAAATAATAAATATACATAATATATAATTATTATCATATTAAAATAAAACAATGCATGGTCTAGTTTAAGATTTACCCCAAACTTCACTCGAACTAAAAATCAAAGAGACTATAGGGTCCAAATTAATCCTAAATCTTCTACTTGATCTACTTGAGTTTTATTATATTGAATAAAATATCGAAAAAATTATTTAAATTCAATAGGCGATTCATTTTTTTTTTTTTATGTGATTTTAATCGTTCAAATATGGGATAATAATTTTAGTTATATTGGTATTATTATATACTAGCTGTTGTCTGTTGAAAACTATATTTCTACTCTATATGCGTGTAATGTGAATTGTGATGTAGGTTGAAGGATTATTTTAAATGATTTTGTAAATAACTTCGTTTTTTTTTTTTTTAAATTAACGTTTTTCGTATAATTTAAACTATTTAAATTTGTATTTAATAAAAAATTAATAGAATTTCTTTGTCAAATAATAATAAATTTGGTTTAATCATATGTTTGTTACTTTAATAATAATAATAATATAGCTTTCGTGATTAATGATTATTAATATCTTAGTATATATAGTAAACTTATTTACTTATTTTATAATATAAGTTACTTAATCATGCTTTACACCACGGCTATAGAATATAGATATAAACGGATATCTTAAACCGTGTTTTACACTAATACCTAAGTATAATAGATAAATAAAATAATAATAAATGATAATCAAAATGGGTGTCCAGTTCCACTAGTTCAAATAAATACCATCAGAGTGCAAAGAATGTCCGAGATTTCCCAATACTCTGTATCACGTAAGAACAGGTACCGTTTTTCGCATGTAGACTAGCAGAAAATTGACGACTGCCGTCTGCGTAATCATATCTTTATGAGACATGGAAGGGGAACTTGATAGGGTGCGGTGTGGAGGTGTGTTAAACCGACCAATTTTCATCCGACAGCAGGACCTTTCTTAAATGGAATAAAGTATAAGTTAGGCCACACTTTTTTTTTATAAAACAATTCGATATACCATAAAATTAAAAAGAACGAAAAACACTACTGATCGGTGTTTTTATTTTATTTGTTACTTTATTAATTATGATTATTAAAAAAAATAATGGATATAAAAATTTGAATAAAAATATGAATTTATAAGTTTGGAATATATAATGTATAATATAATATATTATATCTAACATTATTAAGTAGGTACATCGTATATCGTATACATATATTATTATGAATATTAGGTATATCTATTATTTTAAATGACCCAATTAACATAATTATCGCTGAGAATCGATTTTTCGAGCTTTATCAAGCTGAATAATATTGTTAATGATTTGATTTTTTTATTATTGGCACAAAATAAATATGTAATTTTTGACACGTTATACGTACTTATATATTATATTAACATTTATTTTAACTTGATTTTTAGGTAGAATCCTAGAGACAATATTGTTAATATTGAAATGTCTGAAATACTTTATAATTTATATAAAACAATACAATACAATATAATATGTATATAATATATAATATATTATGATTTATGTATTCTTATAGTTTATATTAACGATTAAAATAAATAAAACAATTGTTTAACATGTAGATACGCCATATTAAATTTGGGTAATATTTATAAATAACATGTAATCAACTAATTTTTACTTAAAAAAATGTTATAGTAGTAGGTATTTAGATTTCATAAAAATATTTTCAAGAGTAAATTTCCATAAAATGAAATTTGATTCTAAGTATACGCAAAAATTCAAAAATATAGTTGTTATTGGTAAGTATACCCACGTATACCTCTAATACACCACAGCAGATTATACAATTTACATTTTAATCGACCTTCTATTATCTATAAACCTTGGGTCTTAACTAGCCTAGCGTGGTGCGTCCTTCTTCTGAAAACACTATAAATATTAGATATCAAAATATGATATATATTATATCTAAATAATATTATTATATACATTTCCTAAATGATTATAGTTATACAGTTATACCATTTATACGCGTGATTTAAACAAGATTAATTTGTTCAGAGAAATATTTGTATTTTATGATTTACAAAGCATTTTCCCATGTCTTTTATGATATATATAAATTATTCAATTGTCACCATTTTTTAAATTATTATTTAACAATAAAAATGTAATAAAAATAAGGTATTTTTGAACGTCTGGGGGGAAAACGTTGACACAATTAGGAGAGGGAATAGAGAAGGGGCTTAGCCCTCCCCAAAATATGTTCAAGCTCTTCCTAGAAAAATATCAAGTACAGGCATAGGGTAAACATAGGGTGTTCAAAAAATGTTATTTTGTATATATTTAGATACATAAATGCAGTAGGGATTTAAGCCCCCTATAACATACTATTTGTGTCATTCCGAAAAAATTACAGGGGACCCAGGATCCACGTTAAGATGTAACTGTATAAATTACAATTTTACAATATTAAAATACATTTCATATTTTTTTTCTTATGTTTTATTATTTATTATCAATGTATCTAAATAAAAATATATTTTTTTTATTTAAATACAAATAATATAGATTTAAAAGTAAGTTATTACATTTTGTAATCATAAAGTTTGTAACATTTGGGAGAGTTATAGTTAAAAATAATTATAAAATATAATATAAATATTAAAATAATACCATTACTCATAAACAACTTTTAAAACTGTTTTATTTCACTATTATTTGTATTCATTAGGCCATCCATCTTGATAATCTCTCAACGACCAGACTATGTCGTCTTTCCTACACTCATAATATTTAATCAATTATATAGTGGTTTATTATTATGGACATCAAATATAGTATTCAATTATAATTTAATTTGTTTTACATTGGTGTTAGTTTTCAAAAAGGTTTCAACCAGTAATATTACATTTAATTGTTTTTTCATATTTATGAATTCTCGTGTGATTGGTCAGTAAATACTTATAAGCAAACGAATCTTTACAGATTTTACATATATATGGTTTTTCAAATTCATGTGTTATACTGTGATATGTTAAACCTGATTTAAAAGCATATGATTTGTTACAAATAATACATTTATATGGCTTTTCACCAGTATGTGTTCTTATGTGTGTAGTCAAATTTCCTTTTTGCGCAAAAGTCATATTGCAAACATCGCATTTATAAGGTTTTTCTCCTGTATGAATTCTTGAATGAATTATAAATTTACTCTTATAATCAAACAGCTCTTTACATATATTACATGCATACAGTTTTTTACCCATATGATTTATATTATTTCTTGATATATTGTTACATCTTATAAATTTGTTTTTACGAATATTACATTCAATAAGTATTTCATCATTATGGGTTTTTATATGTGAAATTATATTACTCTTTTGCGAAAAAGTCATTTTACAAATGTCACACTTAAAAATCATAAAATCGGTGTGATTCGTCTTGTGCCATAACATTTCACTCCTTTTTCTAAATGACATTTTACAAATATTACATTGAAAGTGTTTTTCACGTATATGAAATCTTAAGTGAGTATTTAATTCATTTTTATAGATACTTGTATCTTTACAAGTATTACATTTGTCTAAATTTTTATCATTATTGATAAAATGTACTAATGTATTGCTACTACATGTAGTTAAATATAATAATGGGTTCTCAGAGAACAACTTAGTGTCATTTTGATGCAAATTCATCTTTTCAAAACTATTTCAATAGGATGTACGGTGTTAAAATTTACAAGTATAACAACATTTTTTTGTTCGAAATAATTTATGGTTAAAATAGTTCATGTTTCTGAAATACAAATAAAAGCAATATTTTAGTTATTATTATGAATGTTGCAGAAATGTTTAAACTTGAGCTATGAGATTTATTATGGAATTATAAAATATTACTCATTTTTACAGATAGGTATAGTTTAGTTTTTACCATATCCCAAAAATTTGAACTGAAATATTATTATTATTATTGGTTTTGAAATATTATATAGTGAGTAAAGTTTGATGTACTTAACAATAATTAATCTTTGATTAAATAAATTTAATTTTTTTTTTCTTTATAATAATATATAATAAAACATTAAAATGTCATTAATAATTTAAGAATAAATCCATCTACACGAATGTATAATATCATAACAACGGTTAAACATTTGACAAATTATTATTATGTGAGTATTTAATAACCTAAATCAAACATTATAAGTATATGTATATTCAATATTATATATTTGTAAATGTGTATATAATTTACAATTGTATATTTGTAACATTATATTTTTTGTGCTTACCTTATTAATCTATGTTGGTTTATTGTTTCCATGTACGAAATAGTGAATTGACATTTTAATGAAAAACAATTATTTTAAATCACCGATTTAATGCAAATAAAATTATTTTATATAAACGAAATAAAAACATTTTGTAAGTCATTTATTTATAAGGTTCTCTACAGCAATTTGTGTTACCAAAAGTAACTTAAAATAGGTACTAATTGTTATAAAATTAGACCTATACGTTGAATATGTATAAGTATAACTTATCAGTTAAATTACATTAAAACATTTTTTCCACTAGAACGCGCTGCGATTAACCCACCAAAAAAATCAACAATAGAAATAATTTATGTTATAAAAGTAATAAGTCAAAGTAGCTAATTAACAGAATTTATTATTTTTAAATTGGTAATTTATAATAAACTATCGTAATAATCAGACTAAATTATCAGATTTTAGCATAAACGTAGAAATACAAATTATGATTGTAATTTATTAGGTTGTATTTCACATTCTGCGATCAAAAGAAAAGTATAGTTATTTTGGTTGCTTATACTGTGATAGTTTTGGACGATCACGTTACATGTTTATTTAAATTGTATTTAGTATACTTAAACTACCTGCAGTAGAGTATAAGTATTATTATTATTTTAAATGTAAATCAACAATTATTTAATGAAAATGTTGATTATTTATTTTATAATTACGATAATACAAAAAACCATACTGTTAATATAATTAATAAAATAAATTAAAGTTCCAATTTAAGACAAATTATTCTATTTTAAACTGAACTAGATACTTACCTAATTATTTATTGTGAGATAGATCGATATAGGTTTATATCTTTTGTATCAAAGGCAAAACAAAATCGTTAATGTAAATTTAATTTAAGACAAGCCTTGTCTTATTTCATTATACGAATTAATGAGCTATAATATTTTCAAAATATTGCATGTTTATCGAGTACTTTTTTAAAACAATTATCTAGTTAAAACATCTAAAATGCTGGTATTAATAATTACGATCAGACGTAAAATATAAAATCAAAACTAAATAATAAACATAAAGCATATATAATAACAAGGTTCGATTGTTTACAACATACCATCTTAATTTTTACATTAACATATTAATAAAAGCTAAAAGGTTATTGAAATTCACTTAACACTATTGTGAAGTATTAATTATTGTAAAATATATAAATTATAAATAAAATAAAAATTGCATTAAATATCTGTGATGAATTCGCTCTCTTTTCTAAATGCTTTTGTACAAAAAATAATACTTTGAATGTGTTTTTTGTTTAAACTCTTGTGAATTTTACTCAGTTAGTGAAAACGATTACATTACAATTACATTTATGTATATATAATTGACAGCACGAATATTATTGCACATATACGTCATCGGGAATACTCGTAAATTGTTTAATATAATACAACTTTTCTGATTAAAATGCAATATATTTGTTATAATAAAAGTTTTATAATAACCACTTGAAATTATTTATATATATATTATATATATAACATAAGTCTCTACAATATAAATATAAAAACAATGTCACAAAAATACATATAAAGATTGGTTCTAATATTTAAAAAATTAACATTTTAATTGTGTGTTAATTATTATTATTATATTTATACTTAAAATTTAGTGTAATATGCTATAAGTTATGCATTAAGTTAATTAAATGTTCAAGGATCAAGGAAATAAGAACTAACAAGATATTATGAATTGGAGATGGATCACGTTACTAATTATACAGTAGTTAAATAGGTACATAGTTTAGTCATCATACAGTGTGTAAATATATTCAGCAATCAAGTATAAAGGTAAAATCATTGATTGTATATCATACTATTATATTATATTATATTATTATGATACATAAAATAAGTTTATATAATTAATGTTTATACCGATTTTAATGTCATTTGTTGGTATACCGATACATAAATATATATTTATTACTATTATTATAGATATATAATTATTCTTTAAGTAATACAATATTTGCATTTTATAAAAAAAATAACTATTCATTTGTACACGGTATACTGAATAAATCGAATGATTTTCCACATTATTTAGAAAAAACTTTTTTTTTTTTTAGTTAACGAAAATTTTTAGTTTAAAACTCAATTTTAATTAAGCTACACAGAAAATTAATTTTTTCACACTTATTATTAATTATTTTATTTTTTTTAATACTAAACAGCAAATGTAAATACTTTAGTGTAAAGAAGAAAAAATGTCTCTTAATTAATAATACATCTTTTATTTAAAAAAATTTTAGGCGTAAAAATACATTTTGAAACTAGGTACTGTAATTTGCAATAATGATAATTATTGATCAATTTTGTGCATGTGACACTGGTTAATACATTAAAATTAATTTGTCTGATAAGTTGAAATTTAAATGCACATTAATTACATCACTCTGTATAATGTTACAACTTACGACCACGCAAATTCATAAAATTGCAGAAAAAGTATAATATAACAATAATTATAATGTAACACATTCTGAATTCTGATTACGCACATGCGTAAAACCATTTTGTTCATACTTGACAGTTTTTGACAAACAATTATTATTTAATAATTTGAATGTAGTATTACAATGGCTTGTATTTTATGAAGGTGTATTGTACCTTTTAGTGACGTATTTTAAGAAATTTTCTAGGGCGGGTCCAAAATTTTATTAGAATATAATAATGAATACATTTAAAAATATAGAGGGGGTCCAGTACCCCAACCCCCTTTCATCGTAAATACGCCACTGGTACCTTTATTATGTTTTTAATTTTTACTGGTTTTGGATGTATATCATAGAATTTCTTCACTAGTGATTAACAAATTTACAATTTTAACAGTGGCAGCGCCAAGGGTGAGTCTGGGTGGGCCATGGCCCACCCTAAATTTATTGTAACTTATAAGGTTATTGAAATTATTACTGTGTTGTTATATTATAAAATATAAGATGACGAGAAAAAAAATTAGTTATTTAAACTTTGTACTGTAGCCAAAACTATTCCAGTATGTCTTCGCCGCCTGTGAGCACACATTTTCTTGCATGAATAGTTATTATAGACTAGGGTGACCACTGACCATATTAAGAAAATAAAAAAACGGGACAGTTATTCCCCTCCCCCAAAAAAAACCCCCTTCATCTATATACATTCACACATATGCACACAATTATAGAGAGTAAAAGTCCAATTATTTTTTTATTACTTTACTCTTTTTAAGTAAATTAACCTAAATAATTATAGTGTTTAAATTTGTCATTTATAGCTTTGGTTTCAAATTTTAAATATACGAGTAACTGTTTTATATTTGTTTCATACATCAATATTTTTTTATAAAATGTATATAATTATATGCAAATAACGGGATTAAAACGAGACTATCTTCTTAAAACGGGATAAAAATCGTCCCGTTTGAAGTTTATCGGGACAACGGGACATGATGATAAAAAAAGGGACAATCCCATTTTAAACGAGATGTCTGGTCACCCTATTATAGACTATGGTTATTATTATTAATATAATAAGTATAATTATTTTTTATTGTCTTAAAAACGGTTCATTACAAACGTTTTATGGCACAAATCAACCACTCTTGGGGGGGGGGCGCCCACCCACGACGGGTAACAAATAGCAATACTGCCTAAAATTTTTTTTAGATCTTGACTCATATTTCTCCTTAAAATACGTCGGCCTTTAGTTGGCCCACCCTAGAATAACATTCTATCGCCGCCACTAAATTTTAAGATTGCTAATAAAAATATTCTTTTAATTTTCTTTTATTTAATAATTTAATATTAAAAACACAAATTGAAAATATTGGTGCAATTTATTTAGTCTTAAATCCAAAATACCACAGTAATACTATAGGTATTTTTTTCTAACAATTATACAACTAGAAAATGCTAATAATATTAATTATAATTTACAAAAAAAATAAATTAATAAACTAATTCAAAAACAAATATTATTATAACTCTTTGTGGTTATATTGCTAATTACATACATTGTTATTTGTAAGTTATAATTAAGTATTAAAAAATCCGGACACTCGGACATCTGAGCGTTCCTTCTTCGTCCCTTCGGTCCTCAGAGAAATTAGTGGTGTAATTTTTATTTATTTATCAAACAAAGTACTACAGAAAAATTAGTAATAATAAAATGATGAAATTCAAGTTCATTAAGAATGTAAATTTCGAAAATTTTGTCGATTTGTTTCATTAGAAAAATATTGAGAATTTTAAAAAACAAGCAAAATAAAGTAATAACTAGATGTAATACTAACTGAAAGCGTACCCTATTTGTAGTAATTGGACCATTATTACAGCCTAAAAGTGTCTACACAGGCAAAAAAATATATTATTGTTTTGATCTTAATAAAAATTCTAATTTTAAATGCTTATTAAATAAAATTAATACTGTCGATTACGAAATTATTTAAAACTGGGTTAAATAATATATGATTATACTACTATTAAAGTTTTAGACCAAAAAACCCAAAATTTCAAACTATAAAAAAGAACTAAATAAAAAAGCGGGAAGGCCGATTGTGGACATTCCTCCTTCGTCCCTTCAGTCCTCGGAGAAATTAGTGGTTTACTCTAATTATTAAGATTTAAATGCAATGATATTGCATTAGAAAATATGATTCTTAGAGTACCTAAATATATTGCAATATATTATACTGATAATCCATTTCAAAATTTATCACGAATGTAAATTGCATATGTAAATATACAAAATAAATTTCAAATCCCTATGATCAATATTCAAGGAGTTATCATTCCTTTTTAAGGAAAAACTTATAGGAAATTCAAAAATTAAGCTAAATAAAGTACCAACTAGATTAAATTTGCTATAGAGAGGGTACCCTATTTGTGGTAATCGGACCATTATTTCTACCAGAAAAAATATTTTCAAATATCAGAAAAAACCTATAAAAATTACCGATTTTCTACTTTTCAACGAAAAACTTTTGGATAATTCGAAAAATGAGCTGAATAAACTACCAAAAGGACACGATTTTCTACTCAAAGCATACCTTATTGTGATAATCGGACCATTATTTCTACCCATAAAAATGTTTTTATACATCAGAAAAAAAATATAATAAAAAACCTATAAAAATTGTCAATTTTCCGTTTCTCAAGGAAAAACTTTTGGGAAATTCGAAAAATGTGCTAAATAAAGTACCAACTAGATGAAATTTGGTATAAAAAGGGTTTCTTATTTATGGTAATCAGACCATTATTTCTACTCGAAAAAAGATTTTCATAGATCAGAAAAAAAATTAATAAAAAGCCTATAAAAAAAATTTGCATGTTTAGATTTTCAAAATATTTTGTAAAAAGATTAAGTAATATAGTATTGGACTTCTATAAAATTTTCAAACAGATAATCCCAAAATTGTAGAAAATATTAAAGTTTTTTGGGAAAACGTTCAAAGCTCTATATTTTTCCAAATAATTAACTATTCCGTTCCAAAATTTCACTACGTTTGTAAATAATCTATGTTAGTACTCAAAATAATTTTCAAGCCCCTACTTGTCTACTAAGTAGATAATATTTGCAAGCGAAGTATATGCTATACGTGAAAATCGGACCATTAATTCTACCCAAAAAAATGTTTTCATACATAAAAAAAAAACATCTTTGTAGAATCAATACATTCCTTGCTCCGCTCAGAATCTAAAACCCAAAATTTCAAACTATATTAAATATTATTGAAAAAACAAATTACATTCTTAGTAAAATTTCAAAGTTCTATATTTAGATATAAAATTAATGTAACGGTTCCAAAAATTTTTCTCATATGTAAAATATCTGTGTCAATACTCAAAACAATTTTCAAGTCCCTACATTAAAAATTGCATTAGTCATCATAAAATAATTAAAATCAAGTTTCGTCAAAATCAAAAAAAAGTTAATGCAGGTTAAGTTAATTGACTTATATTTGAAAAAGTTTACAGTTAATAGTTAATTAAATATATAAATATTATAGTAATATAGTAAGTTTTAATATTGTAAAATATGTTTAATTATTAAAAACACGTGCCATATTTGCAAAGGGCTATTAAGGAAGTATACGTTTAAATAATTATTTATAAATTCATAACAGAATAATTTTCTGTGCTAAATTGTTTCCATAAGGTTAGGTTATATCCTTAATATCCTTATGTTTGTTGAAATTTAATTTTGGTTACTAAAATAAATTACAAATTGATGTAGTAAAATTGCATATTCAAGACGCCGTCTTTGTTAGAATTTGTATGTTTGAAACTATAATAATGCAAAATGGTCAAAATAAATATTTTCGTCATAACATGGTGTACAGACTTTTTATATATGAGAATTTATAGGTATTTTTGATTGAAATATTACGGTTAGATAATAAAGTAATAATTTGCAAGTTTTTTTAACGACCTAAGTAATTACTATTTTCTGATAACTGTTATCTGGTTGTCTAATTATATCTAATTACTATATAATTATATAAATAATTTAACAATAAATGCTGTAATAAAAATAAATGATGTAATAAATGTTGTGGCTTAATGGTATTTGACATTTGTATAGGTTTAAAAATGTAATGATGTACAATTGTATAAAAATATAAATACAAAGAGACAACATTAATTTTCGTAGGTATGTAATTAAACATGATATCTTACTATTAATGGGTTATTATTATTATTGGAAAATATTTATTTTTAGTAATTATACCATTTAAAAATATGATTATTGCATTTTATTAATTATATTACTTATATTATTATCAGTGACGGCTTTTCAACAATATTCTGTACTCCTGGACTCCATCCACCGGTAAAAGAGTCTATGTATATATTATAATACATAATCAAAGTATAACTAAGACAATTATTTTTTAATTAAGATAAATAATATTATTATAAATATGACTTGAATAATGTATATTTCATATTATCTATATTCACAATCAGTGGCGTATTTTCAAATTTTATCTGTGAGGGGGGAGGGAGGTTTCAAATTTTTCTACAAATTATAAAAGTATCTTATTAAATAAAATAGGTCATTTAATATAAAATTATAATTGATACTTAATAGTTATGAATTAATAATTTTAAAAAAGAACATTTGTAACTGTGTTTTTCTGATGTTATAATTTATTTATATTTTTCGTACTGGAATTTTGTAAATATAAATATTATAATATAATAAAATATATTTTTATTAGGCCATAAATATAAAATTGTAATTTGTTTTTTATGATCCTGAGGGTGAGTCAAAATATAATAAAAAAATAAAAATGAAAAAAAATTAATTAAGTACCAAATTATAGAATAATGCATTATTACATCGTGTTTTATCATCATTAGATATTCGGTCAACCGATCAACGTTTGATTTGTTTCTATATAATGTCAACAACAATAAAAATAATTGTGACACTTATCTGTAACTATTAAATTATAATATATTTTTAAAATGACACTGTTTTAAGATCATGGTTAAATATGATCGATTTAAATATTTATTTTCGTCTTAACACTTTTTTCGATCATACGCTGTGGTGTACCCATGTGAAATTATAATAAATATTAAATTATAATCGTATATTGAATTATTATTGTAGTCAAATAATACATGACCGAAATAATACTTGTCTTCGTGTATCCCTCATCAGATAACAGTTAATTAAATAATTTCACGTTAAATTAATTTCCTAATTTAATTCAACACTTTAAGTGGCAAAACAAAAATAAGGGCATTCTTATAATCTTTTAAGAATGAACAATCCCTTTTTACCTTATATTAAATGACGTAAAGAGTTAAAGACACAATTAGTTAAGGTACTCAGACCCCCCGTAACCCATTCCAATCGAGCACTAAACCTAACCTAGTATTAAATTGAAAAATAACTAACTTATTTGACGGCGTGAACTATTATAAATAGGGCTAGGAATTTGCATTTTTTTCATAGTAATCAATCACATAGCTTATCAATAACAAAATTCGATTAGTTAATCACGAAATAAATATAGGTGGTAATAGCAGGTTTTATTGTATTGATTTAATAGTATTGATATACATTTTTAATCAATATTATAATATGCATATTCGACATTTTTTCATAGTAGATACACAATATAGATGTACAAGTACAAGTATATATTTGTATAAATTATACAAGATCGACTTTGACATCGCCCACGATCGATTTGTAGTGTATACTAATAATGTCCCCGAACAGATATTCCATATTATGTGTTTACATTTTTACTGATTGTGCAACTGTGCAAGTGCACATATAATCATCTCTATTGTAAAAAAAATGGTCAAGATGTTTCTAAGAAGACTTTGAGTAATATATTATTGGTGAACATAACTAACTAACTAACTACATTGGTAACACGATTTATAATATAAATATAAAATTATTTGTATAAAATATTTATATTTTAAACCGTGATTGGTAAGAACAGAGATTTTGAAATCTCTTTTCGCGCGTGCGAAGATAATATAAAATGTTGTTGGTCACACTGAACAATATCAATTTCACGGTAGAGACGATGCCATCTTATCACGTTCGATTTAATAATTGTCAACACTAAAAAACCTTATATCTTATGTTGATAATAGATATATTTAATATTGATTCTCAACCACAACATTAAAATTTAAAATGTTTAAATGTTTTTGTTTTACAACTCATTAACGTTGTATATTGTATTTTTTATTTGAAATATATTTAGAGTCATAGGTGATACATTCTGGTAAGTGAGTATAACTTTGTGTTTATAAACGTTGTGAAATTGTTGTATAATTTACGCTAACATCATTCAAGTTTAATGTAGAGCATATAATTTGATATTATATTTCTTTCATCGATTATTTTTTGGTGTTGTTTACAGTAAAATATGTCAGCTTTAGCCTCGTTAACTGCTAATTATACCGATTCTGAAGATGAAGGTACTACCCCCAGTCAACGAAGACACAGTGAGGAAGTGTCGGCTTCACACCAACCGCAACTGGAACAAGAACCTAGTCCACAACTATTAATACCGAATTCAGCTCCAGCAGTGACAAACCCGGATGACGATAAAAAGACCAATCTTGTATCATATTTTGAAGATCATGATATCGTTATGTCAGACGATGAAATGGACTGTCAATCAGATGTAGACGAGGAGGATATCTTACCCTCAGAACCCCATGGCAGATGCTCCAAAGAATTACAGGATAAAATTGGACGACTGCACGAGAAAATGGAAAAGGATGGCATGGATATGAATTTTTTAATACAGAAAAGAAAAGATTTCCGAAATCCTAGCATATACGAAAAACTATTACAATTTTGTAACATTAATGAATTAGGTACAAATTATCCACCTCATTTGTATGATCCTTTAAGATGGGGTAAAGAATCATTTTATGAGGAATTGGGCCGTTTACAGAAAGAAGATATGGAAAAGAGACAGAAAGAAAGAAAAGAAAAAACTAAAGTGAGTTGTGTATAATTATTTTCTTTAAACTTATTTAATATTTTTATTAATTAATATTATAGGTTGAAGTTGTGTCTGGTACAAAAAAGACCTCTTCCAGTGTTCCAAATTCAACATCTCACAAATCTGATGACAAAAAGAGTAAATGGGACTTAACAACATCAGCAACAGGTACAAAGGGAACGGTTATCTCTGCTTTTGGTTCATTACCAAAAAAACAAAAATTAGATATTCATTGACATAAATAAGAAATACCTTTCTTATAATAATAATGTAAATAAATGATTTTCTTGTGAAATATTAGGATCATCCAATTACAATGTTGACGAGTTCTGATCGGTGGAATGAGATTTTCCATTTTTGTAGTAATGTATTAAAACAATATAGTAACTATTTGTATTTGCACTATTATATATATATATATATATATATATATATTTTTATAAGTATATTTATTTTTTTCATACAGATAGTATATAATAAGAACTGTACATTTCTACTATTATACAATGTAATATGTTTGAGTTTAACTACACAATAATATACAATTATTTTTATAATTAAATGTAAACATAAAAAAAATGTGTATAATATATTACCTTTGTATAATAGACAGTTGTAGGAATTAAAAATTATCAAAGTTAATATCAATTGATGTCCAATGAGGTGTATATTAATGGATTTAGTTTTGTTTTGTAATTACTATATTATATTATGTGTTTAGTATATACATTTCACTTAACTGATAATGGATACAATGTTCATTCCTGTTAATTGTCTGTTGTGAAATGATATCACCATGTTATTAAAGGAATTATATTGTCAAAGGCATATATTAGTATAAAAGATTTGATGAAAAAAAAGGTATAATAAACCCTTAACAGTGCGATTATTTCTTATTTTATGCAGCAGATAAGTTTAATATATATGTATAAGTACACTATTAGTGCAAATAGCATAGCAGCATACAACAATAATAACAAAAACAACAATAAAGCTTATAATATAATAATTATGAGTTATAATAAGTATCTAAGATAAATAATAATAATAATATGTTTAACTTTTTTTTTTTTATTAATTCCACATCAATCTAGAATTATTATAATAATATGAACAGAACGATAATATTATTAAGAGTTATGATGACATTTATATATATTATAAAAGTAATAAACAATTTTTATTATAGATGAGATATAGTTTTTGTTTTTATAATTTTCAAGTGGGTATATAAGTTATTAGACAATTTAGTATTTAAATAAAGTTAAAAATACCTACTTTAATAATTATATAGAGAACAAATTTTATTTGTAAAATTTTTATTACAATTTGTCCGGTTCATCTTATCACCTGGCAATCATTATATCTGATCTGAAAACCCTGTTCAGGCGTGTGACATTACAGAGTTTCAAAATGAACTGGATGAGTTAATATTAATCAATTTAATGTGAAATATGGCTCTTGGGAAAAATAATTTAGTGTTAAGATAGAATAGGAAATTATATTATTATTCAGTAAATATGTGCATATGACAAGTATTACAAATTATCTATAATAACAATTAATATTTATTTTGAAAGATTTTTTTTAAAAAAAAAAAAATTAATTTTTAATATTTTCCATGATTGAAATTTAGTCCCTCATATATAAAAAGGCAGGGACACAGAGTTATAATTTTATATCATAATTAAATAATGTTTAATTATATTTTCATATGAAGCTATTTATTTATAATTAAAGATAACTAGATAAGTTAAATATAGGTTTTTTAATAAAATAAACATTTGATGAAAGCAAATTAAATTTTTTGGTAACAATTAAATTTTTTATTTTGATGTATTAATATTTACGTAAGAAATCGTGGATATTCATCATATTGTATATTGTATAATATGTTATTGTTCTATTTTAAGTAAAAAAATACATATTCCAATTATTATATTATATATTATATATCTTTTATTTTCTGCACATTTGAAATCTGATTTCATATATTTTATATCATTAAAATTTGTATTAACATATTATGTTATTGCAACTTATTTATGTACCAGTTGTGTCAAATTAATTTAAATTTAAATTTTTTAATTATTATTTCATTTTATACTTAAGGTACTTTTTTAAGTACCTACCTACTATAAAATTCAATTTATGTATATTGCATATAATTGAATTTAATATAAGTATGTCTAGAAATGGATAATTTAATAAAATAATGCACCTAGTATCCATAGCCTAGTACTATAGCTCATAGTCTGCTCATAGAGATCATAATTTCATGGGAGGAACAAAGAAATGCAATATTCTGGAAAAAATATTACAATTAAATTAGTTATTATTCTTTTCAAAGAGTTCAACAAAGTAAAAATATTTAGTATTCTTAAGGAATTTCATATTAAAAGTACATATTAAATAAAATAATTGATTAAATTATAATTTAGAACAAAATAGGTTGGTATTTTAAGGATAGTGAAAAATAAAACTCAGTATAACTGTTTTTAACTTGAGTCACGTTTCCAATTTTGAAGTTATCTATTTCAAAGGTTTTTACATAGTGAACATGAGTACATTTTGTTTTAACACTGTGTGTTTTGGGAAAAAAACCAGGGTTTTTAGTCATATTTTTTTTTAATAGATTTCTATCTACAAATATAAGTCGTCATGTTCATATCATTACTTACATGATATAATATTGTTATGAATATTAACTAATATAGCACACATTAATTTTTGTACATGTCGCACAATACTTTTTCCATAGGTATGTTGCCGATAGTCCTCTGGAAGAATATAGCTTCGATTCGAGCGGCTGGCACATTTTTCAATAGGGGTAACATCAACAAGAGCCGGCCAAATCGGACAGGCTGTCCAGGGTGCTGGTTTCTGGTGTGTTGACCAAGCATAACGTGAGCTTGGTCCTGTAAGTTTTCTACCTGTATTGGGTCCTTTAAACCTCGCGTGTCTGAAAAATCAAATATAATAAATTCCAATTTAATATATTTCAACAGTTTTGAGACTAGCACTTTAATTATTAAAATTAGCTACATAAAATCTTTCCATCGAGATAAATATATATTTATAATTTATAGATAAAAATTATTGGCGTTTAATTTATTAAATCAATACTAATTTACAATATCCGATTAATTTGAATAGATTAATTCTAGTAGATATTTTTAGTGATTACGATTTATGAACAAATAATATTTAATGGAAAAATTTTATGTGATCTTATATTAGCCGTCTCTTTAGATTCATAATCTACTTGAAATGTAAAAACAATCTTTACCGGCTCTGAACAAAACGATGGCCTTCATACATGCGAACTCTGCCGGATCGACACTGATGGTCCGGAACCTGCGCAATGTCTCGTTGAGCACGCGAATATCTGCCGCGACTTGGCTGGCTTTACCATTGGGAATAGCTGCCACATGATCCGAGGGGTTGAACAGTGGATTGTTTTCTAGTGGTAAACACCATTGGACCGCATTCAACAAGAACAATTCCGACCAACATTCCTCCAGAAGTATCACCTAGAAATTAATATTTTAAAAATTTAAGAATCAATTGTAATGTTAACATATTATGTCTTCTTATTTTACTTCGCCTTACACACTAGATGGGATAGCCATCCTAGTCCTACACCACCATATAGATCTTGATCACCTACCTCTCATTCATTCACACTAGCTATCTTCATATCATTTTCTATTCCATCTATTCAGTATCTACCTCTCTTTTGGTCTTGCTCTCACCCTCTTGCCATCTAGATTCATTTCTATAACAACTCTTTCTACCTCTAAAATAGTATTTTAAATACTTTTATATATTAATACAATTTTAAACAATGTTTTTTTTAAAAGTTGAAAAACTACAAAATAGAGATAGAATTGCGATGTACACAGATGCTGAGGGTTGATGCAGGGAACTTCATTTTTCGAATATTAATTCTATATTAGACGATTTATTTTCTATTGAAAATATTGATAAAAAAAAATTAATATACTTACTATAAATATAGAAATGTCGAAAAATATGAAAAAAGCCACAAAATATGTAAAATAAAATGATAAACTAGGTAAGTGTACACATCTTTGAAGGATTTCAGCATATCTGTTTAGCAATAGGTATTCAATACCATCCAATAAGAAAATTATGCTAATTGCAATAAAACGCTAACTCTAAACATATTTACGCACTCACCTGGTCTCTGAACGGTAGAGACGCGAACGACGGTAAATTTTTCGCCCACTTGACGGCCATGAACAGTAGACGGGCGGACGTTTCGTAGACGTTTTCGTGTAAGCCAGGATAGAATGAAGGATGATGGTCGTACATCGAATGATGTTGGGTCAATGGTATCGAAACGGTCGACGGTGACTGCGACGACCTTTTGTTATCTGATGTGTCCGGTTCCTCGTTGGTCACATCTATGCTGTCGTCTGAAATCGTTATGAAACTTATATTAAATGGTCGTTAAATTTATAGTTTAAAATCTATATCTATCTCCTAATTAAGGGATTAATCACTCTTATTATATAATATTGTATAGTACGTTAGATGAATCACACATGTATTAATCATATACTATTCAGTATTCACATATAGAGTAACCCTAAAAAATTTGGAGTAAGAGGAAAACATTTTGAAACAAAAGAAAAGGACTGCGAAATACATCTGGCCATGGAGAAGTTTCTCATTTGTCCTTCGGTCCTCTGAGAGGATTATGATTACGATCAAAATAGGTGGTGTGATCCTATAAACATCTAACCACACACCCGCCAAGGACTCAACTTCTTCAAAATTCGTTAAATCATTAAGACTATTTTTGTTTAAAAATATTAGTAGGTACCATGAATATATTATTTATAATTTTTAACAACCGTAACACCTATGGATGAATGTAACTAGGATTTTTCACCAGGAACTGTGCCCTGGGGGGATATTGAGGATATATGTGTATAGATACAATTTATTAATATAAACACGTAGTTGTTTTAATATAAAATAATTTTAAAGCGATGGTATTTAATGATTTAAAGCAATCATTGCATAGGAAAAATATAAAATATGTACACAGTACATACGCACTATGTCAATTTTAAAAATAAAATAAATCTTATTAAATACGATATTGACTGACGGTAAAAGAAATATTCTATACCTAATTTAATGTAGTCAGAGGCGTATTAACGGGGTGGTCGAATGAGTTTAACCCCCCCATGACCAATAAAAAAATTAAAAATTGCTATTAATAATATTATTTTAGATTTTGTATTATAATGTATATACAGATACAGAACATGTTTAATTTCATTTTTTTGTATTATAAAACAAAAGAGGGGGGTTCGGTATCATGAAAGCTTAAAAAAAAAACTGAACCCTCTCCCTTTATAAATTAATAAATACACCTCTGAATGTGGTTGAATTCATGGATAAATATATATATATATATTTAGCCATGGTTGAACTCATCTTAAAATTTAATAAATTAAAAAAGGTTTGGTTATGTCGATGTGTGGTTAAAGTTAAAAAAACAAGGAATTTAAATAAAGCCTTTTCACTTTTTAGCGGTCCTTGATATAATAGGTGAAACCTGTAATACGAAAACAGACAATAAACCCGAAAATTATTTAAGTGTAAAATATATAGATTGGACTAAATTTTAGCAGACCATAGAAGTAAAACAGAGGCAGTTGTGTATGATTTTGAAGTAATCAACAAGAAAATGATAGGATACATATCTTAAGGCACTTAATGAAGATGAGTGATGATGTAGTATTGTAGCGTCTGAGATTCAAATACTTAGGATTGGTAGTACAAGAAATAGTAATAGAAATAGAAGTAGAATGGTGAGAAGTGGTGGGGGGAATCGGGTGTTTTGTGTGACAAGAGGATGTCGATAACATTGAAAAGTAGGTATATTATATTATAATTTATTAAGCAGTAGGTAATGATGACAGAAATAGTGTATGGATCAGTTAAAACAAGTTTTGGTCAATGAACAAAAACATGGAACAGAAAATGAGTGTATTGGAAATGGGAAGACTAAGATGGATGTGTGGAGTGATTAGATAAGATAGAATGAGAAATGAATATATAAAAGAAAGTGTAGGGGTTGCATAAACTGAATGTAAAATAACAAAAAATAGGTAAAGACCGTTTGAACAGATGATTCAGAGGCAGTAAGAGTTGTTATGGAATTTAATTTAGAAGGTAAGAAATTTTATTAAAAGACCTAATAAGAGATGGATAGGTGTAATAGAGAATGGTATGAAAATAAACCATGTGAATGAATGAGAGGTAGGTGATCAAGATCTATGGAGGAGTACAACTAAGATAGCCGACCACATCTGAAGTGTAGAATATAGAAGATTTCTTTAGACGATTTTATTTGGATCTGATTGATTGAATCCTTGGACGTTGGATGAATATTTGGTGACAATTTATGAGACTCGGTATTTTTAAATTGCCAATATAACAAATTGTTCAAGATTCAACTCAATATAAAATATATTGATAATTAAGTATTCAATATTCGTCCAATTAAATAAATGTTTAGCAAATTAATTGACAAGAACTGTTTAAAAACTAAACCATTCTATGAGGTTTGAGTTCTAAAAGTCTTCCTAATATTCACCTATGTGACCTTACCGTCATCTTGATCATCTTGATGAGATTCTTGTTTAGGCGACGAAGATGCTGTGGGCGATGGTTCCGCGGGTCGTTGCTGCAATCCAGGTGGCACTATGGGACCGTTCGGATGATACCTCAACGGTGACAATGCTAATGCCACGGACACGGGGGGTCTGTAAAGACATGGCCTGTTGAGAATTTTTGTTTTTGTTATAATGATAAATAGTAATATTCGAGTTTGGATCATATAATTTTTTTTTATAATATCACCAATTTATCTATTATGTGATTTATTAATAAACATCAATAGCGTAACAGGAAAATTAGTAAAAGTAGTGTTCTATCTAAATGTTTGATTTATTAGTACATATTTAATACCTCTTTACTTATAATATTATTAAGAAATGACATAATCATTATTAATGTTGTATATTATTATATAATATAATATAAAAGGTTGCATCTTGTTTATATTTTTGCATTTTATATTATCTTTAAATACCTATATATTTATTATTGTTGCAGGTAATTAAATATCATTTTTATATATATATATATGTTAATTATTACATACGCGTTGGTTGGAAAAAAGAGAGAAAGATGATTAGAAATAAAATAAAAGTAGATGGCAAATTGTTTGTGTCAGGTTTCGAATTTTATAGTAGGTTGGTGATGGCAGTGGGGGGTGGGTGGTTGTTGAAGATCCTTGCCATACATTTCGTTTTGTATGATGGTTGTATAATGATATGTTTTGTATGTTTTGTATTTTGGCGCCACTGTTGTTTATAATTTTGATGCTATCTAAATTTTAAGGTCATTAAATCCTAGCCCAAATTGTAATCAACATTATACTTATACAGTTTTACATAATATAATAATACCTATGTTATATTGAATCAGTTATTTATAAAACGTTTAATGCCTATAAGTCATAACGTACGTAGAGTCGTATAGTTATATTACATGTTCATAAAATTTAGTTTTATTTAATCGAATATAATAATAGAATGTAGTGTATAATATTTTATATAATAATATGTGTAAAGTGTAAATGAATGTTATTATTCAAAATAAATCCCATTTGCGATATTCTATTAACGCGACCCCATTTTACAATATTTTGGACTTATAATAGCTAGGTATATCTAATAATAAATAAAATATACATACGAATATAATAACACAAAATCTG
>CM023357.1:20101752-20215942 GCA_013282895.1 Eriosoma lanigerum
ACGTGAATTATTTCATTTTGAAGCCATCACCCACAAGTGCATTTGACGGTTAATCCCTAAGTTCTGGTGGAAAATGACGTCGAAAAAGGCGTACGAAAATACCCATATGGCTGGTTATAAAAAGGGAATCGGCTGGGGATCGAAATCATTTAATTTGTAATTCGGTGGTGGGATTAAATCGTTTTATACTTTTATTCTATACAGTTAATCCCATATAAATTGATATCTATTCTTAAACTCTCGTATTATACATTGTACTATTACATACTATATTATTTCGAATACGAATATGGGAAAATAATTTTTTGTCGACCATCATCAACCCTACGACGATACTGAGTTCTGAATAATGATAAATTGTGTTCTTAAAAAAAAGCCTAACAGTCGATTCTGAGTATTCGTCCCTTCGGTCCTCGGAGAAATTAGTGGGGGAATGTTATTGTGTTATATTATATTTAGGATTTTAATTCAATATAATTGCATTCGTAAAAACGATTCTGAGCTAATTTCAGTCAAATATACAATATATAGTGATAATTTTTCTTTATTTATCAAACAAAGTGCAACGGCAAAATTAGTAATCATAAAATAATGAAATTCAAGTTCGTCAAGAATATAAATTCCGCGAATTTTGTCGATTTGTTTAAGATATTTTCTGATATAAGTACAATATACTTATATTATATACTATATAGGTACGGATAATTTTTATTTTTCTAAACTTTTGTATTTACTATAATTATTATAAAGTTATTTATTCAAGTATTTATTTTTTTTTATATAAATAAAGTGCAATAAAAATATTATTTATCATAAAATATTGTAATTCAAGTTTGTTAAAAATGTAGATTCCACGAGTTTTACTGTTTTCTGCCGTTATTAGTGATTTTTCCTGATTGAAAAATATTGAGAATTTCAATAAATGAGCTAAATAAAGTATCAACGATTTCTCTACCTAAATCATACCCTAGATTTCTCTACCTAAATCATACCCTACTTGTGGTAATCGGACCATTATTTCTACTAGAAAATGTTTCTTCATATACATAATAAAGAAAAAGCACACATCATTAAAAATACATATGTAAAACTAATACATTCTTCGCTTGTCTCAGAATCGAAATTCTAAAATAAAGCAATTCTTCCCTTTGGTGATTTAACATTTTTAACCTACATGGTAATTCAGAGTTATTCTGATTCGATTTACCTAGATTGTGAGATGTCATATTATAATGAGTAAATTTTAGATTTTGAGGCAATATTAAGTATAAAAAAAATCGTTAAAAACGATTCGATTAGAGACAAATCAAAATTATAATTCGAATAAAACGTTAGTTTTCTATTTATTTAAAAAAACTATCCACTTAGTATAGGTAGTGATAAGTGATTGACTTATAAGTAAATAATGAAATATACCTACGTTGGAGCAAATAAAATATTTGTCTAATAATACCAATATGGCAATTTCTGAAGTGTCATCGGGACTTTAGTTATAACCTAATTGTTTCAATATTACATACCAATAAATTAAATAGATTGACAACAGTATTAATATGTTGAGTAAATCTGTATTAATATTAGTATAACTATTTACTATATTTACTATATCTGAACATACCAAAAGGGGAAAAATCCCATATTTTCTAATATTATTTCATATGTGCATATTAATTAATTTAGGAAGAATTAAACTTAATACCTATTATTGATTATTCAGGGAAAAAAATCGACATTAATTTTACTGGCTATAATAGTTGTTATTATATTTAAACAAATATAATATATTATTCATAACATTATATGCATACCGTCATAGTGTTAGTGGTGAACAATACCAGGACGCCCATATGGTGTATTGCATTAGGGAAATGAAACTTTTTTCCATACATAACTTAGCATAATATTAAATTTATTGTATTTTTAACGATTTATTATATATCGTTTATATTAATACCTATGTATGTATTATGTAATATGTATTTTTATGTTGAGTTAGTTAAATTTGTATTATAGGTATAGATATTTTTCAAAATATTTATTAGTATAATAGTATGATTTGGTAACTTTACAGTAGGTACCTATTAACTATTTAAGTTTATTAAATGTATTATATTATTATGTTAAGAGTTAGACATTTGTACATGATACAATATACAAATAATCATTAAAATCAATAATAATTAATCAACTATTTATATATTATGTAAATATTAGACAAAGGACAAAAATACTTTCTGCTAACACAACTATTTGACTAAACCAAAATGTTTACAATTTATATATTTATCTAAATTTGTAAAATAAATGTTATAAAATTATAGAAATTTACAATATTTATGATATTTCGAATTTAATAATTTTTGTTCCGACTATAAATTAAAGTAATATTTCTAAACTATGTAACAGATAAATAGTGTTAAACTTGCATATTAGGAACAACTTTTCTTCTTATAATATAATTATAAACATTCAATTAAATTTTTCCATAAATGTTGTAGATTTTTAACAAAAAATCTATAATCTCAATACAATGCACCGATATATAGATAACAACTTTAAAGTTTAAAGTGCTAAATGTTTATAAAATATTTCTGTAAAAAATTGTTTTATTTCTATAAGTACCTATTTTATTGTTTATTATATTTATTTTCTATTTTAATCAATATCAAAAGTATAACAAATGCGAGTATGAAGTACAGGTAAATATTGTATAGATCGTTAAATGTATTAATTTCTAAGAATCGAATTTTACCAAATTGTATTTCATGTTTAATCGTCTAATGTATTAACTCTAAATCATATAATGAATACATGATAATATAATTTTATATTACAAGTATATTTTCCTATGGTGGCACTATTGTTAAAAAGTTAATCTTCTTTTAAACTTTTAAACGTTATTTTATAAATTACGAAAAAATTTAATTAATGGTTTTGACTTTATATTAATTTTATTCTAATTAATTTAAAGAATAAGACAGTTAAATCAGACATTTTTAAATTTTATTTTATTAGTGTCCCTAACATTTATATATAGGTATATAAATAAATATATATAATTAATGCCTAACATATTTCTAGGTTAGCATCTATAGGTCTATTTTAACTGAGTTAAACTTTGAACTGAAAGTACATTAAATTAATGCATTTGAATTTAACTAATAACTATCTCACGTTTAAATATTTTGTTATAATTTATACACTTAATATAAACTACTAGTTAGTTTAATAATATTTTAACAACAGTTGTAACTATATTCGTAAAACAAATATATACCAAAAATTACACATGGGTATATATGAGTTGATCGTGAAACGACGACGCGTTTAGCGTTTGTCTATAATATTATACTTTTGTTTTCGGCAATCACCGTGTCCATCAGGGAGCGAAATGTTTTCATGCTACCCGAACGTAATTTGCATAACAAACACGACTAAATAACGTTTTTTTCCCCCTCCTTACAGCATTTTTCATTATTATGGCAACCTGGTCGTGTGTCGTTTCGAAGCTGTTACGTATGATGTCCACACGGTTACCTATATTTATATACAAACACACTTCCTAAATAAACGACGTATATTGTGCGCAAAATAATGCACTTGGGTAAACCTTATCTATATATATATACTTTGTAAACTGTCCAAACACAAAATTATATTTGAAAATGCATAATATTTTTTTCGTATACGAGGGAGAAAAAAATTAAACGTGACAAAAGCAAAAAGGCGGATATGATATAATGTAATATTGTAAGCCTGACTTTTGCGCACTGTATGTGCTATTATATATATATATATATATATATAAAAGAGAAAAAAACAACACAAGGCTATTACAATTATATTATATACGACCGTATTCGCGACCCTCCGAAATGAAGAATTAAAACGCGACTAAACACCTGAACCCTTTACATTTTTTTTTATAATATATTATACAGATTACAAATACGAAAACAGAATGGAGAGGAGATTTACATGCCATTAATCAAAATTTGGGGTGGACAGCGGAATATGCGATAGCCTTTATTATTTATAAATTATATATACATCGTATATTATATAACATTGAATAGGGCACAGCAGCAGCGTGTGTTTTTCTATGTGTAATGTAATGTTTCAAACCCCTCTATAATAGGTCTATAACACACTTGCTAGTGTCGATAAATGATTTTTCAAAATTATTTACGTTAGGACTTTTGTAACGTCGTCGGGAATAAAATAACAAATAGTCTATGACACTAATTGTTGTTCTAAAATTAAATAATAATTGACTTTTAATTTTTACGATTAATGAGGTAAAGGTTCTGTTGAATGACAATCGATGGGTTACGTTCGTATTAATACTGTATTGACTTTATTATTATAACCTATAACAAGAAAAAAAAAAAAAAACGTACCTAACAATATTAAAAATAATATCTTCAAACGGTAATTTTTCTATATGATATGGTAAAAATATAAAAACAATTTTTTAAAAATTTACTCACCCGAAAACTCCAACAGCCACAGCCGCCTCTCGAATCACTCTTTCGTGGTCCATGTCGGCTAAATTTTCTGGCCGTATCGTTGCTGTGTTTCTGGGTTGTCTTTCATTTTGAACAGCTATAAATAAATTATTACACATATAGCACAATTTTTACAATTTGATATTATAATAAAATTAAATGCAAATACAAACATACCATTTACAATTAATATGCTAAAATAATGGATATAATATATTGAACTTATGTTTGTTGAATTTGTAATACTATTTATTGTGATGTGATGTATTTAGGTAACTCATATTAGGTACCTAACGTGTATTAGTCAAATTATTAATTATTATTTATTATTGATCATAATATTTATAATATATATAAATTTATTTAAATAAAAAACTTCAGTATATTAACTATTGTTAAATGCATTTTTCTTTTCAATAAGTGCTTATACTTATTAATACACAAATTTTTAGTTGGTTTATTGTTGTATTTGATAATATTAAGGTCAGTTTAAAATTAGTATTAGGTAATTATTTTACAGAAACACCATTGCATGGAATTGATTTGAGTTATTTTTAGTATGTTTATTAAGTTAAAATTAATTGGCTTACTAATAATACTGTGTTATTTTTTATACAAATAAAATATATGCATATTTTGAGTACATAATTAATTTATAATTTATAATTTTT
Source organism: Eriosoma lanigerum (assembly GCA_013282895.1). Lineage (NCBI taxonomy): Eukaryota > Metazoa > Arthropoda > Insecta > Hemiptera > Aphididae > Eriosoma > Eriosoma lanigerum. The sequence goes on from CM023357.1 coordinate 20,106,932, forward strand.
TTTTAGGGAAAACGATATACCAATATCTATTAATAATTATTATTATTCCTTGCTTGGGCTTTTACAGAACGTATTGAACTTCTGCAGTCTGTTATGAATTTATGAATTTATGATAGTGTTATATTATTACTAATACTACTACACGTATACATGTTAATGATTATCGTAATGACGACCGCGTGCGGAATCTCTTTGATTTTGCCGTCGTCGTCGTTGATGCGATATTTTAACCGCATTATTGTCGGTGGCGGCGGCGGCGGCGGTCGACGTACTTTTCGGAGGCGCTTAAGCTTTTTAATGATACACAACTGCCGTTGGGGACGCGTTCGCGCTTAAAGGAAGACCATAAAATATAATATACAAATTATAACGCGCGACAAAACAATAATATTATAATATACATCAATACATGTACATGTTATCCATCGCACAGCGAGCGCGCGTGTGTTTTTTCCCCTCCGTTTACAAAAGCCTTCTCCTCGTTTGCGCGAGCGAACGACTAGCTCGAAGGCTGAAAAAAAAACCTAAAAAAACATATTCTCACATATATATTTTTTATAATAATACCCATAACATTATCTTCTCTTCATCAGCGTAGAGATGCGCGCGCGCTCATTAAAATAAAATCGTGAATGTATATGTTATTATATTTTATTTTATTTTAACGTAATAGTGCGCGTAAACGAAGACCGGCGCACATACACGACACGCATATTATAATAATATAACATTGTCTAACGACGACACGTCGCGGTTTTTTACGCGTTATTATTATCGCGCACTGTCGTTTTATGTTTATTTAAATGAGCGTGAAAAACATTTTTCTCGGTTAACTAATTCGTTCTCTCTTTTCTGCTGCTGTTGGTTTTATTATTATTATTTTTTTGTTTATTATTATTTTTAACGAGGGTCGTACGTGTGAACACGTGGCTACCGCCCGCCGCAACCGCAAGCATATACTTATTATAATGTGTTTTTTTCGCGATGGAGAGGACAATAATAATAATAATAATAATAATATACACCACACTTGCTCATGGGTGATAGGTTAGCAAAATAGGTACGCAAAACAAGAAAAAGGGATACAGCGCGTCGCGGTAATCTACTCGGATAAAGAACATATCAGTATTCAGTACAGAGAAAATAAAGGAAAGTATTGTATGGTATTTATGGATCTGGAAACGACGTATGACAGAATTGCTATGTTTTATCTAATTATATGATATACGGTACATCGAATATTTTACCAAAGACCAATTTATCTTATAATAGTTATAAAACGAATTTTGTGAAAAATAACAGTATTTTAAAACTCTCGTAATTATAGTTATGTATTATTATTACCCACTATATATATTGTTTATCGTCATCGTGATTATACTTGATAAAATTTTGGTTTGAATATAATATATTTAATTCGACCATAGTCGTTTGGTTATATTTAGATTAAAAGCAGTAAATAAAAAAATAAAAAAGCGGAAAGGTTGATTCCGGACGTTTCTCCTTCGTCCCTTCGGTCCTAAGAGAAATTAGTGGTTTATTATAATTAATATTTGAATGCAATATGATATTACATTCAAAAATACGATTCTAAGCGAAACTCATCAGTCAGATATGTAATATATTATGCTGATAATTCGTTCCAAAATTTTACCACGTGTGTTAACTACCTATGTGAATACTCAAAAACAGTTCCTACATTCAAAATTGAATTAGTTATCACAAAATATTTAAATTTAAATTAACGAAAACCATAATTTTTCTGATTTTCCGTAATTTTTTGGTAGTTTTTCTTATCCCAAGGAAAAACTTTTGAGAAATTTGAAAAGTACCAACTATAGATGCAATTTGCTACCAAAAGTATACGCAATGCGTAGTAATCGGAACATTATTTCTAGCCTAAAAATGTTTTCAGACAACAAAAAGATCAAAAATTAAAATAAAAACATTTTTGTAAAACCAATTAAAAAGCTCAGAATTTTAAATAATTTAATAATTTTCCTTGATTTATAAAAGAGAAATAAACAACTATGGTACTTATAGAGTTATAGCTTATAGGTAAGATTTATATTATATATTACTTACCATCTTTATTCATGCCCATGTTGAGGCATTTCTTCAGCCTACACGCTTGACATTGATTTCGATGTGCTTTATCCACTACGCAACTACCGGTACCAGCTTGACATCTAAATTACATAAAATAAATTTAAACTTAAATTTACAATAAATATGTTTATTGCTTAGGTTTATCTACATTTTAAGTACCTAAAGGTAATATAATATAATAACAATAATATAATAATCTATACAATTTCTATATATATTCTTTATTGTGGAACATACAAATATATATATGTTTAATATTTATTTTAAAAAAGCTTACAATATATAAATTATATAAAATAACAATATGGTTTTAATAGTTTTTATTTTTTTAATCTCCAGTGAATTTATAAACATTATTTATATACATTTATATTTTCATAAATTCACTTTTGATTCTTGTGCCGTTATTTTATTTACGAATATATCTAATATATTTTTTATCAAGACATTATTTTCATTCAGTCGACAATGGCGGAGAAACTCCCATTGCACGCCCCCTATTATTTGCACGCAAGCGCATACATGATTTTTGCTTCCTTGAGACTTGGTGCTCAGCTATTCTACGGGTTACGACGCAACACAGCTTAACAAAATATTACTACCAGTCAATTTTGCAATATTGTGTTCTATTCTGCTGCATTATTATGTATAATTTTTTATTTAAAAATAATATATATATATATATATATATATATATATATATACAACACACCTTATATATTTTCAAAAATCTGGTCAAACATAGTACAATACTTAGTCGAAATTTAAAATAAAAATAATAATGTACAAATTAAAAATCGTATCAATGATAATTTGAATAAATTAATTTGCGTGGTACACTGGTGCTGTTGGGATTATAATGAGAGTCGGCCACAATATAACCCGAAAGTCGAATCATTTGGTTAAATAAACTTTATTTTCTAACATGTTTTTATAATAAAGAACCGTCTTCGATCTTTTGACATGCGATTGGGCCACGATAATTATGCAGCGTATTGTTAGAAAAAATAAGACACAAGAGGATGTAAAACTGGTGTTATTATAATAGATACATGACTATATATCATATTGAGTATTAAATTATGTTAGTATATATAATATGTATATGATATATAATATGTAACACATCAATAATTAATGTGACAAATTAAATAAGAATAATTATTGTTTGTTTATGTCTATTAAATACATAGAAAGTGTATATAAGTGGGATGCGAATTTATATACTCCAAAAAATAAGAAATATGTCTCAAATACCACAATTTAATGCCTTTAAAATATTAAAAAAGTAAACTAAAAAATACTTTCACAATTTTTTTTTACATTAATAATCATAATTATAAAAAATATTGATAAAATATAATTCATATGATCATATGTGAAAAATTGAGATATCCTTTTAAACATTTCCTGGGGATATAATGCAACTTAATTATATATAATATAAAATTATTAATGAAATATTTCCTCGCACAGTGGGTAAACTAATTAAAAATATAATATTTAAAATTTTATGACTTATGTATAATACAATTTGAATGATAATGGGTGAAAACATAATTCGAAATTCAATACATTTTAATAAATTTAAATCTGAATTTAAAAATATTTTTTGTCATGTTTGCCGATATCCAATTATTTTCGGTTCACTAACTCTTATTTTCTCGACACCTTTATATATTTACTGGATTGATGAGGACTTGCTGGGGCATATTGCATATAATATATATATATTGGTATATATGTAAATACGGTAATAAAATAGCACGATTTGCAATTGTTTTCTGGTTGATCACATTATACAGAGTAAATGAGTAATCAATTTTCATGTTATAAGAGACGTGGGAATTACAACTTTTTTAATATTATTCCCAATGCCCATTATTTCTGTAATACAAATTTTTAATTGTCCTATGTGTGTTATAAAGTACGGAGCCATGGAAAAACTACGACAAAAGGTTATACCTACTAATAATGTAAATAATAGAATCGGTATACCCAATATTTTATATTTTTATAAAAATACATTTATAGTGTACCTATATAATAAAATTCTAGTTATGATTTCGGATCCTCCGTTAAAAAAGTTTGACTATAATCTCCGTGATATATATATATAGAAACTATAGAACCGAAAAAGTCCCGCAAAAGTTTAAGTTTTCAAAAATTGTAACGACAAAATATCGTTTTGACTTTTCGCATAACATAATAATTAGTACATCTCATTGAATCAAGAAGTCAGTGTCCTATCCCACAAGTGCTAAAAATCGTCAAGTATTTATTATATTGTATGATAGGGCTGACGTTAGTATTGCGATACTAATACCCTAATCAATATTATCCCATGTAATATTAAGTTAATATGTATAAGTATTGAAAAAAATCACAATAAAAATAAAATTGTGGTAAAATAATATTCTAAATCGAATGTTTATTTAGTATAATTAATTAAACTAAATAAATGTTGTATAGCAACTGCAGTTTTTTTGTTTTTTTCTATAAGTATTTTGGAGCCTACTGCCAGCCCTATTGCCGTATGAATAATAATAATTATGCTATTTACCTACCGATGAAAAAAATTATTTATTAATTTTCGACAGATGACTCTTCGTCGTTCTCTAAGAGCATAATATAAGATACTATAGATAGATGAATGCGATAGAGCTCGCGCGATAGGATATTTCATTAGACATCGCGGCTGCAGGGATACGCGACGAAGGGTTTTATACAAGCGCGCATATATTATATTCTGTGGCGAATGAAAATCGAATTATATAAAATACAATATATTATATGGGGTCTCTGCTGCGAGAGAATTAAAACGGTAAACTTATTCCGTCGATGAGGGTTTCCGCCGCCGCCGCTCTTTGACCGTGACCCGCTAACAGGTTTACACTTGTGACGGCCGAACGATTACCTTCCGCGCGGACCGGATACACATTATGTTGTACGGTAATAATAATATGATTTCCACCCTTCGGTCGCGCGGAAACGCGTCGCCACCCCATACAATACGCGCGCGCGTTATTAGTGAAAATCCTACGGCCACAGTGCGCGTACGGGAGAAATCGTACGGCAGAAAGACGCATTAACGATAAATTGATTTGTTTAAAGAGTGTATATACCAAGCTCTGCCCCTCGTACCCGTTTCGACCGTGTAAGGGTAGAGTGCGTACTTATATCCACACATACACACACACTCAATTCGTTCGACGGAATTAAATCTCGGACCCGATCGCACCCTTGGGACCGTCCGTAACCACCGCCACCAGTCCCTGTGTAACTCTGCGGTGCATCTACCTATAACATACACTCGTATTATACGTAGTGTATTGTACATGATAATATAATATAAGGACGAAGGGTCGAAAGTTGTTCGCACGAAAGCTGACATTTTTTTACTTTTCTCGTTTTAATTGTAGTCATTTAAATATATTTTAACGTTCATCAAATATTTAGACGATAGTTCTTTTATGGCGAGTTAAAAGTTTCTACGATTGTATATAAAAAAAAGTATATTTTTATATAAAATAATTAGCGTTTAATATTTTCTAGCATTGTTTTACTTCCCCATCATATCACGCTCAATTGATTCATGAATATTATGAATATAATTTATTTCAAATTGTCAAGTACAAGTAATTTGCTATTCCTAATAAATAATTTATAAAAAATTATAGTTTAATCATCAAACCGTATGACCATATAAGTACGTAATATACAGAATACAAAATGTAGTTACTTTAATTATTAATTATTATATTAATTCTTATATAGTCATACAGACTAAAGTTAATTAGGTTGAATAAATATTAAAATGGTTAATTAAATTATATTTATTTTTAATAGGTATCTATAAATTTATAGTTTTATTCATTTTCTGTATGTGTTCATGTTGTCATACTTTCTAAATTGAAAATGCGATTATTTATAAATTATAAAAATAATAGAACGTATGCACCTACCTACAGAAAAATCAAGAAGTATACCTATATATATATATTAAAACTTACATACACATATGACATATATTAAATAATATATGCCTGGAATTTAATCAAAATTTATTTTAGGTAAGTATAGAATTTTTATGTAACTGGGTGTCCCAGATCTATTTACTAATTGCAATATCTCTACGAAAAAGTAAAATTTTTAAATGCAGTTTTTATCAAATTATTATTTTGGCAACGGACTATAAAATTACCTTTATTACTTGTTTAAAAAAAACTAACTAATAAAAATATAAAAATATAAACTCTTTATTTTTTAAGTTATGTAAAATTTTAAGATAGCCATTTTAAAGAGTATATTTATATAATAATTTTGACGTGTCGATTTAAGTGTCAATTTAATCAAGATTTCGATTTATAGAAATTTTATTTAATTATTTTTATTTAATCATTATTAATAATATATATATTTCATATACTCTAGAGTACACAAGCTTGTGATTATATCATGGTATGCAAAATTCATATTATCAATATAATAAGTGACACTATTTGTAGATTGATAATATTTTTTCGATTAATATTGATAATTGAGAAACTCTACAAGACTAAAACAACTGTTTGTATTTTAAACCGTGGTAAGCTCTGAGAGCGTTCATGAAAATATTTATAAAACAAACTTTACGTGCCATGATATTAAATTCTTAAAAATAATGAAGTAAGAAATATCATTTCTCCAATAAATGGAAAAATTTTAATTTTTCGCGGTGATATTCAAATTGGTAAATAGATCTGGGACATCCTGTATGGCTGAATATATAATTTATATTACATTATAATAATATTTTTAGTAATAACTAATAGTAATATTAAAATATCAAACCAGAAATTACATTTTATCTATAATTACCTACTAAATTTCGCGTTAATCCTCCTACAATTACAAAATTAATATTGACAATAACGAAACTTATTGAGTAAATGCTATTCAATCATGAATTAATATTATTTGGTATATTTATATACAATATAATATTACCTACATTGGCGTAGCTAAAATAATATATTTCAAGAGGGACATAACCTCAACATTTCCTTCTACCAATGCCACTGTATATTATGCACTATTTTCAAAAATTAACGAAAATAATTAATAAGTATATTTAATTTATTTAATCTCGTTTTTAACAAATTTAATCCAAGTACCTATAACAGAGATACCCAAAAAAACTGAACTGATGTGTACAACTTTTGAGTAGGTATCTATGCGTATTGTATTAATTTAGTATTAAATTTATTGACTCAATTACTTTAATCATTGATACACTTATGTCGTATATTTATTTGTCTTACTCTTATTATTTCTCCGCAATCGGCTTTGGCTGGCTAAAAAAAACGCAATTATTTCTGGGAGTCGATATTTATGGTAAGATTTTTCTTTCGCCTAAGGGATGGTCATGACCGCATCTGGTCCACCTGTGCGCTTGTAGTAGAAGCAGGAAAACGATGGCGCGTCTTATAACGTTCTCGTAGTCGAAAACCAATCAAAAAGTATATTGCCAAAGGATCGATTTCCAGGGAAAATGTGTGTGTGTGTATATAAGTTTGTGACGGTGGACGTAGGGAAGCGATGAAAGAGCGACAGGATGAAGGGTTGGAGAACGGGGGTGGAAGGACAGATCGAGTGAGAAGGGATAAGGAATAAGGTTTCTGGCCGGCCCGCAGCGGAGCTGAGGCGACGGCGTGCCTGCTGTATAGCATTATGTTAGAGATATATAATTGAATCTTTTTGCCGCGTTCGGTTTTCAAAACTATATAATATATATATATATATATATATATACACACATACACCCCCGTACGCTGCACGGACTCGACAACGTCCCACCGATATATACACGCGGTAATCCCAAGGAGCTGTTATAAAACGTCAAACCCTCTTTCGCTACTGAATCACATTTATTTATAACCGTTCAAGAGTATTAGAGACATGAAATTGAAAAAAAAAAAAAACAGAAAAAGCTATTCCTTGTACACAATATCTCGTATTTATATCTTACATAGGCTTCTTCAAACGATATACTTATATTATTTTCGGGCACGCAATGGGAACACACGTCGTTTAATATCCGCAAACGTGCATCGAGTATTTATGTAAACAAAATATTATATAGAAAATCATCACCATTACTACAACCGATGTTATTGTTATGGTATTATATAGTCTGGTGTCTGTGTTGGATTGGGAAATATGCGACCGTGTTGGATTTTTATGGGCTCTTACGCGGATCCCGTCAACACCATCGAAAGGGGATTCGTTTACTACAGGTCGCTCGGGAAGATATATAAAATATATGATGCGTATACCGATGTACAAATAATATAACTATGTAAGTACGCGATTTCAAATGGATTTTCGTAAATATACCGATTTTCTCATATAGGTACCTACATAAACATATTAATATACATAAATTGTGTTTAATAATAATAATAATACAATGTATATATTAAATATACAATTATGTTTAGAAATAAAAAAAAAAGACGGAAGGTCGATTTTGGACGTTCTTCTTTCGTTCCTTCGGTCCTCGGAGAAATTAGTGATTTATTATAATTAAGATTTGAATGCATTGATATTGCATTAGAAAATACGATTTTGAGTTAAACTCAATATAATACAATATATTATACTGGTAAGTCATTCCAAAAGTTTACCACGTATGTAAACTACCTATGTGAATACTCAAAAAAGTTTTTAAGCCTCTACGATCAAAACTCAATTAGTTATCACGAAATAAAAAAATAAAAATAACGGAAACTGTAATTTTGTCGATTTTCCGCCATTTTTGATAGTTATTCTAGTCCCAAGGAAAAACTTTTGAGAAATTTGAAAAATAAACTAAATAAAGTATCAACTATATACAATTTGGTATGGAAAAAGTACCCTATTTGTGATAATCGGATAATTATTTCTATCCAAAAAGTGTTTTCATACATAAAAAAAAGTTTGTAAAACCAATACATCCTTCACTTCACTCAGAATCTAAAAATGGAAAAATTATATTATATAATATAGTATCTATGTATTATACTCACATAAGGATTTCAATATTTTATTTACTTTTAATTAGGGAGGAAGTAGTAATACGAAAGTAATTCCGTCTCGGCTCTTGGTTCAAAAAAGACAACAAAAAAAAAAAAAAAAATAGTCAAAGAAACTTATATTTACTATCTGGAATTAAACTAACCTATTTAATACAATCGATATCCTTATTGGGTTATGAAAAATATTATGAATTAAGTATAAGACACTGAAGTATAAATGTATAATACTATTAATGCTCTAAAATACCAAGAGCTGAATAAAATAATTTATGACTTAAATATTTCTTAAAATACTATAAAAAATTTAACCCTTGTAATTGGTATTTTAATAGTGTATGATGAAAAACAATTCATAGCAATAATGGAACGTACAATGCAAGTGGATTAGAAAAAGTATGCAAATGAATTAAAAACTAAGTAATGAATAATAATTATATAAACGTCATTTTATAAATTGTTGTACATAATTACTAATTACTAATTAACATAACTTTGAAAACTATTATCAATGATAATTAATATATTTTTTATTTTATAATATTATCTAATTTTTCACTGAAATTAAATTAACATACTTTAAAGATTTTACTGACGTGAATAATATTCATATTGTCATTATTAAAATATGAAGAAACGTTTTTATTTTATAGAATATAATGATACATTAACACGTTAGTTGCTAAAAGTCCGCCGACGTCCTAACTCCAATATGTTATTGTTAGACGACGTGAAAAATAATGATACATAATTGTAATATTCGAATAATTATTTTAAAATTGGATTAACATATATTCAATTTTGTCTTTTCTTAACCAAAAAAAATATACTACATTTAAAACTATAAGTTGTTTGGGGGTTTGGGCATCCGGCGCCCTAAATGGACCGTGAAGAATAATTCAATTTAGGTCACCGGCAACCTATATATAGCTCCACGGCATAATAATATCCATGTTATTACGCCAGCGGACTCGTGGCAGCTAACGTGATAACATGTAGAATACCTATTATATGTATAGTTTTTGTAATATTTTTGTAAACAGTATAGGTAGGTATTATAAATTCTAAATTTTCACAAAAATTATTACGGTTTAAATTCGTACAAATAATTTTTAAAAATCACATTATTTAATGTTTTATTTATATGTTTCAAATATTCACCAAAAAAATTTATACATTTTTGAATTAATTTACATCAATAAATTAGGGATATACACGTATTCAAATAGATTGTATTGTTCCCCGGGCCCCTTGTGACATAATATTATGAATATGAAAGAGGGTGGAATTAAGGATACCAGTTTTTGCTATTCATTGAGTTCGCGCATTAAAAACCAATATCAAAGCCAATGCCTAAATATTATTTCCGGTTCACGTAGAGTCTTATCGCATTATTGTATTTTTATATTCAAAAATTAACAATTGTTGTCATCTATGTGTGCATTTAAATATTTTAATTATTATTATACAAACCACGTATAATATTATAATACAACACTTTATATGTACGTACTTCGCCTAACCAAACCTACATCGAGGGGAGCAGGATATTGTGTGAAAATTACAAATTTACAATTTATTACAAAAATGAATCAAATACAATAATATAGAACTTTATAGTCTTTATTATTTATGTATAATATGTAAGTTTATGTATTTCTGAATAAATAGAATAGAAATCAATTTTGAGTAGATTGGTGCGGGGCTAGTGGTTAACAGGGGTGCGTATTAATAGTTTCAATTTGTTTCGTTTGCATATTAGGTATATGTTCATATTTAAACACAGGTAAGAAATATTTAATTTAGTAATTACTTTTTAAATTTAATTACGATTGAAGTACTTAATCCTATATAAAAGGAAATGCACAGGGTTGAATAATAATTAGACACAGGCTTTTTTATTGTAATTTATCGTTAATCATGTTTGTTGTATATATAATTTAAAACCCTTATATCTAGGTACCAAAATAACATCGGTAATTACGATGATGTGTTTTGTGTTTTTGATAAAAAATATTATATAGGGAACTAACCTGTAGATGAGTTTGCGGCGAACGCTCCTCTTGAAGAAACCACTGCAACCGTTGCATGCTAATATGCCGTAGTGTTTTCCGCTGGACGTGTCACCGCACACGACACACGTCAGCCCTAGAATTTTGGTTTTGGCCATGATTGGGCCCCCAGCTGCGGCAGCAGCAGCCGCTGCAGCGGCCGCAGCATAATGTCCCGCGGTGGCTGCAACCGATGTCGGTGGTGTCCTCGCGGCCGCGGACACCGGCACCTGTTGTGCGGCGCACGCGGCGGACATACAAAGCGATAGCGGTCTGTCTCTCATGGAATAACTAGAGTCTGCGTCAACAGCTATAATAATAATAATGCACCGTGTTATACCTACTTTATACTACTAAATAGATAACAAATGCAATAAAAGAATATTAATTGATTGTTGCGAGATACATAGATTTCTTATTTTATTATACTAAATGAAATTAGTGCATTTTTAAAATTATTTTCCTACATTAAGTATATAATATAGGTTATTTTTTACTCTTTCAAATACTTAATTTTTTCTTTCTGTTTATTCCATTTAATGACTATTCAGTAAATGAAATGCTGTATTATCATATCTCAATATCGAAAATATTATTGTTATATTGTTAAGAGGATAATAATATGTTTGTATACATTTAGCACTTTTTGTGTTTTATTTTATGTATTTATTTGAAAATAAAAATAAAATGTCATTATTTTTGTAGAATGTATATTTTTTTAAATATGATATATATTATGTCAAGAAAATAAATTTCGTGGGATATTATCATATACACACTTTTGTTACGGCTTATTTTACTTGTATAATAAAGCCTAACAATAAGTCCGTATACTAGTATAATTATACTTACTTAAATGGCCAATCATATATAGGTACAACAGGTAGTTTTTTTATCTTACAGTAATTTTTGAATAATTTAAAAAGTAATGTCAAATTTAGAAAAAATTTGATTATAGGCATTCGTATTTTTAAATTAAAATTGAACGAATAGTCGACTATGAAAAAAAAATGATAAAATATAATCACTATACTATGTATTGAATAATTAATATATCATTCTGGATTAAATTAAACCGTATGAATAGCAATCGAGAATAAAACTAAATCGAATTCAAAATGTATAAATTAAAACGACTGGCGATTGTTTGGTGAAGCTGTGGGAAGTATATAGTATATTCTTTTGACATTGTTATATTATTATAATATTACGTTTACATAATAAAATATTATTTTATATTATCACGAAGCGTGCTGCACGGACACGCGGGGAATCGTTAAATTCGGATTATTCGAGCCTCGCAACGCCGGGCCTGTATTCGTACACGATATTCCGCCGCGGACGGATGGACGGGCTCGTCGATTGATTATCCCCATGGGGGGCGTGCGCGCCTGGAATACCGACCGGGGCTTAACGCCGGCTCCGCGGGGGGATGGAGAGTCGATGTTTTGGGCACATCTGGCGCGACGTCCCGGGCACCAAATGAATCGTCGCTTACGTTTCCGCGCGCGCAACTTTAAAAGTCATTTTTTAGCTGCCTCTGACGCTCACCGTTCGCTTCTGCACCAAAAACCGTTATACCAACGTATAGCGAATAATAATTATGCCGTTATTTTGACTGTGGATAAAATGAATTTAAATTGTCGAAACATTTCACAAAAGTGCAAAACGCGCAAAAGAAATTAACTTGAACAAAAAAAATCTAACAATTTAAATCATCGCGCATAATATTACAAAGAATAATAATATAATGGTAGATGCGATCAAATGGAACACAACGATAACATAAAATATTATGAATTTATGATATAAAATTATAAATAATATTTTATATAACTATATACTTTTGTGAATTTTTGGGCTCTGCCACCTTAAATATAATGTATATAGTACCATTTTGATTAATGCGTTAACAATTATTATATTCGTATTTGTACGTTGAATAAAAATTGGAGTCTTAAATCGTTTCATATAATCATTATTTTTTATCGCGTTAAATCAAATATTTTAAAATCCTATATAGTTGTTTCCAAGGAAAGTTACTTATATATTATTTTCGCATATTGCAAATCTGTGTTAAGCACTTATATTATATAAGTATATGAAGGCAATATTATGGTACAGAGATTTGAAAATTGACCAGTGTGAATCTAAATAAAGTATAAGCTGCGGAGAACTGTAACCAATAGGGGCGATTTAGAAATTCTGAAAAGGTTTTTGGTCTCAAGGGATTTTCATAAACCCATATTTCAGATCAAACTGAGAATATAATATAAGGTTTATTTGAAAAAAAATACAATATTATTTATAGTAAAGAGAGAGAGAGAGAGAAGAAAATATTGAGATAAAGTCTACGTGATAGATATTATAATATCTACACATATTGACATATTTTTGAATTTATTTTTTCTTATATTCTTGATTATTGGTTTAGTTTTTTAGTTTGATACACTATAATTGTACTATAATACATAATAATTTGTCTAATTCACCTAAATATAAACGTAAAAATAAAAAAATGTTTATATATAGTTTTCATGGATATAAATTTATTTATATCATACAAATATAATATGAATTAAAGTTATATAAAGTAAAGAAAAAAATTACATTATGCATAATTTTTATCGTTGATCAGAAATATGTATTACATAAAACATAAACGTCGGAGATAATATACAATTTTTATAAGATAGGTATATATTCTATTATACGAGTATTCGTATATCCCTTTACAACTTTTCACATTTATTGTTACATCCAAAGTATATTTATAATTTATTTTTTATTTTTTGCATACTTTCTTTTCTATTTTGTACCTATATTGCTTAACTACTCATTTAAAATTGTTATTGAACTTAATAATTAACTACTAATAGTTTGTGTGTTTAAAATTGGACATACTTTGTCCGTATAATAAAATAAAATAAACAAATTTTTGTAAAATAATGTGAAAATGAAGAATATGAAATTCTGATAAATTTGTATATACTAAATATACAAAACCATATAAAATATTATAATTTAATAAAAACTTAAAATTATTTTAAACATTTTATCACTCTTAAATATATTTAAAAAAAAAAAACCAATTAAAAACCTACCTAATCTAACCTACCTATGTCAATTTAAAATACTTGAAACACATAACTTACAACTTGATGTTTAATATTTCAGTATGGTTACAATTTAAAAATGATTAATGACAATAATAATATATTGGTAATTGAAAAATAATATCTAAAAATAAAATCTTTTTAAGTTTAATTCAAACTATCAGGATTTGTTTTAGGTATTGGATGGCAAAATATATTAATTTAAAGTAAGACATTGTAATGACAGGTTAAGATTAGAAAATAAGAAAAAAATAAGATTAACTCGATATAGATTTATTATTATATTAAACACATGTACACGGGAAAAACACCTATTTGAGATCCTAAAATGTTGTTTTGTAAAGTAGGGCTTACAAATATCACTATACCTAGGTTTATTGAAAATTGTTATCTGTTGATTTTAGAATATATAAAAGAATTACTTATATTACATTAAAAAAAAAATGTAGAAAATAAACTATACGTTTAAAGCTATATATGGTAATAAATATACTATATGCCAGTTTTAATGCATATCAAATTATATATTATAAATAATAATAAAATAATAATTTTTAATATACAATTTAATATTATTTAAAATATTAATTCATAATATTATATAACTAATATGTGAAAAAATAAAACATTTTCATTTTTTTAATGAAAGGGTAAAAAAACGTCCCAGCAATAAGAAGAGGAGCTCTTGTTCATAATTATTCGAACTATAGTTCAAATCAAAAATATTATTAATCAATTATATTATATTATTAATGTAATATTTTCTCAAATTGCTAATGAAACCTTTGGGGTTGGCTATAGGAACCTTTGATTTCACGGAACACCAGTTGGGAAACACTGTTCTACAAAATGTATAATAATATTGTTCGAAAGTAACCGTTGCAGTGGAAAATAATAAAATTACTTAAGCAGTCATTTGCGTGTAAAATATATTTAGAGGAAAGAGAAAAAAGAAAAAAAAAAAAAGGAACGCGCTTAAGTGGTCGGAATTGTTGGCTGGGCCTGATTGCATAAATATACGGAAATTGGGTAAGTACGTCGGGTATAATGCTGCGGCGGTAAGTGGGAGACGAGAGGACTTTTTTTCCCGTCACCCTCCGCGCACAATTCTGTTAGAAATGCTAATGAAATCAGACAAATTGCAAAACTATATTCCAAGGGAAATGTTTTTATTATTTTATTTCTCTCTTTCTATCTGTGTGTGTGTGTGTGTGTATCTGACGCGCGCTATATAAGTTCTTGACTTCGTCGTGCCGAGGGGACCCGATATATAGCAAAGCGCTTGCACACAGGGATGAGTATTCCCATTTAACAACAGATTTATTCCTCTTCCTCGTGTCCTCTACAGCACGACACAGCCGCCGACGGGGTTTTTTAAGCTCCAGGGGAATACGCCGACGGGCCCCAACACTCATTTATTCCAATCTTCCGTCGCTATTTAAAGTTTCTTCTGCCGTCTGCATTACTCTTGTTTAACAATGAGTAACGCAGATTAGGCTCATACTGCAGCTCTCACAAACAGCGTTCGTGCCTCCTCTTTCTGATTTTATTATACATCGCATTGTATTATTTTTTATTCCTACTATAATTATTTATATACACTTGTAAAAACTCATTTTTTACGCGTAGACGAGATTATATTATTATTATCAAAATATAGTGTATGTATACATTTTAAAACTATATAGGATTTCAATCTAGACGACAATCATTAAAACGCTAAATAAAATACTGATACTGCGGTATTAGTGGCAGTCAGTGACCCTTTTGTTCCTTCGGTATTCGGAGAGGATATAGATATTGCATTTTACTCAACCATACAGTGTCGCCGGAAAGACATAATAATATATATTATTGATTATTTTTAGATTTTAGAACAGAAATTGTTGAATGTTAAATCTGTATTGAAGTGTTATTTTTGTTTATTGTTATACTCAATATAGCACCTAATATTGGCGTTAAACATTTTTCAATTCAAATATATGTGATATCTATAAGATATTGTATTAAAAAATACTAATATATAAAATGGGTTTCATTATTTTATGAAAAAGTACCTACTTATCTATAGTTAGAAAGTAAGATGCGTATTTACCTCGATTTTCATTGTCGTTATTCAAATGAAGACTGCCCATTCTAGGATCAGTTAATGAGAAAATAGGTTGTGCTGATTGTTGAATTGAAATAAACGAACGATCTGCATCAGTCGTAGTTAAGTTCATTTTAAGACTGAAATCGTAAATATAAAATATATTGTTTAATACTATAAATATTATATAAAATTATATATGTTTGATATAACAATTACTATATTGTATTCGTTATGAAAACATCTATTTATTTCGCAATATGTCATGGTGTTAAAAATTAGGGTTGTTTTTATGGCCCGGAGCTGGGTCACGTGCGACAGATTAATGGGCGTATTTTGTTTATTTTTCATAGTTGATATTTTCAAACCTGGGATATCTAATTAAAATTTAAATAATAATATAAAATATAAGACGAATATAATAAACAATAATGTGTTGCTAATATATGAATATATTTATATATATATATATCATATTCTATTGTAAATATTTTATTACTTGAATCGAAATTCTGTTTTTTTTATCAAATTATAAGAATCATTTTAATTCTAAAAATTTTAAGTTTTCACTTAAAAACGACTCATATGGGATATTTTATAAATGCACTTGTTACTTCTTTTATCTTTATAGGATCTGCTTACATTTAATATATTTTCCGATTGCGAATAGAATTGTTTGTTTTCTAGATAAGACGTTTAATTTATATTTAAATTAAATTTTATTTTAAATAAATGTCAATCCCATAAATGTTTAACCTATTATTTTATTATATCAGAATTTAAGGACTTATTCTTATAATAAATTCGTAGGATGTTATATCACGATTACATTTATAATATATATACTTACAAAGTTTAAAGTATACATAAATTTATTTAAAAATTATATATGCTGATATGATGATTTATGAATACATAAAATAATGACATTTTTATAAAATTTTAAATTAAATTATAATGATAAGTTAAATGTTTACATATGTAATATATACTTATAGCTGTGTAATAAAATAATGTTATTTTTACAATTAAATTTATGATACTTAACATTTTTAACAAGAAGGATAAGTTTTATAGGTATAACTTTTACATAGTATCTATGTTTAATAAGTATATCCAGGGGTGTGTCCTCTCGTGACTATTTTTGTTTTATTTTAATCATTTCTTATGCTATTGCACTACTATTAAAACTGTTTTATTATAATGCATTCACAGATAGATATTACAACTATATATCACATTATCTAAAACCGTAACTATTTGTTAACATTATTAGTTTGAATAAAGTTCCTTTTTAATAAAGCCAAGAACATTACTGAGTACATGACGTATAGGTAAACGATAAAAAAAATACCCTTAAATAACATTATTTGTCTATTAAATTTAAGAATGATTATATAATTACTATCATATATGCAATATACATAAAAATATCAAATTAATTAATTATTAATGTCATCCACTATGAATTTAGAAAAAACAATGTAGGAACACTATATTAATGTTTTTATATTTATAAATTGTTAAGTACTGCTAGGTATGTATTATAATATTTGTTGTAAAAAACGATAATTATATATTAAGTGGGTATTATGATTTCTATATGATTTGACTATACTTTATACAATTATAATTTACGGAACAATAATTAGGTACTAATAGTACCTATATATTTTACAAAAATAAATTATAAAATTTATGTAAGAAATAAATAATTTAATAATTACTTAACCAAGGGTGGTAATTAATAAGTTAAAAAATTAAAAATAAGTTAATTTACATTATGTTGTGTAACGAGTTAAATATTTTATAAATTATATTTTTATGGAATACTTAAAGTTAAATAATATAATATTGTAGAAAATAAAATGTTTTATATTTAATAATTTAACTTGTAACAACAACAGCTTTACATTTTAATAATTTTAATTTTGTTAATATATAAGTAGGTGGGTATATTAATTTAAACAAATATAATAAAAATTGAAGGCAAAACGAATATATATATATATACATATTAATTAAATTATTATAATATAATTATTTTTAACTTTTATTTTTTAATATAACTTTATTATTTTATGGTTGAGTGAAATCCAAATGGGTACTACTTTAGCCTTACTTCCTACCAGAAATCCAACTTAAACATTTTTAGCATAGTTTAGTTACAAGAGTTAAACAATTTTTTAATTTGTCCATCCTTATATTTAACTAACATTTTCATTATTTATTTACGAATTGAACTTATATTTACGAAAGCCAAATAAAAAATTTATATTTCATCTAAATATTACCCGTTAAGAAATTTTATGTCCATATTAAACAATATTCTATAAGTACATAAATATAGGTATAATAATGATATTATAGAAGGTATAATTTAATGTTAATCATTGCTGTTGCCTGTCTTTTACAATGTTATATAAAGATTATACAATTTCAAAATCATACTTATAAACAATAATATAAATATACAGGTTATGTAAGTTGAATAATAATAATAAAATAAGACTTACCTTAACGTAGTCTTATGTATATGTATGAGATAGCTTGTAACTATATATAAAAATGAAATATATATTTTTCGAAGACGGACAAAAATGCAATGTATCAGTATTAAAATATTTTGGGTGACGATTGAATGTCTCTTAAAAAAAATCTAAATAAAAAACTACACTCAAAAACAATAACTTGGTAAAATTCTGTACGCATAAGTGTATAAGGCGTATGAGAATCGCAGATATCAACGGCGCGTATTATACGAGTGACGTATCCGGTTCGCGTTTGGCTTATGCCCCGGGTCTCGGGAGCTTAACTCGTCGACCGCGGTAAAAGTCGTGGCGCGGCGCGGCGCGGCGTAACCGTGGTATATAATATGAGGGCGGTGGCGGGCCACGTCGCGGGTGCCGGCGGGTTCGAGGGGTTGAGGTTCGACCCGGAGAGGCTTAATCTTGGCCGCGGCCGACTGTCACACCCCCCCGAGGCGGCCGGGTGTCCGGGGCGGTGTGCGGCCGGGACCAACCGGAAAGAGTTAGAAGTGAAATAGTGCGCGGGGCGCTTGCGCAGAACGCGTGCCGCCGCCGCCCGGCCACACCACGGTCGCCATGTTTATTGTTTAGCGGCCCGACGCCGCGCGGGTTAATAGTTAAGCTCTCCGACACGGCGCCCCCGTGCACGACAATTTGATTACCGAGTATTGAACCGGCGCCGCCGACGCCACCGCCATCCCCCTCCTCTACATTCACCACCGAAAACATTCCGCCACCGCACCATCCGCAACGACCGTCATCCCATTCCGTCGGCGAGTCTTTATCCTTTTCCCTTTTACTCTCTCATCGTTTTATATAATATAAATCTAGATCTCAGATATATATATATATATATATCTCTATTTTACCTTTCCGCTGCTGTACTTATATATATATATATATATATATATATATATAATATAAAAGCGACAAGTTTTCGTCCAAATAACCCTTACCCGTTCGTCCCCTATAATAAATTGTATATACATCAACTGTAATATATACCGACATTATGTCGAATCCAGACCGAAATGGAAAAAAACTAAATTTTTATAAAACATATAATATTATAACCTTTAAATATATTATTATGGAATTGTAGATTCTTAAAAATGTTTAAATATGCACAAAATACTTTGTGTGAATTCGAATATATATATATAAAAAAAAACACATCCCTCAAAATATATAGGTACCTATTATTATTACATGCTATTCGTTAAATAACAATTGTGTTTATTTCTAATTATATTTGATTAGGTATATATACTAATATAATATTTGTTATTTTATTGCTGTTATTATATATGCAATATATTAATAGGCCAGTATAGGGGCTTGTGCCCCTGAATTTAGTAAATTATAAATCGTTGGTGTATAGGTGTTATGCTATCATGTGATAATAATATGATAAAAGTATTTAAGTTTAGATCATGGGCGCCCACAATGAGGGACAGGGAAGAGAGAACTCTCCACCCTAGATTTGTGGTGGATATGATATATTTAAATATTAAATTTAAGCAAAATCATAATGCCATTTTGTAATTATATTGATAGTATTCTATTAACATTTAGCGTAATAATAATAAAAATACTGTGCTTTATAATATTAGATGTTAAATACATAAATAGAAAAATTAAAAAAATAACATTTTTTGTCCCCCCTGAATTTTTATTTATTGGTGCCCCTGACCAATACAAATATCCTATGATTATGTTATCGTATTTATATCGATATTACAGACATTTGCATATGACTGGAAAGGGAATATAGAAGACTATGATTCACCTGATCTCTTGGCTCTTATGTCTACAATATCCTTCAGGGTTCCATCCCACAACGGGGGCTCACTTATAAATAAATAAATCAAATTATAACTATAAATCACTCTCTTTTCAAACTTCCCCATCATCTCACCTCATATGGTCAAAATCATCCCTACACAGAATTCCAAGGCGACTCAATAAGTTTATCAACTGACCATATTTTTAAGAATAAATAATCACTTTATTAATCTGATATTGTAATATTATCTCTGTATTATTTTTACTATATTCTTCATAATTAAATTGTAGCTTAAACTGTATTTGGAACATTACCTAATTTAGCGTTATTAAATAAAACAAATAAATAATGGGTAGGTGGTAGCCAGTAAAGGTATTAAATCAACAGTCGTTTGGCCTATTATCTAAATATAGTTTAGACACTGTGTGTAAAATTGATTAACTCGAACGTTGCGCAAAGTGAGACAAGAATAAATAACCTCAATAAAAAATATAACGGTTGCGTGAACGAACAACGCGCCAAAAGAACCGTAATAAAATAATCCCTTAGTTCAGGTATATTCGTGATAAAATACAATTATATTATTTTCGACATAATAAAATAGACACATCTGTTTTGGCCACTAAAAGAATAAATATAAATACACTACTTAGTTATAACAACCGAAAGAAATGGACGTACCAAAACACAGTTAAATAATCCTTCGATCCTTTTATTTCAATATAATGTCCAGTGACAAAATACGGTTGTCATCATACAATTAATTTAATCAGAGACGGACAAGATTTCGTCAGTGTCGACCACTAAAAATAGTTGTTAATAGATACAAAAAAATAATTAAATAAATAAATAAAAGGACACGCTGTCGGCGAGTTATAGTAATGTTGAATTCGACTTTGTCTCTTGTGGTACGCGTTATGGTACGTGATATTATTTTAAAGTCGATTCTTGCTTAGTGCTTTTTATCAGTTTGTGGTTCGATTCAGAATACACCCAATGTTGGTCATGTTATAGAATAAAAATGATTAAGTAATTGCGAGAATATAATGAAAGATATAAGTTTTAGTCGGTATATTTTCTATTCTCTCGACGTGAATACCATATCCGTCATTTTGAATATTTATGGTTGTAATTTTATAGTATATACGAAAACAACTTTGTCATTTTAACTTCGCTGTTCATTTTTTTTTCTTTTAATTATCATCATTGCATAATGAAACACCTTATAATTGTTAATAATTATATTTTAAACTATAAATAAATTTACTATCAAACATATTGCCAAGTAATTAGCAAAATATTTAATAATAATTGTCATCTAATATTGTTAAAGTTCAGCGTTAAGTTATAAATACCTATACACTTTAAACTAATTTTTATGGATCTTTGTAATTCGTTTTGACTGTTTCTTTTTATTAACATTTTTGCAATTTTTTGTGCATTTGAAACTTTGTAAGATTAATTAGTTTTTTCTTTAATATTTTTAATAAAAAGTTCTACAGTTTTATTGTTATAAACGTAATCTTTTGTAAAATTAAAATATATTTTTCTCACGGCAAAACGTTTAGGCAACACGTTTACACATAGGTATTTGTGAACATATTAGAATAAAATATTAAAAACAATATGCAATTTTAAGAAGTTCAACTTTTTATTGCTTTCTATAATAGTCTATTTCTATAATAAGAAAGGCGATACTAGTTTTTATGATAACATTGTGATGAATAATAAGTATAATGTCCGCGAAGATTCTCTTACGCGAGCTTGGGAATTTCAGTGGATACCACTACCGCGGATGTTTTGGAAATTTATGGAATAAATGATTGCCAAATAACACCTACTTATAATCGCTAATGAATGATACTAACTATTTGTACATTTTATTCCAAATTAATATTTAAATTTTAATCTTATATTATAGTTCACTCGGTCTAAACACATGTTTCGACGCACGAGGACACAGCAACTAGGCAGGTAACCACAGGTTTTTTACGCATTATAGTGGCGTCTAGACTCTGGAACAAGCAAACCATAGTTACTTAAAAAAACCGAATCATTTAGTAAACCAAAACATCATGATCTATATTAAGCAAGTACCATTTATACGATCCCTACACATAAAATTGTTGTTGCCAGCCAGATAACACATAATATGTTGTTAGGAAAAAAAGAGTTATACAACTTTTAATTTTTAAAACATATTCCTATTAAAGTTATTAATTTATTAGTATAACACGGAAGTTATAGGAGTTGCATATAGTTCCTTTTTTATTATGTTTTTCCACCTTATTCTTTTTTGTATTTTTAAGTAGATACAATACAAATGGGATTATTTTTTAAATTATTTTTTGACAAATATAATTTTATTCATTTTTCGAATATTTCAAATTAAATTAATAACCATACAATCGAACTTCGCTTAAATTTATATCTTAACTCAATAAATTATATTAATTTATATAATTATAGAGGGTATATTTATCCTTATAATATAATCTTAGGTAAATACATAATTTTGAATTTTATTTTTTCGTAACAAATAGTATTGATAAGTTATATTTCGAATTGAAACTAAAACACTTCAGTACAAAAGACAAAAAAAAATTTTTAAAATAATATAAGACTTTAATATAGAAAATGTAGAGAATTAAATATATTGAAAATTTGATACGATTTTAAAAATTATTTTAAAATAAAAATATAATATTATGTTATGTTATAATACCTACTGCATTTATTAATTATTTGAATCTGTAGCAATGAACTTGATCCACAATCCAGTAAATTAACAAACGCGATATTATAAATTATAATATAAAATGTTAATAATTCAATAAATTTATTTATATAAATGATATTTATTATAATCTTTGAAGTCACAATCTATTGACTGAATTAAAAATTTCACACATCAACTATTTCAATAATATCAACTCTTTAAATTGGTTATCTTAAGATTATAAATTATTTTAAAACGTATATATTATATAGGTACTTTTTACTGAAGTGTTTCTTTTTTTTTGCAATTTGTAGTTTGTGATAGGTTTACACAAATATAACATGTATACTTACACCTTTGTCCTTAGATAAAATAACTAAGTATTTAATAAAAACATAATTTAAACATATTATTTAACTAGATAGAATATATAATATATAATCCTGTGATGATCCATGTTGTATGATCATGTAATTTTTTGATTTTCTATTGTTTTAATGACAATACCTTATTTAATTTTTCACTGGTAAGATAATCACTATTTTTACTTGAATCGTCATTTTTTTAACTCTTCATTAAATTGTTCCATTTGTCAAATACACACATTTTAGGTATATTGTAACAGACTAATACACAATAACTGGATAATGGATTAAGTACAAAATAATACCAAAAGTACTTTTTGTCGATAGGTAGTTTTACTTTTATTTACAAAAATTATTTTTTAATGAACATATAATATCGTATAAAACGAGTTTTTCGAGTTTTATATTTTATATAATGCCTAGTCAAGACCAATGATAGGGGGGTGCATGGGGAGGGGGTAACACATCTCTCTAACTCTATAATAAATTCTGTAATTAGATTTCTACGTCAGCAATTAACGATTTTATTTCCAAATCTGAAAAAATATTTTCTTCTTTTAAATTTTGAGTGAAGTACGGAATGTATTGGTTTTACAAAGATGTTTTATTTTTATATTTTTTTTTTATTTGAAAGCATGATTTTGGGTATAAATAATGGTTCGATTACGGATATGCTTTCTGTAGCAAATTGCGTCTAGTTGATACTTTATTTAGCTCATTTTTCGAATTTCTCAAAAATTTTTCTTTAGGAGAATTTTTATACTTTTTTTATATTATTAGCGTTATTTTAAAGTTAAAATTTTGTATTTAGAATTTCTATGAAATATTAATACGCTGAAGATTATATCATCTAAACTTTTTTTACATAAACAAATACAATCCACTTGTCCATTAGTAGGTCATGTGCACTATAAGGATTATTCATATATAAATATATATATATATATATATATTATGCATTACTACTTTTATAAACCGGTTCTGTTACGCAGTTTTATAATATTAATGTTTTAGCTGTATAATCTAAACGAATGCGAAAGTAAATTATATTCTCTCGTCATTTGCACAAGTATAACCTAATAACTATGACTTGAGTCAATGTGTTGATAATTTCTTCGCTTTTTTTTTTCTAAAATATCATAAGTTGTTCATAATAGTAGCTATACAAAATCTTTAAAATGCACAGTTGGACGACAATTATTGCCCTAGGGGTGGTGTTTGCATTTGCCATAGAATTTCGTCCCTTAGACCATTACATGAATACGTATCTCACGAGTCCACGAGTAAACGTTACCGAATCTCAGGTAATAACCAAATTTAAATTTATTATTATAATACTTAAAATCGTGACGTGAAGTAAAAGAATAAAAATATTTAAAACCTATTAATACACACACATATTATAATTTTTAATATTATTACTATTGTTTGTTATATATGAAGTGTTGTGTAATAGTTTCTAATAAAATACCTAAATGAGTATACCCATTTTATATTTTTAAAATTTGATTTGTTCATAATTATTAATTTATTTAAAAATATATTTGGGTTTGAATAAAAAACGTATAGCCATAATGCATATAAAAATGTATTTTTGTTAACATTATTTATTAAAAAATTATAACTATACCTAATTTTTATTGGGTATTAATATGGTTGTGGACTTTTAAAAGAATATAATAAAAACTGAAAGACTGTAGAAGAGTCAAAAGTAGCTACCTATATTCAAACATTTATATTTGTTTTTATTTATATTTGTGGTTTAAATTTGTTTTAAATAACGTTTTTAAAGTTTTGAACCACCTCCTCACATATCTTGCAGTTGAATGTGAGACGTTTCATATGATGAAGTTTTAATTATTTTATGAAAATATTAAATATAATTATACAAAGAATTACAAACTACAAACATAATATATTTTTCGATAAATTAATACTAATGTTTTTGTTTAAAAATACTAGTTCCATTTAACCTTGTGCAAAAATAAATAGTAATCTTCAAAAAAAATGCAAATTTTATTGCAAAAATGCGCACGCTGACAAAGTTATAATTTTGAAAAAAGTGACACAGAATAAAATGTGATAGGTACTATTCCCTAATTATCCTGAAAAAAATTCCATTTCTATAATATTATCACCAGATGGAAATATTTCGTGTTACAATTCGGGTTTAACACGCAGTATAATAATTAATATTATTTATCTTACAGTAATTTTATACTAATATAATAATTAATATATTCTTATTTATATAAATATTAAACTTTAATTTAATATAATAATTTATAAGTTATATTATTTAATATAATCTGATTATTTATGAAATTATTTATAAATAGTTGAAAATGATTAAAAATATTTAATATTCATATAAATATGTTTTTAATAATTAATAATCTAGTTAGGTACTGCAATTTATTAAAGTAATCAAAATGATTTATATGCTAAAACGTAATTTAAATATCTAATAATAATAATATAAGCACGAAATAGACAAACGTGTCAATTAGTTATAAACTCATAATAGTAATTTGACAGTCATATTATTACATAAAATAAATTAAATATTAAAATTCACATAGGTATGTAAGATTTATACTAATTATATATTTTTACGTTTTATAATAATTATAAAACATCCTTTACTTTTCCATAATAACAAACAAGATATAATTTTATGGTAAGTTAAATGAAAAAATATGTAATACAAATTACAAATCATGGATGAAAAACTAGTTTTTTAATTTATATAATATAATTTTACAATGTTTTATCGTTTAATCATTAAAGGATAATGTAAATATAGAAAACCAGAAAAGAATAACAATTTTATTAAATATTTAACTTGATGTAAAATTACGAAAACAATATTATTCTTAAAGTTGAAAAATAATACAAAGAAGAATATGACTAATATCAAACCAAAACTTCATGATTATATTTGTGTATACGTAGAATAGTCTAAAAAAAAACACAAAATATTATGTTAAATGGAATTTAGAATTGAAAATACATTTGTAATCAATTTTACTACCTACACATCAATACACACGTCGTACATATGGTATATAATTCCAGTTTTGACACTGACAGTATCACTATAAATTCCAATAATTGTAAACGTACTGTAATAAATTTAATTTTATTGACTTTTACACAGGTGAAAGATGAATTAATACGTCTTGGAGACTACACTAGCATTTTGGCTATTACTGTGATATTGATGGTCACAGACTATTTGCTCTATAAACCAGTTATGTTATTCAATGTCTTCTGTGGAATTCTCGTCTATGCCAATCTCGTAATGTTGCCTAATTTAATTAGACTAAAAGTAAGTACAATACGCAAATGTTAAATATAACATAAAAATACAGCATCTCGGTATGCCGAAATCATTTAAAATTTTTCATAATTTTTCCGTAAGAATCGAGACATAAAACCAAAATCTAATTCGAAGAATCGACGTTTGTCAATCATTTACTTATGTACAATTTATTCTCTGAAATTGGTAGTATTAATTAATTCTAATTAAAATTTTTTTTATAGATAGCCGAGATTTGTGTTGCGTTTTTCAAATCGTACGAAGTGGTATACTTCAGTTATTTGTTTGCAAGAGTTCACAATAAAAGATATTATCAGGCAACTTCGGGTTTAGCCAGAACGGCTTTGTTGTTAGGCAAATTTTGCTCGTCTGTATTTGCACAGACATTGGTGTTTATAAATGGAAAATCTTACGTTAAGGAACTACCTTGTTACAGCTTAGGCAGTGAGTAATCTTACCGATACGATCAATATTACAAACTAACATTAAAATATTATTTTAAGTAAACTTTGAAAGACAAGGTAATTAAAACTAATTCATTTTTGTATTAAAACAGAAAAAAAAGTAAAAACTATACATAAATAATACATACGAGTATTATAAAACAACAAATATTTTTCCCTCAAAAATTGCACAAAAAATAAATAATTTGTTTATTTAAAATTATAATTAATAATATAATATAAAAACTAAGAATTAATGATATATTTTTTATATCGTATTTTGTTAAGTAGGTACCTATAATAAATTAAATATTTGAATATAAAAGGTTAGTTATTTTTAAAAAATATAATATAATTTATTATATAATTATTTAGAACTATAAAAATAATCTGTATTTTAAGTAAAGTAAAACATGAGAATATTAAAAAAAATATATTTACGAATAATAATTTCTGAGGTTTCAACATACATCTGTGGAAGCCTGTTTGTTGTTTAATGACTTTTTTATATATTTTTTTCCGAAATTATTTAATATATTAAATTAAAAAATATAAAAATTAATTAATATATTAATATTTAATAATAATTCTATGTAGGTGTTGTGTTTGCATTTGTTTGGGCGTCATTTTTGCCACCGGTAAGACGATATAAATATAACGATGAAGTTATTACAAAACTCATGATGCA
The DNA here is from genome assembly GCA_013282895.1 of Eriosoma lanigerum. Classification (NCBI taxonomy): domain Eukaryota; kingdom Metazoa; phylum Arthropoda; class Insecta; order Hemiptera; family Aphididae; genus Eriosoma; species Eriosoma lanigerum. The sequence goes on from CM023357.1 coordinate 20,135,203, forward strand.
TAACAATAACGAACAACCCGAATTAATGGTAAACAATTATTAACATTTAATTATGCTCAGTGCTCACTGTTTTAATTTTATAAATAATTTTTTAGAAATATTCTCTAAGAGCCTAACTCTTAATTTTTTATACATAATTCAAATATAAATGTTTCAGAACAAAAATCAACTTCAATCCAAGACTACGTCTGAATCAATTCCAAGACGAATGTTGAAAGATTTTAAGGAATCGTATAAAAACTTAATCGTTCTAAAATGGTCTATTTGGTATTGTTTGGCTTTAATCGGATACATGACGGTAAGTCAAATCATGGTACATACAAAAACATTGTGTGATCACTAAAATGAATAAAATACAAATTTTAATTCCAGATAAATATATCATACGTAACTCATGAGTTAGGTGAAAACGAGCAAATTAACGGAGTTGTTGAGGCCTTGACAATATTAATTGGTAAGTGAATGTTTATAATATACAGTAAGATTATAAATTTAAACAAAAATTAAGTAATATTTATTAGAAGGTCAATAAACGTATAACAGTCGATATATTTATAATATATTCCAATTAGGTATATGCATTTTAGACATTTTTTTTCGTATCATATCTACATTTATTTGTATACGTTTTTACAGTGGTTTTATTATTAGTTTATTAATTTTTTTATATACTTTATTTCAGAAATTAACTTATTCAAATATAAATTGATTTCTGATTTGTTGATTCAACTTTGTTTATTATTTATTTAACTTTATTTTTAATATAATTTGAGAAATAATATAAATGTGCTTTAATTTGGATACAATAGTATTTTTTATTGTATTTGCTAATTTTTAAAATGATTCGGAAGTTATTTTTATAAGTACCTAAATTTGGATAAAATTAGTATTGAATTAATACTTTTTACTTGCCTATTAATGTTTATTATTTTTTTATATACCTATTTAATCCGAAATTAAATTTAACCAAAACCTAGTTAACAAGATACGTCATTAAAAATATTCTAGTTATTGAAGTAAATTATTATTGTTAAAAAATAAAATTGAAATAATTTCAAACGTCTAGGCGCAGTCAGTTCATATAAAATTGGAGTTAAACGTGTGAATTGGGAATTAAAAGGTAACGCATTCATTGGATCAGGTTCGTTAATCCTTGGCGTGTGCGTGACATCATGTTACTTTCACCGACAAATGTTATCTATTCAACTTTCGTACATATTATTCGGAGCATTGATTCAAGCTATGTTTGTCATATCATTGTAAGTAAATTAAATATTATATACGATCGACATTTGTATTAAATTAATATTAAATAATGATAAAAAAAAACCCATTCAGTCATTTAGACATAAATATATTTATTTTATAAATTACAGATTTAATTTATAGGTAGATCGTAGATAATCAATATTAAATAAATTATTATAAATTGGGTATAATGGTTATGATTACACTGTGATGTTTGACCTACATAATATTATGTCTTAACTATTAATTTTTACCGAACCTAATCTTGGACACTATTTTTTTATATAAATATGCGGACTATACATTTTTTTTTTAAATTATACACACACCCTTATTATAGTAGATTTTCTATTTATTTTACACCTCCTTACACTTTCAACTAAATGGAGTAGGCCTACACCTACATGTATTTCAATCTCCGACCTCTCGTATATTCACAACAGCTATCTTTATATATCACTCTCTACTCAATCTATCCACCTATTCTTAGATGTTCCTCACCCCTCATTATCATCTGAATTCGTTGCAATAACAACTATCTCATTTCCTCTGAGTCATTTTTCCTGATAACACGTCCAAAAAATCTCTGCCTATTCTCTTTCATTTTCTCCACGATTTATGTAACCCATACTTTTCTCCTTATATGTTCCTTTCTTATTTTATCTAGTCACTCCACACATATATCTTAGAATTCTCATCTTCGCTCACTCGTTTCTGTTTAATTTTCTTGTTCACTACCCAACACTCTCATTTAACATCTATCTTTAAATCTTATCGGCATCCTTTGTCACACAACACCCCAAACCCCTTCTTGAGCTCCCTCTACTTTATTTTTCATACGGCACTAGACCCGTGTTTATTATAATAATTTAAACAAATCATCTACATTTATTTGTAAAATATAAAATATGAAAGTTAATAGAGTTATAAATGTTATCAAAGATTAGTATTATGTTTCTTATTAAAAAATTTAAAAATATCAAACAGTTGCGTATTGATGCAATATTGTTATATTATATTACGATATAATAATACGATATAATACAATAGGATGCCGTTATAGGATAACATTGTAAGGTATATATTATAATTTATGGAGTAGTAGTGAGGCCAGCAATATTGTATAGATCAAAATGTTGGGCAATGAACAAAAAAAAAAAATGGAACAGGGAATGAGTTTAGTGAAGATAAGAATTCTTAAATGGATGTGTGGAGTTTCTTAGATATCGAGAGGATAGAATAAGAAATTAACACATAAGGAGAAGTGTAAGAATTACATCAATTGTAGGGAAAATAAGAAGGAGTTGGCTGAGATGGATTGGACATGTTATAAGGAGAGATGATTCCGAGGCGGTGACAGTTGTTATGGAAATGAATGTAGATGTTAGGGGAGGGAAAGAAAGACCAAGGAAGAGGTGGATAGATGGAATTAAATATGATATGGAAAAAGCTGATGTGAATAGACGAGACATATGGAGGTGTAGGTTTAGGGTGACCGACACCATATAGTTGGAAGATAATGCAAAGAAGAAACAACCGCGAATTGTTTGATGAAAATTGTATTAATAACTGTATCTTAATGTTTCTTTTTACTTATTTAAAGTACTTTACTTAAACACACTTCGCAAATCTGTAATATAAATCTGACACTTCCAATTTAAGACTACACACTTTGTGTCGTAATTTCACTAAAAAATAGGGACCTTTCCTGGGATATTTAATTTAACGTCCGAACTCTACATAAAAACCGGTTTTAAGAGTCCTTGGATCAAAACTCGAATTTTAAATGATTGTCTATAATTATCATATTTTAAATATACAGGCAGGTATATTATATATATTCAACTAGGTTAAACAATATTTTTATTATCACTATCGGTCTTCATAAAATTGATCAGATATTTCAATTGATGATAAATATATTTATTTATATACCTAATAGGTCCAATGACATTTTATCGATTACTGGTTTAAATCGAATTTTAAGATATTCGGTAATACTATTGAGTACTTATCAATTGTTATTATCCAAGCTATTTTATTTGTATTTGAAAATAGTATATATTTTACGATTAAGTATGTAATTTGATTTTTATACAAAAATTAGTGTCAAAATAAGCCTAACCTATACGTTTTTAGCAATAATATATGGTACATATTCTGGTAATATGGTTAATGGTAATTTTTATTTTTGATAGATCTGAAATAGCAAAACAGCTGAAAAATAAATGTTACGCACTCGTATTATGTTTCAACTCCTTCTTATCGTTACTACTGATATTATGTTATAAAGAAATGCTCATCAGTGGCAGCATATTTAAGATCAATATTCCAGAACAGGTATAATATTATAATCATATTATTTATTAAATTTCAATTTAAGCAATGAAATTAATAAATTAATTGTTAGTAATCTAATTTTACTATAGTTATTTGGTCATAAGATAAATTAATAGTCTAAAATAAAATATGTTTGTAAAATAGATGTATAACTTAAAAATTCACTTTTATTTTATAATAATTCAAGTTAAGATTTTTGATGTAAGTATTTCGAAGTTACCTTCACTTCGTTTTAAAAAGATATAAACAATGAACAAAAACATTTTTATGTTGAATTTTCCGCTTTAAATTCCTTTTTTGAATTAATATATTATAAATAATTTAAATGTTTTCTAAACATAAATAAACAACTATAAAAAAATTATTTTTTTGCGATAACCAAATTAGGTTAAAAAAACATTACGTTTTTTAAGTTAATTTTTAAGTATACACTAATAATCAATTATAATATAGCATAATCAGTGGCATGACAAACTTTAAATTATAAAGAGGATAACTTTTAATCTACCACCACCCACATATTCTATTTTTTTAACGTTAAAATTTGATCTTTTTTTATAATTATAAATAAATTATTATTAAAAAGAATGTTTGTCTTGAAGAATAACCGGTTTTTTTTACATAAATTTACTAAACTTACACCAAATTACTACTCAGAATGAAGCAATTGCCTCTCAAATACCTTCGTCACGCCGCTGAGCATAATGTATCTACGCAGAGATTTTTTTTTGACGTATTATAATGATTTTTAACTTTTAATAAATTTCAATTCTGCTTAATTTTAATAATTTAATTAATAAATACCTTATATGTTTTTAGATTCTACTCTTCGGCGGTTTATACATCATTGTTGGAATAATTTACTTGATACCTTGTGGTATAGCATTCAATAAAAGACTGAAAAATAGTTGCCCAGTGTATGATCTTAATGAATAGAAATTTATAGTCTACGGCTCATCATCAGTTAAAATCGATTTGACCAGACCATTTAATTACAAAATTGATGGAGTTTTTATTCGGATCTCATGTTTCATTTCTCACGACAAATGGAATTTTTTATGAGAATAGAAACTATTATTGAATATAATAAAACATACGAACTAATAATTAAATGCATCTAAAGAGGATTATGCGGTTTGTTAAAAAAAAAAAAAAAAAAAAACAATAAGTGAAGTAATTAGGTACAAGATTGCGAACAAAATAGTTTACATTTTAGGTAAATGGAAAGAAAACAATAAGTTGCAGAAAGCACACGAATTTGTTTTTTTTTAATATTACAAAATAGGACTGAAATTAAATTGGTATATACGTATTCGTATGTATATAATAATAATGATATATTATATGAAAAACAAACTGTCTCTGCAGAGAATTTGCGCATGCGGTTATTACAGTTTTTCATAATTTAATTTTAAAAAATTATTCACATTTGAGCATAATATTACATCAATTTTATATAATTATAATACATAAAGTGTAATATTGTATATATATTACTATATTGTTAAAAAAACTAATTGTATTGTACGTATTTCGCTATAAGAACTTTTTTTTATAATTTAATAAAATATATTTAAAATTAAGTTATTTATAATCATATTCTTTTTATAATTTAATTTGACTTGGTTAAAATCTGTACCCATAATTACGTATATCAGTTATCTAATAATTTGTAATAAACATAAAATATGAAGAATATAATATATATATATATATATTGCTATAAGACCTGTATTTTTAACCTGTATGAAATTCTTCCAAATTTCAAAAACAAGGTGCATAGAAATTATCAAAGAAAAGGCGAAATAAAATTTTATAAAAGAGTAATTGTTTCAATTTCCAGACATTATATTATTATATTTATTAATTTCTCGTACGCTTTGTTTAAATATAACATTTCGTTTTGTATATTTTTAAGACAGATATGTCAAAAACAGACTATTGATTGCTTCGAAGTAATTATTATTGTTTTACACTGGCACCCTATATTGTTATTATTATTATTTGTCTTTTAGTAACAGTCCTAAGTATGTACAGGTAAATATTTAAAATAATAATAATAAAAAGAAACAATAATAATGAAAATCATGCGGACCGTGAAAAACGAACTGTCAAAACAGTTTCCGAGCACACAGCTTGATGCAAATATGACGTGTGTTCGAACCATGTGTGCTCGGATAGTAAATTTCAGCAAACATACGAGTACGGGTTTTTGCGTTATGTTAAACGAAAAATTAAGCGAAAGCAAAGTTAATTTATACCTTTATTATATTAGTATCTGACACCGATAATACTCGTATCCAATCAATTTTAATAGGTATTAAATTCTTAAATATACATTTTTTCCTATAAAAATCTCATCAGGTATACATAGTATAGAATTTGATATTATATTACATGATAATTATTATTATTATTATGACCAATTGAATAATGAAAATAATATAAAATATTATAGGTACATATTTAAAGTCATTAGTTAAATTCAAATAAAATATTAAAATATTTTTTTGTGGAAAATAATTATATCATTTGACCTTTCCGTTTTTAATTAATTAATTATTTATATAATTAATTAAAATATCTACCTCAAACTATCGGTATGTACTCCCAATTTATAAATAATAAAATAAAATATTTAATACAACACGAACAATATTATAAATTAATCATTAAGTATCTATATATACATATTGTATTATAATCTATCAGAAAATCGAATTTAATTGTTATTATTACTAGAAAATTTCATGTTAAAATATTTTATACAATCAATAGATTTAAATTATTAATGAACTATTGTGCTTATAATAATTAATATTTTCAGAATAAATTATATTATGTTATATTTATTTTGGTTAAGACGTTAGGTTAACACATTTCAGGCACAGATTATTATGTATAATTTATTTTAAATACAGTATGATTTTATTATCAATGATAAGAATTAGAATACCTAATACTATATACTCTAATGAGAAAAACATATATGTTATCTCCATTGTTTCCATAATATTAATTATTCTGTTCGCCCTCTATGTACAGATATACTTCTGTTTTCTACGATATGATCTGGAATTCTTTCATTCAAATTAATTTTACTTAAATTTTAATATTATGTATAACTGTATCAATGGCATGCTATTTAACATGCATGAAGGGAGGTTATGTGATAAATTTATCTCAATATTCCACTCACATATTTTTTCGAATCGTTTGAAGTTTTAGACAATGAAAATTGAAATTTAATCGTTGATTATTTTTTTCCAAAACTCATTTCCAAGTACCTATAGTTTGTAAACTGTATATTTAAATGACATATTCCTATATTAGGCATATTTATTTATTTATTTATTTATTTTTATATTTATTTAGGCATATTTGAAACATTTTTTTAGAACTTAATAATTTATAAATTCTGATATAATAGTAGCAGAAATTAAACTTCTTCAACATAATGTTAATAAGCCATAAATATTTAGAAAAATATATGTGAAAATTTTTTGAAAATATTATAAATATTTTTACCAGTAACAAGTTCGTTTTAAAGAACTTTTTCAAAACTAAGTATTGTTAAAAAATAAGTTACGTAGGACGATTGTCACTAGATTATTAATTTATATTGTCTCTTTAATATATTCATAGAATAAGAAATTACATCATTTATATTATATAACATAAACATTGAAGAGGTGATTGTCACATTTAAACCCCTTACTCCAGCCAATAGAAGGATGGAGTTTATAATACGAGTACAATATGATTATGTAGATTTAATTGATGTAATATAGATAATATGTAAATTGTAATTAATAAATTTTACAATACTACAAAATATGAAAAGTTAAAAATAATTTTTATTTAAATAATTCGTATAATATTATAATATAATAAAATTATATTATGAAAATTGAATTATACATAAAATATACGTCTTAATTGTATAATAACAACATTAAAAGTATGGGATTATTGATGCTTCTCTTGCCATTAAAATCTGTTCACGCTTAAGGTCATACATTTCCTATCCTTAGTGATTACACAACACATGCAGTCCCGGATTGGCCTGGCGAGGTACCGAGAAAATCTCGGTGGGTCAGTAGAAAAATACATAAGGAATATGTTGGAAAATAGTAGAAAAATATTATATTAATGTTACACCCCAATTATATTGTATTTAAAAATAAAATTTGATAGAAATACTATAAACAATTTAGCTATGTATACGTTCAAAAGATAAAATTATAAAATATGAGCCGGTAAAATATTCATATCTCGGTGGGCTAAATTTATCCAATCCGACCCTGAACGCATGTAGTTAGTTTTTAATGTTTTGAAAAAAGGCCAGTTGTAACTGGCGTTAATAGAGAATAGCGGTATGACGGTAGCAACGAACAGAATCAAAATCGATAATTAAAACGTTACGAATCGCCGCCGCGGGAAAACGAGAAACGAGAGACTATAATATATTATACATGAGGTGCGCGCTAGGCGATTGGCGCCCCACCGCTGGTCGCCCGCGCTTGTGGTACACGAATACTGCCCCGGATATTCCTGCCCCCACCCCAATACTTCTTTTCCTCTCTGAACCACTATCCCGGAGATCCCTTTTAACTTCCGTTTTCCGACAATCGACCGGACAGCGGCGGCGCGATCAAACACTCCCCTCTCCGTGCCTCATTCGCGCTGTGGCGAAAAACTTTCTGACCAGCGCATATAATTATTCGTATACAGATACGAATATGCATTATACACACGACTACCCAGTTTACAAGCGATCCTTTCATCCCTTCGCACGTCGTATTGTGCCCTACACTATATATATGCTATATAAATCCGAGTTAAGCCGACCTGAGTTACCCGCGAGAGATTATATTACGCAGTTCATATAATATATACTTAGAAAAAAAACAAACTTACCCTTATATAACATACAGTTATTGCATGGTCGTTATTCCAAAGAGAAATACTTTTCGGAAATCTACACACTATTTGATACTTAATTGATAGTATCAAATGTGTTCCAAACATTTTTGTTTATTTGTTGAGAATAAAGAAGCTCAGAAGAGCAGATTCAAAACAAACAGCCAAAAACTTTCGATAATTCGCAGTAAGAGAGAGTTTTAATAATAATGAAGATGAGTATAAGAGTCATAATGTATAATGTATTAGTGTGTGAGACTGATAGGTTTAAGTACTTAGGATCGTCAATGCAAAATATTGGTAGTTCTAAGGAGAACGTGAAAAATAGGAATAAGTGTGAATAAACAGGAAGGAGGCATCGGATGGATCATGCCAATAAGGTTAAAAGGTTAATATTTTAGGACAGTATAGTGAGGATTAGTGTTGTATGAATTGGAATGTTAGGTAGTGACAAAGAAATGGAATAGAGAATAAACCGTTGCAAGAATTCTAAGGTGGATATGTGGAGTGACTATAGAAGATAAAATAAGAAATGAACACATAAGAGGAAGTGTAGAAGTTACATCATGTGGGGTAAATGAGAGAGAATTGGCTGAGATGTGTTGGACAGTTATAAGTAGAGATGATTCCGAGGCAGTGAGAGTTGTTTCAGAAAATAATATAGAAGATGAGAAGAGGAGAGCAAGACCGCAGATATGATGGATAGATGAAATCAAGAGTGATATGAAGATAGCTGATATGAATGAACGAGAGGTCAAAAATATAAATCTATAAAGATGTAAACCGACCCCATTAAGTTGAGAGTGTAAGGCCTAGAGAAAACAAATTATAAAGAATTATATAAATATAGTATATCGTATATAAAAAAAATGCAATAATTATTTTATAATCGGATGTATTTTACGTATAAAATAACAAGAATACCTATTGATAGTATCATATCGAGTATCGACCATATCATACTAGATCCATTCTAGTAATTTTTTTAATAGATTTGGTTTGTCGTTGGACTTTTTAAAATTAGCAATATGTAAAAAAATGCGGGAAGGTCACTATATTACACATGTTGGTCATGACTCAATTGTCCCTTCGGTATTCAGAGAAAGTAGAGGTTTATTACAATTAAAATTTAAATGTATATTGCATTCGAAAATACAATTCTGAGAGAAGCTCAGTCAGATATGCAATAAGTTAAACTAATAATCCGTTTCAAAATTTTACCACGTATGTATTACTACATTATGTATACTACCTATAAGAATACTCAAAAAAATGTACAAGTCCCTACTTTCAAATTTGCATTAGTTATCCCAAAATATTTAAAATTAAATTAACGGCAATAACAATTTTGCCACCATCACCACCATAATTTTTTGGTACTTTTTCATATTCCAAGGAGATACTTTTAAGAAATTCGAAAAATGAGATAAATAAAGTACCAAGTATATGCAATTTACTACTGAAAGCATATCCTACTTGTTGTAATCGGATCGACCGAATTTCTTATCGAAAGAATGTTTTTAAACTTTTAAAAACACAAAATTTAAACATCAATGTGAAATTTTAAACCAATGTGACTTACAATTTTCAAATTTTTTTACATATTTATTCAAGATTATGTCATAAAACACATACCAAATTTTCACCTTAAAAGGTTAAGAATCAAAATATTTATGCATTCAAATTTAAAATAATATAAGAAAAGCATCACAATTATTAATTACGATTTTCAAAATATTTTGTAAATACGTTAAATTGTATAAAGTTATGATCTTATGAAAATTTCAAACCAATAAACACAAAATTTCAAGTAATATTATACATTTTTATATATTTTTGGATCAATTTCAAAGATCTATAATATTTAGTCTGAAAATATACTTATCCGTTCTAAAATTGTATTATGTATGAATACTACATATGGGAGTACTTAACAAAATTTCAAGTTGCTACAATCAAAATTGCATTAGTTATCATGAAAAATCTAAAACCAATTTCGTCAAAATTACGATTTCCGTGAATTTGGCCGTTTTTCCATTAGTTTTTAGTAATTTTTCTTCTCCCAAGGAAAATTTTTTGTGGAATTCGAAAAATTAGCTAAATCAAGTACAAAGTAGATGTAATTTTCTACCGAAAGCATACCCTATTTATGGTAACCGGACCATTATTTCTATCCGAAAAAATATTTTTAGGCCCAAGAAAAAAAAACAATCTTGTAAGACTAATACATTTCTCGCTTCGCTTAGAATATAAAAGAATTAGTAAATAATCTAAATGCGGTAAATTACGTTTTTGGAGAGAGAAATAAAGGTGATATAATCTGATAACTATAAAAATTAAATAAATAACAATATTGTAAGCAAATATTGAATATGCATATCGATAATGATATCCCAGATTGTACAAGAAAACACTTTATCTAATAACCTTTATTGTTGTAAATTTATATACATATAATATAAGTAATAAAATTATTACACAATACCTAAATACGTAAAATATTATTATTATATATCAGTGTTTTTTAGCTTAATATAATATAAATCGAACTGTAACAATACAATTAATGTAACGAAATTTAGGCTTATGATCTTATTTTTAGGAATTTAAATTTTTTCTACTGTTATTTAAATATAATAATTACATAATATCAATTACCTATCCTTAATTTTATAATTTAGTAAAATTGTTCTCTTTCAAGTAGGTGGTATATTAGGCTAAGCTAATTATATTATTAGGCCTAGACTAAACTCATTTATTTGCATTTATAGTAAATTAGTATTGTATGCTCTTTTAGAACGTTATTATATTATGATGACCAGTAAAAAAAAAAACTGATCGAACTAGAGCGATAGTCCATCTTCAAGTTCATACTTTTTATTCATATAAATTTTCTTTAAGCAACGTAGTATCCCTTTAATAAAAAAAACCCCGTTTTATATCTTAATACATATTTTTGGTTGCATTATTTTATATACTATAATATTGATTTATTACTTGTTTAATAACTAACAATTTCGTCGATATACTATTTTCCATCATTTATTTCATCTAAGAAAAATATATAATTTCTCAAGAAATGGTTTTTAATTTGCCTGATTGTATGGTAATGAATAATAATATAATGTACCTACGTCAACTTAACGTTAATAAAACATACTTTTTTATTAACAGCGTAATAGATATAGGCTAACAGATTTCCCTACTCTGAAGGGAAATTGTTTAAATTTTTTCTCATAATTAAAGTCAAAATTATTTCATTAATAAATTGTATAATAGCATTTAAATATTACATATCTACTTAAATATAATATAATTTTTTTTATAGAATTAATATAATGTAATTTATTGTTTTATATTACAAACCAAATTTTAAACCTATTTAATATATTTCGTAATAAATAGTACGTACCTACTTATACTGTATATTAGTATCTATTATTAATATAACAAAAATACATTACAATAAAAATATAATAAAGATCAGTGATCGGTGATCACAATATAGGTATTAATTATTACTGTAATAATCTATTAACTATAAATTTTTATATTTTTATACATATATCTAATGTCTATAAGGCCCATAACTTACGTGTAATCGGCGATATGAATATTTTAAAATATCAATAATATCAAAAAAATTCAATCAAAAAGAAAAGCATAAAATCACTTAATATCTGAAGTGAATTTTGTATTTATAAATTAAAAAATACTATGTAACAATGAACGAATTAACTTATTAACGTAGTTGATTTATAGATTATTATAATTATCTGGGATTTTATTATCGTTACTTATTATAATTGATTAAATTATATTATATTAAATTAGTTATACGCATAGGAATTCATATTTTCTTATCATTTATGAGATGTATGTTATGTAATAAATTAAAATAAAATCTATTAAATACAGAGATTTTATAAAAATAAAACAATCAAAATTATATATTTTTTCGATTAACATACAATAAAAAAATAAAAAATGTTTTTTTAAATTAAGTTAATATTATAAGTCATAACAAATACAGCTATTATAATTTATAAATATATGTTTTTAATCATTCCTATTATATATTAAATTTTACTTCACCCATATGTATTGTGTGCTCACTAATGTACACTTGTGTCTACTCATTTAATATATTAAATATGAATATCTTCTTAAAAATATATTACAATAATTTAAAAAAGTGGGAATGTCGATTATGGATATTCCTCCTTCTCGTCCCTTCGGTCCTCGAAAAAATTAGTGGTTTATTATACTTAAGATTTGAATGCAATAATATTGCATTAGAAATACGATTTTGAGCGAAACTCAATATATTACAATATACTCTACTAATAATTCATTCCAAAATTGTACCTCACTTGTATACTACTTATGTTATAGCTCAAAAAAAATTTCAAGTCTCTACGATCAAAACTCAATTAGTTATCACGAAATTTAAAAATTTTAAGTAACAGAAATCGTAATTTTGCCGATTTTCCGTCAATTTATGATAGTTTTTCTTCTCCTACGGAAAAATTTTGAGAAATTCGAAAAATGAGCTAAATAAAATATCAACTAGATGCGATTTTCTACCGAAAGCATAATCTTACTTGTAGTAATCGAACCATTATTTTTACCCAAAAAAGTATTTTCATACATCACAAAAAAAAAAATCTTTGTAAAACCAATACATACTTTGCTTCGCTCAGAATCTAAAATATCCAAAATAATAAAATGTGTCAAATTTGTAGCTGAAAATTATTAATTTTTAGGGGGAAAATCAAACATTTTTCTACTGACCAGAGAGTACGTATAATTGATATAATTTTAATTTTGAAATTACAATTAAATACCAAATTACCAAATTAAATATCAAATTAAAACAAAGTTAATTTAATATAAAATCAAAACTTCAATTTTGTAATTGCGTTGATAAATGTAAGGCTTTTTATATTGTACTACATGACACACAATTATTAATACCTAATTATAATTGATTATATCGATAGAAATTATTTTAAAATACAAGTGTCTAAACATATAATATTAACGTTTAATATCATAAATGTCGAATGCTATTTTATGAATAAAAAATTGTTAAAATAATATTATGTGTAATGCGCCATATATGTAATATGAACTATAAAAAAATAATAACCCCTTTAAATCACAGTTTTAACCATTTGTCATACCGTTTCACGCACACATTGCCCTTGGTGTATTCAATTTGAATTTAAATAATATTATCATTGTGATATGGGTGAAATAATTTTGTTACACTTTAAAGAAAGGTCAATATGAAATAAATTATCTCTATTATATAATTTGATCAAATTAATAAACTATATGTCTATATGGTTAGGTTAGATAAATAGTGTATGATATATCAAGTCATATAAATTTTTGTTGCATTTTAAGTTAAAATATTTTATTGTTCTGTGCAGATTTCACATTTCTGAGACTCACTATTTTTCATCAGGAATCCATTAGTAAGTCTAGTATTTTAATACTTTATCGGACAATTTATTAGGTATATTATTACTAATCGGTTTCAGCTCGTGACTGCAGTTGACAAAAATAATTTTGAATTATATTGTTTCCTTAAGAAATTTTTCTCAATTAAATTCCACGAAAAAAAATTTAGTTAAATTTATTTAATTTTTTGTTATTTCAACTTTAAATTCTAGTTACATTTTAGTATCTTACTTAAGTACGTAGCAGTCATATAATATTTAGTTTTAGCTATTTATGAGTATTAATCAAATTGTTTGAATTTATAGTAAAATCAAACACAATAATACAATAATACAAGCACATAAATTAAATCTAACCTATCTCTCAGAGTATGCTGCAATGGTTTCATGAATGGCCAACTTTTCATTTTTGTTAATTATACCGATATTAAGAAAAACAACTGATAATATTTTTTTAAAAAAGACCCATTTATATCAATTTATAATATTAATACGGTATAATAGTGGTTTCCGCATTATAATAGTTTCACTATGTTGTATTTAATTTAAAAGTCAAATTCATTAAAATATTGAATAGGTACATCAAGTTTAGAAGCGAAATAATTAATAGACACAAGCGCAACTAGAGGAGATGGCTGGAGGGGATTAGCCCTTCTAAATTTTAGCACTAGTTGCACCACTGATATTAGGTATACAGTGTGATTAAAATGTCATGTTACAAAAAAACAATGGAGATAACGTTGGAAACGTACGTAATTTCCGCCACGTTTTTAACATGAAATTTTTATCATCCTGTATCGGCTGTATCAAAATGTTTTTTTTAAGAACACATACCATTATAAAGACCGCTTTCTATATCGTTCGGTTTGTTTCGGACGCGTTCGTCGTAAATAATGCAATAAATATAATATGCACTCGTATAGTATTGCGTCGTATTATATAAACTGCAATATCATTAACTTTGAATTTATTGTCGTCGTGCAGAGATTATTCAAATTTAATCGCACTTATGTATATAATGACGTTCACACGGAGTGAAAACTTTTAATTTAACTTAAGCGGTTTTCCTGGTTAAAACCCCAAACGTCTCCCTCTTTTCTCTCTCTTTTTTTTTTTTTTTTTTTTTTTTTGGCCGGTCGTAGCCCCACAAAACCAATTACGTAATAACGTGTTATAAAGTCCCTACGAAGAGATAATAGTCACGTTCAACGATTGTATTTATATGTAATAATAATAATAATATTATTATCGTGGTTGTTTATAGCAGCCTACAAAATACAAATACACATTTTACAGTTCTACTATTGTTATACGGCATACGCGGGTAATACTTATTTTTTATATAAAATAAATAAATGATAAAATAATATTATAGTATAGTTAAGAAAATTGAATTCATTAACATTGAACTAAAATACGTTGTCCTAAGTATTCATCAAATGATTTACTAAAACATTTAAAAACATATTTTATAAAACTATTATCTACTACAATTTTTCTTATATTTTTATAAAAAATCCTATGGTTATGTTAGAACTCTTAATAAAACGTTTAAATAAAAATTTTACGATGTTTTACTGGTAATACATTCAAATCTTTGAACTTTTACAATTTCCCTTTACTAAGTATTTAATTTTGATTTCTGAATTATGACTTACAAAGTATTGATACAAGTTAAACAAATATTATAAATGTAACAACCCTACAGTTATTTTAATGTATTTGTAAACAAAATATATTATATTTAATTATTAAAACAAAAAATTTTAAAATTTAAAATTTTAAAGTATTGTAGATATTAACTCATATTATATTTTCTCTTCATATGTATAAGTTATAAGTATATGAATTTTTAATATATTAGAAAGAAGACTGTTGCACTTTATACTATAAAACCATATAGACTGATATTGTAAATTTTAACTACATATTAATTATTCACGGTAAAATCCGAAAATTCATATAAAAATCTCTATTGGTTATAAGGCTATAAACAATTTCAATAAAACAAATCAAAAATGCTATCAATTGAACAGTTATTAGTTTATAACCTATATATAATTAAAACGACAAATTAACACTGATTTTAATCAGTACCTACCAATATTGTTACAAAATATAGTTCCTTAAATCACTCCCACGCATAATTTCTTTCTGAATTTTGCCATCAGGATTTATTGTAAGGTGTATTAGGATAATAGGACACTAAATGTTCAGTAAGAATTACAAAAAGGTTATTTGACATAACGAATACATACATTTGAAAAATATAATAAAGTTGAAAAAAAAAATATTGTGAACAATAGTATATTTTTTTATTAAAACAGGTTATAGGCTTATTTTTGTATCAATTTTTTCTAGTTTATAGTAGAGTAGGTATAAGTGAATTTTTGGCCTCCACAGCAACAGGTAATTTTAACATAAACTATACATACATATATATACATACATACTATATATACAGGGTGATCAGAATTTCGTGTTAAAAAAATATAAAGATAGCATTAAAAACGTATGCAATTCCCACCACTTTTTAATATCCATTTATAATACTTGTATAAATGTAGTTGGAAAAAATAAATGAATGAATTCTGAATCTTGTATTTTGGTACCTATATAAAAGTAGGCTACCAAAATAACATTGTTAACACATTTTCTTCAAAAGGTGCAACACATTAAAAACGAAATAAATCATAACCTATTCATAAATAACGCGTGCTATATAGCAGCGATGTTATATATGGATGATGTGTGTATACTAATCATATAAAACCCATACTTTGTTTATAAGAAAACATTTTGGTTACAAAAGATGTAGGTAGGTACCTACACCACCGTTGATTGAGTACGACATTTTCGGATAGAAAACGAGGGAGTTCACATACTTAGACTTCATAAATACAATAGTCGTATTCGCCGACCCCGTTGTCATAGCGTTGCGATTCGAGACACGTCGTCGCGCCCGTCGTCCTCGCTATGGCGACCGCGCTCGTTAATGCCCGTCGGCACTCGGCAAATACACCGAGGGATGAACTATATGTACCGCCGCCGATTTGGCGTTAGCGTCGACGACGGAGATGAAACTCAAGTGCGCGCCAAATTGAATTGTAAACGTATAGAATATAATATATACAAGGTGATTCTCGTCGCGTTTGTATATGGCCCTCACGATTAAGAAATAATTAATCTGATTTTCGTTTATAATTATAATTTTTTTTTTTATTCAAATTCAAAATATACCTTTGGTTTGCTGAATAAAATTTAAAGTTAGTTTATAATGACGTTTATACCTAAAACCTTTGGTCGTGATCTTTGATAGTCAACATTTTAAATTTTGGTATAAATATACCTAATACCGAATAGGAAATTAAAATTTAATTAAATCATCTTGACAAATTGATATAAAATATAAAATCGGAAATCAGAAATTTTAAGATCAACCGTAAAATCTCACGTTTTAAGTATTACACATACTTAGTCATTCATATTATATTTTATTCGTTTTGTTGAATAACTATAACGAATTTTAAACACGACAAAATACGATTCATCATTTTTCAACAAAACTTTAAGCAAAGATATGTTACGTAGATGGTGAATATGTTATCGAAAATATTTGCCAATATTTTTCCGCAAAGACTATTATAAAAATATATGTTAAACTTTATTTCGACTTTAAGTATACTGGAAATTACTGTGCTTAAAACAACAATAATTTACATAAAACTGTAATAAAAAATAAATAACTGAAACCGAAAGATAAAGCAATGATGATGAATAATGCGAACACCCTGTATTTGTATGCGTTGTATACAAACTCGCTTCGTATTATTATATATAGAAGTGCGCACAAAAGAACGACACTACACACGAACGGTTCGGAAAGAGTTATTCCGTTTCAATCCTGAAATTACTTATAAAGGTCTGATTCGATTTGTCCGGGCCTGAATAAATGGAATTACTGCCGGAATTTTGATGTTTTCGGCACCTTATTTTCATTCGACGGTGCTGTATTATAATTCTATATTGAATATATACAGTGTACGATCACGTATAAAGCTCTATAGGGTGTCCCGCTAGTATACAGTAATTGAAGAGAACCCTCATAACTTATTAATTTTATCTATTTCATATATACTTTAAATGCTATTTTTAAACATTTTAAGGAATGTAAAACATTTGTTTTATAAAAAAAATACGTTAGATTTAATACGATTTCGGATTTGTTGTTGCAGGTACGAAAATTCATATTTTTCAGGAAATTTTTACATTTCGGTAAACAATACGAATTTTCATTTCCATAAATTCGTTAGAAAATTTAAATAAAATTGTTAAACCGGACATCATTCAGAGTCATTCTTTTCGAAAGCAATAATTTATCATTATAAATTATGTAAATATGTAATGTGAAATCTCAAATCTACTATGTTCTATCATTGATTAATTATACAATTTATTTAATTGTATAATTAATCAATGGTTCTATGTATATTACTTTGACATATTAAATATAAATATATCCCTTATCAAAATTTAAATCCCTATTTTTACTATTTTTACTATTTATATTTATTATTTTTATATTTCATACTAAAATAAACATATTATATTTGTTGGGATTTTGATACTGTTCGCAGAAAAGCAATCTTCTAGATAGGTATGTTTAAAAAAACATTGCAAACATTCATCAATACCTATTATAGTATATTACAATATACGTATATTATTTTCTTCATTTGTTAACACACAAAAATTAATTTTACATTATAAAACACGAGTTTTACAATTATTAACAAGATTATGTAAAATTGTCGATTTTGAAAAAAATAAAATTTATTGTATTTAGAATATTTGTATTCGACATCAAGAAAAAACGAATAGAAACTATGCATGTTGTATAAATTAGGTACTTTATAATCTAAAATAATGGATTTTCGTAAGTATTCCCTGGTACAGTTTTCGTCGTGCACAGAATATTTAAATTTAATACTCTCTTGAGATCAAGTTATAAATATGTACAATCTATGTTCAATAATATAATTTATATTTAAATGCTAACATTTATTATACAATTTTTAGACTATGTACTTTTACTATAAAAAAAATGTATAACATGTTTCATAAAACTAATATACAAATTTCACGTTTCGCTTAGAAATCACATATATTGAAATCATATTTATTTATTTAGATAAATAAATATATAGGTACCTACAAATATAGTTTCCTATTTTTACATATTTATTTTTCATATTTTTATATTTATATTAATTCGTATTTTTAATATATTATATTGTGAATTAATAATTTCAAAGCCTGCAATAAAAATTTAACAATAATTTATGATAGACAATAGTGTTTAATATTTAACTACAATTATTTTTATGTTTTGGTAAAAAAGTTAAGTAATAAAAATATATTTGAAGTTTACACATTACATGCGTTAAATGCTATAAATATATTAATTATTTGTGCTTAGATATATACAATAATAAAAAAATAATCAATTGCAGTATTTATATTGACGTTTGGACACGTGATTAAACCATTTTGGGATATATTTAAAAATAATACAGCTAAAAATAACAATCACAATCTGATTGATTTAATACCCATAATCTCCCGATAAATAGCCGAATTCTGGTTAGAATATTATAATATACGAGTTTATAGATTAGTACGAGGGATTTAGTGTAATTAATTTCATAATAAATTCTGTATTATTGACTAGGTAGGTACATTTAAAACTAATTTTAGTTAATAGAAAAATGTACAAAAATGTATAATAACTAATCATATTATATATAAGTAAATAGGTATTAACAAAAAACGACAAGGTACAATTAATGATGCATACGAACTTTTGTAAACTTAAATTATTGTAAACTAAGAATAATTGCAACATTTATATTTTAAAAGGATAATTTAAAGGTATATCATTCGATCAAATTATACTATTTTTTATAAATTATAGGTTTAGTTATAAGTTTATAAGTTAAAGCTACATTTAGTAATTGTAATTGCTTGTAATCAAAACCTAATTTTTGATATTGAATTTGAATAAAAAAAAACTATTAGATAGGTACAGTGTTGTCAAAATATTTTCGTGTACACCCTATAATAATAATAAATAATAATAAGATTATATAAACGTTTATAATGTTTAGTTAGGTATATTAATAAAAACATATAACACCATAAAACTGATTATTATTGATTTTTTATTACCTATATGATTTTATATAAAACTTTTATCTAATAATTTTGTAATTATATATAATATATCCAATATATTAATTCAAATTAAATTAAATACCAGGTACATCTTATAATATACATTTCGAACGGAAACACGGTGGCAACGATTTATTTGTAAATATTTTTCTTGGCAGTGACTTTATAGAATTTATTCTATATTTTTTCTGCATTCTTTACAGACACTATACCTCATAGGTACACGTAATTGATATTTTATCATTTTATAACTATCATTCATCACATTCGGATGAGCGATTATTCATACATGTTTTGTACCTACATAAGATAAATTGAAATATAACCTTGCAACATGTTTACAAAATAACTATATTTTTGATTTTTGTTAATCATTAATAAAAAATAATTTTATAATTTTATGTTTATATACGAGCCATTTTCATGAAGCGGATAAAAAATTTTAAATACTTAAAAAATGTTGTTGACGAGAAAGACACAATACATGTGGTTAGGCGTCCGGCGTAAACAACAATGGTACCTATACTGTTAACCTGTTATCCATCTACCGCTGTCGTAGTCAGTGACCGTAGATTCTATTGTTGCAGTCTTCGTCACGGGTGGTCGCGAAATGTAGCCATCCCGCGGGGTGAGGGCGGAGCGCTCCGTCGATTATTTTATCATCGTTATAAAGTCTTTGACGAGCACTGGGAAAACATGCGCCCGGCTCCCGAGGACATGTTATAATGATTCGGGACGTCTGCCGGCCGGCTGTCAAAAGCACAATCCACTGCGGTCACGTGGCTCCTGCCGCCGTGCACGTCCCCTGCTGCCAAAATGTGTGCTTACGTTAAAAACTATAATAATTGTTTATTTTAGAAGACAAATAAACGCGTATACTCACCGTCGTACTTTGCCCCATTACCCGGTTAAAGGGTCATTGCGGTATACGCGGTATCGGGGTATTAAACAAGTGATATACGTATATATGTATACAGTTCACGGTATTCAAGGAATAAAAAAACATTTGGCAACATATTTATATTTGTGGTGTATAATATATTTCTTTTCATTTATGCAAAAAACCTCACGGATTCAGCTTTTTAATATTTTTTAAAATTGTTAATTTTTTTTTGTTGTATTTATTTTAAAACAAACTAATCCTTATTTGCTGTACAAGGGCACTGTTCGTTTCTGAAACAATGAAAATGTCAAAATGTTGATGATTTGATGACTTCCAATCAGATCTGCTAAAGATAAAAACTGATCGTGGGGCCGAGGATTGTTGTAAATTCACAGTGGCGACGTGATCAATGTTATAATTACACAGTTACATCATTTAAAATAGGAGTGAGTGGGTCAGGTTAGGACATTAATAGTGTTACGAATTATGAGCATAGTTATTAGTTATTATTTAGTTATATTTCAAATGTAAATTAAAAACATGTTCGATATAATACTTTAATATTTATCAATTGTTTATTAATTATCTTATTTTAAAGTCATCATAATAGCTTAACCATAGTAGCTGTTTATCGTAGGTTCATTAATATAACACTAGATGAAGTACCGAATGAACTTGCAAAAAAAAAGAAAAAAAAAGAAATTTCATAATTTAATAATTCTATTACAATATTATTAATATTATCTATCCATTAAACATATTTTTTTCAGTTTGTACTTTATATTATATTAAATCATTAAATTATGACTGATATTGTCAAAGTTTATGTTGAAAAATCAGGATCATCCCCCCCCCCCCACTACGGGGCGGGTGGTAGAGTAAGAACACTGTGCAGGATTAGCGGAAAGAATAAGATAGAAGGTGCACAGCCGGTGTTAAAGGAAGAGTAAATTATGTTAAGTATTGGTTATTATTTTTGTTGTTTAACATAATTTTATAGTGCTGGGCAAATACTGTCATACTGATACTCGATATTAATATCGGTCGAATCGGTGGTATCGGACATCGGTTATATCGGTATAGATTTTTATTTAAAACGATATTGTAAGTAAAAAATGATGTTGTTAGTTATTTATGATTAGTGTAATTTAGGTATCTACATCATTTGCAATCTATATGTTTATAATATAAATATTATATTTTATCATATGCTCAACTAAGGGCAGTTGGAGGAGCTTAGCTCCCCCCCCCCAAAAAAAAAAAAAATTACTAATAGGCCCTTAAAAAAACAAATCTCAACTTTTTTTAAAAAATATTTTAATTTAGGACTATAGCGTCCTTAAATTTAAGCACTAATTGCGCCACTGCAGTTTATATAAAAATAGTATCGTTGAGTATAAATATAAATAATAACAATTTATGTAAAATAATAATTAATTAATATCTATTGTTTTTATCGGATATTAGTTTGTAGTAACAGTTTTATATTAATATAGGTTCATGGTTTTCTCCAAAAGTTCTGGTTTTTTAATATATTGGTTAAAGTGTTATCGGTAAAAACTAATATCGGCCCATCTATATAATTTCGTGTTTAGCGATTTTCAAGTAGCTACACATCTGAATTTATATATGTAATTTTGTAAAATATAATTTTCAGTGTTTTTATAACAAACCATACTGTCGAAACTTCTATTTTGTTTACAAACATAGTAATATAGCACTTGTAATATTTAGTATTAAGTAGTATGAAAACTAAAGTGTGTAATATTGATCTACTTTCAAACATAAAATTGATAAACCTACCTATTAAATTGCCTTATATTATATAAAAGTTCTAAATGACTGCTTTTAATAAAATTGTCAAATTAAGTATACTTTATAATTATTAATACCTACACTCCACTTATTTCACAAGTTTGTTTTCAGTAAATATTATTATTATTTATTAATAACAAAATATTCAATGAATAGCATTTAATTCGCTACGAAACACAATAATACTTATATAATATAGTTGTATAAGCATAACTATACGAATAATCGATTGTCTATATTATTTGACGTAAAACAATTGTGAAATTAAGATTCAAGTTTTATAAGGTACAATTACAATTTACTAAAATTAATAAACGTTCCAACGGTATAATATAGATACCTACCCTTAAGCGATATGATAAATCTACAGATTTTATACAGTGTTATGAAAACGACTATGGCGAAAAATTCTTATAGTAATTCTTTCATTATATGCGTCTGAATTTTCAAAATGTCCGTAATAATAATATTAAAAATCCACTTAAATTACGTCATTTGCCCCATCCTAACAAATTTTAAAGTCTCCAATTTCTCGCTTACAGTCCATGTAATTAATTATGAACATCATATTAGTAAAATATGTTTAAAATTAAACTTATTTTGAGAGAAAATAATAATAATAAATTATGTTTTTTCACTTTAAGCATAGTATACGTCTTAAATTTTAATAATACCTATAGTAGTATTTTCTGTGATAAAAATATTATAGATAATGTTTAGCAAGTTTGTACGTAGCAAGAAAAAAATGTATTATAATGTCTAAAAAGTGTGGATAAAATCAAATTTCTCCCCATTATCTACAAGGCCGGATTAAGGATCTATTGGGCCCCAGGGCTGAAATTTCATATGGGCCCTTTTGACAAAACATGCTTTATAAAGTTATATTTAAAAAAAATTAAATTTTTTTAAAATATTCCACAAATATAAATTTCAATAAAATTTTACAATAAGGATAAAAAAGAATTAATACTCGTATATAAACAAAAACTATTTTATCAGATAATATCTTTCAATCCAACTCTTTTAGTACTTCATTTAAGTCTATTTATTTTAACAAATCATTCTCAGAATATAACCATTTGTATGTAAGTTTTCTTGAGTTTGACCAGGAGCGCCATTTGGGATATCGCAGGGTATTTATTGGCGGCCCTATTTTCCCCGTATCATAATTGGCCTACTTTAATTTCATACGGCGTATGATCGATGCCCGATGTGTCAGAGTTTAATAGAATAATATTAAATTACTCCGGATAATAAATATTTAATTAATCAATAATTGTAAAAGATTATTGAAAATTAGTAAATATTAATCTCATATGGTTGAGACCATTAATTTTACGAATAATGTTAGTATACATGTATTTTTAAATGAGTTTGCTGATAATAAAAAACTAGTAATATTTTTTGGAATAAAATGTATAATTGTTTAGCTTTTGTAATTAACACGCTTTTAATTTTATTGCTAACCATTTTCTTATTTTATTTTTTTAATATTGTTCGCAATGATCAATCAGATTTTATTTTTATACTTTAATTATATATTTGTATTTATTAACTAGGTTTGAAGCACAATTAGAAATGAGATTTTCTGAAAAAATAAAGAATTATTCAAGATCATTGAAATTTTTTTTTATTCTAGTCATTAATACAAAGTGTCCATACTTGGAATTTTTATCGGGCACTACAAACATTTTGAAATCAATATATTAAATCTTCAGAATTTAATTCAGCAAAATTATTGCTAAAATGTAAAGATATTTTAAAACCAGATTTGTATTCTATAATGAATACTCTGACTTTTCACTCTAGAGCTTTTATTTAAACAATAAAAATTCTCCACATTATTATTACTCTCCTAATAAGCACGGCATCTAATAAAAGGTTTTTTTCTTCTCTTAAGAAATTGACATCTTACATTA
The DNA here is from genome assembly GCA_013282895.1 of Eriosoma lanigerum. NCBI lineage: Eukaryota > Metazoa > Arthropoda > Insecta > Hemiptera > Aphididae > Eriosoma > Eriosoma lanigerum. The sequence continues at coordinate 20,160,033 of CM023357.1, forward strand.
GAACTACTATGAGTGATAATTGTTTGAATGATTTAATGGTAATTGTTGTAGAAAAAGACGAAGCTTGCAAAGTTGACTTAAATGTAACAGTAGATGAATTTGCTAAAATGAAAGTTTGAAGATATAAACTTATTTAATTTAGTGATTAATTATTTGCATCTTGCTTGCTTACTTCAAATAATTATTTGTTAATAAAAACATTTTTTATATATATATATTTTGTTGCTAACTGCTTTATTTGTATAATTAAAGATTTGATATTAAATTGTAATTTATGGCATCAATCATTTTAAATTAAAGTGCTATTATTAAATGTTAGTATTAGGCTTATAGATGACAGTGTAATCTAGATTACATAACATATTGAATATGTAATATTTCAATTTTCATTGTTATAATTGTGGCCTAGCAGTAGAATAATGTGGATTGGTAAAAAATTTGGAGGCCTATATTAAAACTGAAATGGCGCCCCTGGGTTTGATTGGTCCTATACTTATTTTTTATTCTAGTTAATTTTGAAAAAGCTCTCTCAGCAGAACAATTAGCCCACAGGAATTGTTAATTATATTTTTAAAGATGTAAATATATAAGGAAATATTTCTTCAAGCGACTGATTTTCAAACCAGTCATATAATTTGATATTAGTTTGATTAAAAGACGATTGACAAATACCTCCAGTATTCTCTAAATTGTACAAGTTCGTTTAACAAAGTAGAATCTACATCATTTTAATACTTTAAATAGTTTGTGACACTCAAATAAATTTTTCATTTTATTTTTCAATTAAGCAAGTTATAAATTTAAAAAATGACAATATCACAATTTATAAATAACATTAATAATCCTTAATAATATAAATGAAAATAACAGTAAATTTGTTTTTTTAATTTAGTACTTTTATATATATTTAGTTGTTTTTGTCAATAAAAAAATTGTTATTTTAAATATATATGTAAACTTTAATTTAAAATCACAAAAAAATGTGTATCAGCCTAAAATTGTATGGGCCCCTATCACATTTACATTTGAGATGGCCCCAGCTAGACCTCTCTTAGTCCGGCCATGCTCATCCATAATATAAAATATTAATAATAAACTATAGTAAGATAGTAGCAAAGTAAATGTCGAAAATCTAATTTTCTTCAGAGTGGTCATCTTTTTGGTCAAATCCAATAAATTGTCTACTTTACTTAAATTTTTTTTATCAAATTACAATGTTCATACAAATTGTTTAAAGCGTTCCTCATCATTCTATTAGGTACCTATCTACATACCTAATTAAAATTTAAAATATTTCTTAAATTAACATTATTAAACACAGTATTAAAACTTAACAATAATAATTAAATATAATTATAATACATAATATTATACCTAAAATTTTTGAAAAACTATTTTTATTGGTAGTGCAAGATGGTGGTCAACCTGTTTCTCAATTACTCAGTCACTGAAGTATTTAATTACCAAAAAATAAAATGGATGTTATACCCACATATTTTTAAATTATGCTGACTTTGTCTACCAAATGGGGAATATAGCAAAGTCACAGCATAGCAGAACATTAATTGAGGCATATAGATTGAACTTCTGAGTAAAAACATCTATTAGCAAATTTATAAGGAATATTTTGGAGTGAATGTCATATCAGTTTTGTAAAATACCATCTCGCAAAGAAATTACATGTTAAAAAAATATAATATTGAATATATTATAACTTCTTTTCCGGGTGATATTTTACAAAACGATGACATTCCCTCCAAAATATTCTTTATAAATTTTCTAATAGCTGTTTTTACTCCAAGTTCAACGTAATTGACAAAAAAAGACAAGCTCAAAGACAGAGCATACAGATATAACATCCTCTTAAGATGATTTAGATTTAAAAACAATCATTCAAATGATTGTTTGAATCAACAAATGAGTTTCAAAAAAAATAAATTTTCTTTCCTTCATTTTTAAGTATTAATAACAAACTTTGTAACAAATGTTTTTACAAGGATGTTAAAACACATACAAATATTAATCGATACAACATAATATATTATATTTGGTTTATTTTTATTATGAAAAACAAAAACTTAAGTGTGGTATTCAAAATATTGGACCACAATAATCAATAATCAATTGTAACAAAAACATATTACATTCTCAGCAACAGAAAAAAAATTGTTAGTCAAAGTATTTATGTATTATCAAAGAAATTCTGGCAAGTACCCGTGTGAACATTTTTGGTATGTATCTTTAATAAAAACTACTTATACACAAGAAAATAATTTAAACATTTTTTTTTTTTTAACCTAAGGTTTAAAATGAAATAATAAAACTATAGACCACAAGAATAATAATTAAAAATAAATAAATAAATAAAAAGGTTTTTTTTTAAATTTGTATATATTTTTTTTAAACGTAATTTATTGTTATAATTAAATAATTGCTATTTACATTATTCATAATATGTAAAATATATATTATATTTGTAATGTATATATATTTTTAATGTAACAAGGCAACAAACACGTTGTGTTATAAATTACATAGAATGGCAACAGAAGCCGAGATTATGTAGTTTTTATAAAATTGTTAATCTTTGCTGAAATTTAATAAGTACCTACCAAATAATTAGAATTATTAAGAGAAATTATAAATTTCTATAAGTATAATTTCCTGCATGTTATCCTTCATAAAGATTGTAGCATAGAGGGGATATGTACAACATTTTTTATTTTTTTATTTTTGCAGTCGCAACTTGAAAAATATTACCGTTTTGTTTTTATACACAAAAGACCTAAACATTAAATAATAACCTTTTTTGTTTAATAGAAATAATACAAGTAAAAAATAAAAAACAAAATTATTTTTGAGTGTGATATTCCTGAGAAAAAGGTGTTGATTTTTTTAAATTTTATTCTTTTATAATTAATTTTTGTCCAAAAGCAAAAAGTGTCATTTGTCTCGTCGAGGAACTCTCATTGTAGAACACCAACAGCATTCGGAGAAGTTATTCCGTTTCCGCCGGCTGAAAAAGAAAAGTTGGAATTTGTATAACTTGTAACATGTTACAACACTTATATTATCGATTGTACAGTTTATGGTCAAAGAATATTGATAATTCATTAAATCAAAATAAAGCGTGTAGTTTATATATTGAATTTATAATTAACATCTAAAAATTAAATAATAAGTTAAAATTGTAATATTTTCAATTTATTTATTTATTTTTTACTTTATATTTACAACTGAACTAACTACAATATCTATACGTTTTGACATTCATTACAATAGAAGTAGTAGGACTGTAGTATTTATAATATTATATTGTGTATTAATTATAAATACAAATATTAATTATTGTCAATAAATGCTCATTTCACTAGCAATGACAACAGCAAATAATGATAGTGGTAGGAAGTTTCAACATTGTTGATAGATGTTAAAGAAAAATAGAGACAAGCATATTGTCTAACTTATATATTATTGTATTTTCTTAAAAGGGAAATATCATATTGTTAAAACATGAAAACAAAATTGTTACTACACATAATATATATTTTTTTCAAATTTAAAATCTTATATCAATAAATTAATACAAAATGACATCAATAACTATGATATACCTATAGTATGTATGTTATTGAAAATATGATTGCATATTTTTAGGAAGACACTATGATTTATTAATACAAATAAAGATATTTAAAATCAGAAATGTTTACATTTAAATAAGAAAAGAAGTTGATTAACATTAGCATACGAAAATAATATTAATACAATTATAGTTTTTGAAAGGATGTCTTATGTTTAGAATTTATAATCTTGTATAGATAATAACGAAAATATTAAATAAACCAAAATAATAATTATTCAGATTAAGAATACACTGGAAGCTAGATGAAACCCAAAATTAACTGTTGCTACAGAGAATTGATGCTATACTCATGCCATATAAGCAAATAGTGTCTTCTCAATCTGAATTATAATATACTTTAAGTTTAATATACTACCAGAGATGTATTTAGGAATTGAGTACCAGACTTTTAGTCATAAAAGTTACCCTGGCCCAACTAAATAAAAATTATATTTAGAAAAACTATACTGTGTGATATGAGTAGGGCGCGAATTTAAATGCAAAATTATTTTCATACATCAAAGAATTTAAACTTATATGTTGAATTTTTTTATTTATAGAGCATTAATTGCCATTTTTGTAATATTTTTATATACTATTATCATTACATATTTACATATTATATTTATGGAATTTTTGTGAATTTAATATAAATTAATAAAAGTTTTGTTTAAATTAACTAAGATCAAACAATAAAAAACAAAAATATCTTTATATAATGTGTTTAATCACTCAAGCATTTTAATTTGCGCCCAGTTAATCAATATATTTATTAATGATATTTTGATTTTTATGATGATTATAATTTAAAAAAAAACATCAACAATTTTCTCTACCCTTTAAGATTTAACGTCAGGATTCACAACAACTTTCCTGCCCCTAAATACTTCTCTGTATACAATAAAAACAAATAAATATTTTGTTATCTAAATTAATATTTGTATGTAAAGAGATATACAATGAACCCATATAATTAAATACATTTATAAAAATATCACATTTATCAAAATAATAATTAAATCTATAACTAAATTTTTAAAATATACATTGTACGGTTTATAACTTATTTTAACAGTGTAAATTGTGAATAATAAATTGATTTATTTAATAATTTTTAAATTAAACAGAAGAAAGTATACATATTAATGAGATTCAGTATGAATTAAATATACATTGATTTCAAATTTGTATATTATGTATGAGGAAAAAATACCAACAAAATCAAAGTAAAATAATCAAATTTATTTATTTATTAGTCAAACATTCAGTCTATCAAAATGTTTAATTGATATATTTAAGTTAAGTTAAAAAATCAAAACCGAATTATTATAGTTTACAAAATAGATAATTTATTTAATAATAAATAATACATTTTCATAAATTATAATAGTAACAATTATACAATCATTTAAACTTTCAATATAAAATGAATATTGAACCTTTTTTATGCCTAACATATAAATGACAAATTAATGTATTTTACAGGTTATCACTGGTAAACAGTTAGTAGAATGAATTGTGAATACTGCATTTATTTAAAGTTAATTTGAAATTTATAATTATGTTAAGTACCTGTAATTGGTGTTGGAGATACAGACGATGTGCCCAAATTAATTCGAGACTGCTCTTTTACTACTGGATCTAAAACCATAAATTTTAAAATCAATATAAATTTAAATTATTTTTCGACTGATTCATATTAGTTACAGTATGAATATTAAATGAATTATTTAATATAAAATTAATAAACCATTTGACTATAATTGAAATTGAGTAATTTTAAAATTTGGCTAAAATTTTTTTAACTAAGTAATTTTATGTTTTTGAAGTTTAAGTAAAAAAACACCAGAAGTAAAACAGAAAATGAATAGGTTATGTAATATTTATATCTATATTACTATAACAAATAAATAAATTACATAATATAACAAAAAAACCAGTTTACATAATATAAAAAAAAAAAAAATAATTCCCATTTGCACCAGTTTAAACCGACTAAGTTATAAATAATATAACGTAATATCTTGAATATATAAAAAAGACAAAAGTACCAAAATATAAATGTATTTTAAATAAATGAGTCAGTTTGAAAACTTTATTATAAATCACGTATTCTTAGTTAATAAATAAACACACGAAACTCATAAATTTCTTTAGAATCTCATAGTCCATAAATAACAAGAAACATCAACTATTGATAAAGTCATCATTCTCATTAAAATAAATATGAATATTGTAACTATAAAACACTTACAAAAATATGGATGATCCATTGCTTCCCTAGCAGTCAACCGTTCAAAATGATCATAACGCAAAAGTTTATCTAAGAAATCTAAAGCTTCAGGTGTTACAAGGTGTTGGTTTTCACTATGCACAAAACGCTCCCATCGTTTTCTTGAATGTCTAAAACACACAATTAATCCAATTGATTAATTGAAACTATTTCATCAAATGTAAATGAGGAAAAACTGACTGTACAATTTAAATTGTATTAATTATTTTCCTGTAATTAGATATACCTTCCTAAAATATCAGAAAATCTTGGATCCAATTCTACATGATACTTGTCTAAATATTCAAATAGTTCTTCCGTTCCTAAAACCTTTGCAATACGCACAAGTTGATCATAGTTGTCATGTCCATGGAAGAACGGCTCTTTTCTGAATATCATGCTAGCCAACATACAGCCCAGCGACCACATATCTAACGAGTAATCATACATCTAAAACAATAAAGATAATTATTAACTGAAATATACAAGAAAATAAATAAAAATAATTAATAAAAACTTTTAAGATAATTTTAAGGTGACTTCATCAAGTACCTGATAGTCGGCAAGTAATTCTGGACCTTTAAAATATCGGGAGGCAACCCGGACATTGTATTCTTGGCCCGGGTGATAAAATTCTGCCAACCCCCAATCAATTAGACGCAATTTTCTATTTTCGTGGTCAATCATTACATTGTGTGGTTTTACGTCACGATGCATGATGCCCATACTATGGCAATAGTCCAATGCCTGTTTGAAAAAATATATTTTCAAATTAAATTTGAAGTTAAATTAATTTTAAGAATTTAGGCTACAAATTATAACATAACCTAATATATTATATTGTAATAAAATAAATCCATTGTCATGGAGTACTTAAATTATAAATGTATCTTAATTACATGACTTTAATTTTAAAGTAGCATAAACAAAATATGTTCTCATAAAGTACCTTGAGCAACTCATAGAGATAAAATCGGATATCATAATCATTCAGTGTTTGGTATAGTTGTTTAAAATCCATATTATTAACATGCTCAAATATAAGAGCAGGTGTTCGGGACACAGGGTCTTTTACCACTGCTTGCAGCGATATAATATTGGTACCTCCTCTTAAATTTTCAAGGATTTTTATTTCTCTTTTGATTTTCTTTTTCTTTACCGGCTAAAACAGTACATTCCTTATTAATAACAACACAATTATGTTTAATATATTTGAGTTTTTAAACATTCACTATATTAATAAACAGTAACCTTAGGATTGTTAATGGAAAACTATCTTATTTTATTAGGATCAATAGTTTATTGTTCTCTATTTTTTTCTTTTATTGAAAAGGAATATGCATGTCATCTTTATACAATATACCACATAATGAATTTATTAATAAATAAATACTATTTTGTAATAAATTAAAACATAAATATTTACTTTTAATATTTTCACAACACATTTTTCACTATTAGTAACATCAATTGCTTCAAATACTTCACTGTATTTACCTCTTCCAAGTTTTCGAACTAACTGGTAGTCATCTTGTTGACTAAAATAATAACAAGTACCAATTAATAGTATAAAAATATTTTAAATATATAATTTAATGGTTATGGAAGAAAAAATTGTGATAGGTAATGAAATAAATGCAATAGAAATAATAACTAATAATCATTTATATTGTACTTGGATAATATACATTTATTACCAACATATCTACTTATTTAACATATTATGATTATTATTTACCTAACATCTCAATAACTAATATCTATAGTATGATTATCTATTGATGAGTAATGAAAAAAAAATAAAATGTAGTGAGCATACTTTTTAACTGTACCTATAATAAAAATTTGAAATAATTCATAAATACAATGTACCTAAAATGTACATAAAAGCAAAAAACATTTAATTAAATTATAAATCTATGAGTTTTGGTGAGATAAATCAACCGATATAATCAATTCTATTGACATATATCTATTAACCTAGAAAAGCAAAGAAATTCTTGAACATCAAATACACAATGATAACACACCTACTTGAGTAAATTAATTTACATTTATAATAAAACAAAAGGTTGACATTACACAATATAGTTTAGTCTATACAACAAGATCACTTACCCCCATTCTACAGTGTATGACTCGTAGTCCCAATATTCTCTAGGTTTGTGAGAATTTACATCGGCGTAGACTCGCGCTCGACTTGGTAGCGCCATTTGATTGATATATCGGACGGTCGTTTGATCGTTAGAAACTGTCGGAAACTTTGTTCCGGTCGTACACAACACAAAGCCAGTATCTGATGGGATCAACAGCGATGACGAGCGATAGTTTCAAACAAATGCAACAACAAACAAAACTGGATTAGAGTTACATAATAATTTGGTACAACGAATACAATGTGTAGTAAAACAAACGACAGAGCAATAGAATATTATGATCGGTGGCGCGGGTACAGCGATTAACTATCGTTGCGGCCACAAAGTCGATAGGTGTTATTACAAACGGTTGATTAAAATAAACTATGCTTATGCGGTACGTACACACGAATTTCTAGGTTATCGGTGATAATGAATAAGACATTTAGACGTTTTCAACGTTAAAATATTGTTCTTCGATCGTTTACCTCTGCGAGGGGAACCACACGGTGCGAGGCCGTGGACGGTCGGCTTGAAATAGTAGCGCGCAGACCACTGCGGAATGAAACGCATGTAAAACGGACGCGAGTGGATTCGGAACGCGCCGCGAGGACGATGATGGTAAATCGTGTAATTATTAAATTATTTGATATATTTGGCGAGCATCATGTCATAACATTACATTTAATTATCGGGTATTCAGGTGTAAATCGTATCGTGTGGTCCACGAAATGGGCGACGACCACACGACGTTCGGCAGTCGTTGTTTTTACGTTCCATTATCAAACGTACGGTCGCGGTCTACTCACGTCGTTTACAGTTTGGCCGTCAGGGGAAACGCGCAATGACCAGACGCTCGATGCATCATTCCGCGGCGACGCCGCCGTCTTTGCCCCTAGGCGGCGAGCCGCGGAGCGAACGGTCGCGAGGCCAGTGGTGACATAAGTGTCCGCGTCGACGGGATGTGAAAATGAAAAAAAAAAAGATTAGAGGGTAGATAGAACAGGTAGAATAAAGAGTAGGAACGTACCTGCTATAACATTTTCCGACGATGACCGTATCTCTCTGTCCTGGGTGTGCTCTCAACCAAACGCCGTCAGCATGTTCCGCGGACAGCAGCGGTGGCCAAAAAGTAGAATAATCGCCGCTCCGAACGAAATTATAACAATATATTATTATATTATAATAAATATATATATATATATAAATATATATATAATAGGTATTATATAAACGTGAACTCGGGCGGCGGCGGCGGCAGCTACGAAGTCTAGTCGTGGGCGGCGGGGTGTAGTACACGCGCGGTGTCTGTGCGTGTGCGAGACGGTACGGTTTCCGTTTGATTACGAACGATGATACCGTGAGTGAGCGAAATTTTTTAACGCGAGAGAAAAAAAAAAAAAAAAATTAAATAAATTTCCCCGATTTCCGGAAGCGATGCGAAAAAAATTGAAATTGTATTCTTATTCAAAAACAAATTTTATATACACGTATACGATTCACCGCGTACGCGTACCACACGGGGCTCCGGGTGAAAAAAATAACAGCGGCCGTTTACAATAATATTGCCACTACTGTTCGAGACTCGGCTACGACGTTCATTACTCGAAAAACAATGTTTGATTACAAATCGCGTGCGTTCGACGAGGATTACGGCGGTCGGACGGTGCGCGTGTACAGTGTACACACCGTGCACGGCTCGAGAAAAAGAAACTCGTCGCGCACACACGCGCACATCAAAATATGCCGTATACGTGTGCGTGTGCGTGTGCGTGCGCGCGCTCTCCTCGGTGTGTTTACGTACGCCACAGAGTTACTATAATTTACGTTGGCGCGCGCGCGCGTGTGCGTGCGCGACCGGGCTTGCGTCAGTTTGGTCGAACAGATGTCGGGTGAGAATCGCCGATCAAAATGGCCAGCGCGACGGCGGCGACAGTTGTTCGACGACAATACGCCGCCGCCGCTGCCGCCCGAAAACGTGAACCGTGACACGTTGTCAAAGACGTTTCAAAGTAATTAATACACGCGAGTAGAAAAAAAAAAAAAAGTACCAAACAAACAAGAATTATTTTAATGAATGACAGGCGACTGACCGGCAAAATACGAAACGATTACACATTATTTTTAAAACGAGGGTACGTCATACTCGCATGTTTTTAAACGATGCCGAAAATGCTATCCAACGGAAAATGTAACGAAATCACAGCAACGCATCGACTTAATAATCGTTGTATTTCTTACAATACTCGCGTCTTTTTTCTGGATTTTACAACTTGCTACAAGATAGTACGATTATTACAGTAGCAGTAGTTACAACCACGTCATCCATTTTTTCTATTTATTTCAATTTGTAAAGTTAAATCTAAGTTTTAAAGTGTGTATTATTATTCACACACGCATTTATACACTATTACACTGGAAGGAAGTATGCGCCCAACATGCCACAGGACACTGGATTCGGTATTGGCTATAACGTGTAGCTGCAGCTGTGAGTCCAACCTCCAACATTGATTTCAATATTCAGCCAACGTTGGACGTATCGTGTAGCCTTTACTCTTCTAAATTTCATTCGTTTTAAACAAATACAATTTGAAAAATTAAATTATGGAAAGAAATAGACAGTTATGGTTATTTACCCGATTAAAAATCAAAATATTATAATTTATAATATTCTGAAAAACAGGGGGGTCATTTTATTCATTCCTAAGGTAGAGCTAAATAATAACCAGCCAATAGTTAACAATAGTTTGGTCTATGGATAATGGATTGACTATCATGATACAATATATCGCTGCTCGCGTGATATATTTGTCTAGCTCGAAATTATTTTAACAACCTAAGGGTGAGCAAATGCGTATTCTTGTCCAGTGGCGTATAACTATAGGGAGGGTGGTTGTAACCCTCCTTCAAAAATTCTTAACAAATAATCAAATAATTTTATAAATATCAAATTATCAAATAATGTTTAAAAGTGTAATACAGTGATTTAAAACTTTAAAATAACTACAAATAACAGCCTGACTAACTAGTAGGTATCGCTGATTATTATTTTTATTGAATAAAAATAATAAAATATCAGATAATAGAGAATTTTTGCACCACGGCGGTTAAAAATAATGTCGAACTCGGTTAACGCTATTTAGTATATTTTATTAAAACAAGTTAGTGCGCATGCGCACCGATTATCGGTACGGTTATTTGATTATCGTAAATTCGTAATCGATTATTTCTAACAATTTAAGAGGACGTTATACCCGTATATTTTTCAATGATGCTTACTCTGTCAGCAGAACGCAGAACATTAGTTGTGGCATATAGATTGAACTTTTTTGTTTGTGTAATAAGAAACATCTATTAGCAAATTTATAGAGAAGAATATCTGGAGGGAATGTTTTATCGTAGTGTTTAACCGGCATGGTGCAAAAACTCTAATGAACTCTATACCCGAATTATGATTTAAATTTAATCATTTGATCAGTCATCACTATGTCAAAAAGAGAACTCTTTAGTTCAAAATTCATACCTTTTATAGATAATTTTTCAGATAAATTGAACGATAGGTTTATGCCATATAGAATTGTTTTAAATAATTTTTATTTTTATTCTATACCTAAGAAAGAAATGAAAATATCTGAATATTATAAGCAATTTAAATGATCAAATATTAAATGAAGAATTGATATAAGAGTTATATTAGATTTGTGCATGGACAAAACTAGGGGGAGGCTTGGAAGGACTTAGCTCCATCTAAACCATTTTAACCCACTCTAAAATATTTTGTTATTTTTATTTTTTATATGTGTGATTATTAAAAATGGTATGTATATTAAGCTAAAGCACTTTTTACTAAAAACTGTCTGATTTGGGAGCATTATTGAATTTAGCTATTGAATCAAAATTGGCTTGACTGTTGAACTTTGATCAAGTAATAAAATAATTAATTGCAACCAAAAGAGCAAGAAGAATTTATTTTATTAACTTATTAAAATTTATTTGTCTATATATATTCCAGTTATTTAAGCTTCAATATAGGTGTTCTAAGGAATTAAATATGAAAGTTTCATTATAGGCTCTTGATTAACCAATAAAAAAAATCCCCATCCCTCCGAAGTCCGGAAGGGTCTGCCATCTTGGATTTTAAGTGCGTTTTTAAATTTTTTTAAATTATTAAAAATATTTATTTTATCACAAAAATATAGCTGACAAAATTTTCAACAAATATGATTTTATTGCTTTTTCTTAGCTTGAACAGGCAGAGATATTTATCCGCGTGCTGTAATATTTAATGCGGCGTTCTTTAATACCTGGATAGGCTGCACTTAGGCCGCGCGACGCACTCGTGTACACTAGAAAACGTAATATTTACGTTTTTTGTATGTATTAATATCTTATAATGTTATATTTAATATTACAGATAAACATTATTATTGTCGTACCCTATATTATGCCAGGCGCAGATCCTGAAAAATTATAATTATAATTTTATATAAGTACATTTATTAATGTATTATAAAATTAATAATAATAATATTGTTCTTGGAGTAATGAAGTATTTAATTTTACCAATTCGTGGAAAACATCTATTATTTAGTTATAACTTTATAAGTAATAGAATAGAATAGATTATCTATTCTATAAACAATGGTAATAGAATTATAGTATGCTTAGACATATATATAGGTATATAAAAAATTACCATTTACTCTTCAAATATAGAAAATAATATTTTTTTTTATAATTTGTGCAATTAAATAAAAAAGTATGTAATAATAATAAATGCAATAACAAATAATATTGTTTAAGTAATAAGCACTGGCGACGCGAACAATTTTCAACTATATTATAAATATTTTGATACAACTACCACCACCTGAGTAGTAAATGGGTAGTAAATATGTAGCCAAAGGGTACCACCACCCAATTGGTAATGAGGCCATGGCCTCATGAAACACCGTATCGCGCCGCCACTGGTAATAAGTATATTTGTATTAATTAAAATTTGATTTTTAAAAACTTGATTTTATTTATTTAATATTAATAAAATGTAAATCATTTATGCTATAAAAAATAATACAATTATTATTTAAGCACAAAAATCATGAGGGTAATATTTTGTTTTTTCTATACATTATTAATTTATTTCTAGGTTTTAGTATAATATAAATATTATTTTATAAGTTATAAAACTTATACTTAAGTATACATTTTTTTTTTTATATATATACAGTGTTAGTTATTTATATAGATGCAACAAAATTGATTTATTTTATTATTTGAACAATTGAACATATATTATATAGTATAACAATATAACATGTATACTATTCGTTATAACATGTATAATTATCATTACTATTCGTATTTCATATACATAGTAATAACAATATTTTTATTAATATAACTCAAAATGTTAAGCTCTTAACCTACTTATAACTTACAACGTATTATCTAACTACTTACCAATTGTTATGCCTATTTTATATTACTCGTACTTTCTTACCATATATACCTTGAAGAATAAATTACTTGTTTTTATTCAACATGATTTGCAAATCATTTTTAATATAAATTGTTTTATTTACATTTTCTAACGAATTTTTTTAATTATCAAATAATATTAATATTTACAAACATTGCAATAATTTGAACATCATTTCTTGCGTTTGGATGAAAGACTGTTTTATCAAAGTTTGACTATAGGCTATTTCATCTTCATCAATTATTTGTTGGCGGTTTTAACACGAAAGACCGTAGCACGTGCGCATAAACAACTGGTTTTTACAGACCAAATGGAATGTCTTAACAATAGCGATGTTATAGGAAAGGACACAAAGTTAGAGGCAATCGAACAGCCACATGGCTAATTAAAGGTTGGCGCGCACTTGTTCGGATCGGTTCCGTCAGTCTTATTCAAAATAGCAAGAAATGCCGACGATCCAAAGCTACCCAATGCATGTCGTAGATATTATCTATATCAATACAATTATTATACAATTATTTGTCATTCGTTATGCATTTGGCAACAGTTTATTTGCAGAGTATAGTTTTACATACATTATTTTATGTATATATTATATTATTTTACAAGGGTATTTAAACTAAAAATTAGTTTAATATAGTTTAAATATGGTAAATGAAGAAGAATTGATTGAATTAGTTCGCAAATATAATCATTTATATGATCAATCAGTCTGAACTACTCATAATCTTATATACATATATATATATATAAATACGTAAATTAAATATTTTTTTTATAAATTTACGTGCTGGTCAACTACAGAAGACTCAATCGAAGACTGCATAGTATACATATACAACTAGTTACTAAAAGTATACAAAATAATAATAATATTTAAAAATAATTATTCTACGAGTATAGAATACGAATAGATAATAAATTTCCAGTGCTTGCTGATACGTTCCGATGTAGTGCGCGGCTGAACAACTTTTACGAGCCGACCGGATCTGTGCCAATTCGAACAAGTGTGCGCCCACCTTAACACCATAAAAATAAAAATGTATACCTACTTAAGTTATAACTTATAAAATAATATTTATACTATACTAAATAAAAAAAAGTGGGAAAGCCGATTGTGGATGTTCCTCCTTCGTCCCTTCGGTCCTCGGAGAAATTAGTGGTTTATTATAATTATTAAAATTTGAATGCAATGATATTGCATTAGAAAATACGATTCTGAGCGTATTTAAATATATTCCAATATATTATACTGATAATCCATTTCAAAATTTACAACGAATATAAATTACATATGTAAATACGCAAAATAAATTTCAAATCCCTACGATCAATGTTTAAGGAATTATCATTCCTTTTCAAGAAAAAACTTATAGGAAATTCAAAAATTGAGCTAAAAAAAGTACCAACTAAATTAAATTCGCTATAGAGAAGGTACCCTATTTGCGGTAATCGGGCCATTATTTTTACCCGAAAAATGATTTTCATCTATCAGAAAAAACCCTATACAAATTGCCGATTTTCCGCTTCTAAAGGAAAAACTTGCAAAAAAGCAAAAAAATGGCGGAAAATCGGCAAAATTACGATTTCTGTTATTTAAAATTTTTTAATTTCGTGATAACTAATTGAGTTTTGATCGTAGGGATTTAAAAATTTTTTTGAGTATTAACATAGGTAGTATACAAGTGAGGTAAAATTTTAGAATGAATTATTAGTATAGTATATTGTAATATATTGAGTTTCGATCAGAATCGTATTTCTAATGCAATATCATTGCATTCAAATCTTAAGTATAATAGACCATTAATTTCTCCGAAAATCGAAGGAGGAACGTTCACAATCGATCTTTTTATCTATAAAATATCTTTACTATTGTAGTTACTTCGTATTTACGTTTTATGTCCGTTAATCGGTGTATAGAACAATATTACTATTTTTCGATGATTAAGAAAAGTACATATGCATAATGTATTATTATTTTAATTTTGTTAGTATATTTCAAAATATTATAAATGTATAGTTCAAAGGCGCATTTGGGTTTATTATTTTTATATAGGTACTTATAGGTAATATAAATATGACCAACTGAATAACAAAAATCAATAAATAGTTAGATAGCAAAATACTAAAATGAAAATAATTATACAAGTTATAATATTATAATATTATGTTTTATTAAAAATTAAGTTAGGTATACAATATACTTAGTTAGGTACTTATTGCGTTTTTTCTCCAGACAATAATGAAAGTAGTAACAATAGGTATAATTTTACGGATACTATACGGTTCACGGTTGTGTAGTCATTATATTATATATAAAAGCGATTATATACAAATATTTAAAAATTGTTTCTTTTTTATAAATTATTAGGTATTTAATAATTGCGTCTCGGTGATTTGCACTTTGCTATGCATCTGTATATGCAATTCAACTGAAAATTAACAACAGAGACGTGCGTGATCGGGGACACAATTTTATCATCAATGATAAACCTGCAGCAGCTATAAAATATTTAAACCTGAATGTAAATTATGTATAGTTAATCATAAATCATACAATTGTAATACTTAATTGTACTATACCTAGTTTATATACTTTCAATTTGTATGCTACCTATATGAACTTGCCTTTCAAATACCTATATCATACATTATTAATTTAATGCTTACAATTAATTACCAATAAAGTTTGGGAGACTCGAAATTAAATAGGTACATAGGCAGGCGCAACTAGGATAAAAAATTTGGGATGTTGATTTTTTTTTTACACGTACTATTCGATATTTCGATTACATAGATTTGCTTTAAATATAATATTTACAATTTACCAATTTACATATGTGTATAAAAACAGTTATCATTACAGCACGTTTAATCTTTAATAATTAAAGTACATTTAATTTAAAAACTGAAGGGGCTGCTAATCATTGTGGGAGGGGGGATAATCCCCCAAGCCCCCTTTAGTTGCGCCTATGGATAGGTTTATAGATGTTAATACATGTAACTCGATAGTAAAATTCAGTAATATAACAAAATAAAAAAAAATAAAAATATAATCATTCAGATTATAAAATAAAAATAGTGTTTACCATTTTAATAACATTATAATATATGCATTATGCAATAGATATTCAATATCAATAATATGTAGAAATATAAAAATTATAATAAACCAAAAATGGAAGTACTTGTATCTTGTACTTACTATTATTTTTTTATAAAATAATATCATAATTTTATATATGGATATGTTATTACTAGTTTAATTTTCAAGCTAAGTGTATAAAGTTAAATCTTTGAACATCAAGTTCAACATTTTCATCATATCTGCTGTTACCATCTCCGATATAGTCAGTATTACCAACTTTTGTATTCCTCGAATCCGTAGTGGAGTCAAGTTTAATATTAATGCCGTGGCTTACATTAACTATTATCTTGTATCTGTGTTCTGTTCGACGTTCATATAAGATTTGAATGGATTTCTTTAATAACAGATTTCAAATTAATTAATAGTTACTTCCGTAACTTCCGAACCCAAAGAAAATATAACAAAAAATAAATTCTATTCAAATAGTCAAATTTAACCGATATAATTATATAGTAAAGATAATTTCATTAATTTATAAGTCATAACGCACACAGGCGCATCAGAATTCCTAAGACTCTAAAGACTCTATAAAGGCCTAACTATAGTAATTATTAGGATTATTGAGTATTGATAGAATCCATCAGACTGAAGGCGTAGTCGCACAGACAAATATAAGCAATTAGGGGAATATGGGGCAAAGTGGGGACGCTAACGTAAAAAGACCTGAAATACACTTAAAAATCATTTTTTTTTTTCAAATTTTGTTTACACATTCTATAGGTTATGGTAATTGATTTATTTTATATTATGAAGTATGAAAGTAATTTATATTGAAGTTAATAACGAAATAAAAAAAGTACAATTTACCCCACTTTGGCCCATACTATGAACAAAATTCACATATAAATGTATCCTCGAAAAACTTCAATTCTAGCACAAAGACAATATGGGCCCATTTTGTACACACGATGCGCTGTATCTACCCATCGGCTCACACATTGTAGCTAGTTATACCTAAATGTAAATCGCTGTAAAATGACGATGAAAGACTTTATACTATAGATCAAGTGAGATCTGAATTAAAAATATAGCCAATAAATATTTTTAAGTTTTATTAATTAGATATTAATCTTTCTAAGAATGTAGTTAATTATTAATTAACTACATATATCACATAACAGATAAACACATATTAAATTTCTAAGAAAACATAATAAATCATCGAAGCTGGACAAGTTAATATGACAAATAATAAGAAATAATTTATTACTATTGGTACAGGCATTGATTATAGAATAGACTATTCTATAATTAATGGTACAATTGGTACAGGTAATGATTTCCTAATAACATGTGTAGCTCGTCATGAAACTAATCATTGTATTATTATTGTGTATAATATAAGACATTTCGTTTTAAATGTCAAAATAATGCTTATAAATTTTTATTATATAAAGACTAATAATAATAAAAAAATCAAAGGACATACATTATAAAATAAATAGTTAAAAAAATAAAGAAATACAAACTTTAAGAAATAGATTTCATTATATGGGGTAAAGTGGTATTTTTATAATTTTTAAATCTTGTATATTGTTTAAAAAATAAAATTGATAATTGTACATAACGAATATTATTAATTTTTTTATACATATGTAAAGAATATATAATTCTTTAAATTTAATTTTACCGTGCTCTGCACGGTTAGTGTGATAAACTGATAACTGATAAGTGACAACAGTAATAATGATAAGTAAGATATATTATAATGAAATATGTAATGCCTAGTTAGTAGTTTTAAGTTTAGGAATTTTATTGAATAACAAACATTAATTGTCGTTTCTTTATGTTTAGGTAAGTACTGTATATAATATAAATAGTATGTAATAATAATAAATAAAAACTTTATGTTTAGAGCAACACATTGGTTTGATTTGAATTCCTAAATTAATAAATAAAATAAAAGTCTTATACATATATCTACGATACGATAGATTAAATTAATATAATGTATATATATTTTTTTAAATAATTGACATAGACATTAATAGTTAACACACTCAAATACGCATTACTTTTAAATGGGTACCAGGTCAACTCAATAATAAAATAATCATACATTTTATATGTATTGTATAATATGACAATAAAGATAAATTAATCAACGACAAAAGTTTATTATTATTAAATAATAATCAATAGATACCCAATAAACATAGTACATACTAGATATACAATATATAATATTGTTCGTAAATTTGTTTGACCTAAAATAGAAACAAATTTACAAATAATACGTATAGACTATATATAGGTACTAATGTTGTATATGTACTGATCGATTAAGTTACTTTATATAATTTTATAATAATATATAGTATAACATACCTATCTATACAAGGACACATTCAAAAAGTTTTGTCCCTTGAATTATAATTGTTTTATATTGGTCTCTTTGTGCACAATTTAATAATATTCTAGCTACAGTTTTCAAAATGCGTAAAAATTAATAAATCACAAAATAATATGATTTTGACGAACAACTATATTGACACAATAAATTATGATCTTTCGATTATGAGTAAAAATACTTGATATATAGTTAAACCCTTTACAGTAGATTTAATCGTTAAAAAGATGTAAATTTTGTATAATTGATATAGGGTCTCAATATAGTGTAATTTTTAGAAAACTATTTTAATAATTTGTTAAGCACATTCAATTTCAAAATAATGGCATTTCTCATTCTGATTACGACTGTAATGATATTGATCCAATTGGCAAAATTGTTATAACGAAGTCAAAGTATCAAAATAAAAAATTTAAAATATGTGTTTATATAATCGTTAAGGGTGGACTATTCCCTCCATTTATTGATCGAATCGACATACAGAATGCATTGAACACACAACGTCAAACATTTTCTGTTTTTAAATTATAACAAACGCATAGACGATATTATAGAGAATAATATAGGTTAGATTAGACGTTAAACATCATAAATGTTTCTAAGGGAGTGCTTTATCCATATTTGTGGCCTCTGTATATTCAATGGAAAATATAGAAAAACCACAGTCACGTAGAAATCAAATGTTAACATTTGAGTTAGACTTTCAGTTTTCAGATTAAATATATTGAATAAGTTATATATATATAAATGTCACCATTCTATGTAATGGGTACTTTTATAAAAAAGTTATAGGTATTAACAAGTGTTGCTGCACTAACAAGTATTGTTCAACATGTATAATGTTGAACTATCTTTATATGGAACTGTCTGGAAATGGCAAGATGAAGCATCTACTAGACAAATTCTTAACACCTACGATGCCATTATAATATGTATAATAACATGTACATATGTATTTTAAAAGTTTGTAAAATATTTTAATACATGATCATTATAATATATTAAACGATAATTGTATAGAATACGAAGTCAATGTTCCTCAAAATGAATTTTCATCTCTACGTATGTAATTTTGACAAAATATCGAAATGAAAATCTGATTTATTTATTAAAAACCACACTCGAAACAGTAATCGTGTAAGTATTAAAATAGTCAAAATAACCTAATAAAATATATTATTAATATATAAAGTAATATAGTAATATAAATACACTAATACATGTATTATTATTTTGTATTTAACTATTTAACATTTTTTAACATTTCAACCATATTTTAAAACACGTAGGTGTATAATCGCATAATGTAACAATATTACAATCTTATAAAATATTTGAGTTCATAGAAAATATACAATATTATCTTGAGTTTTTCTTAATTAATTTACGATACCTAAGCAGATTCTATTATTTACACAATTTCGTACTGATGTATATGATTAGAATTGGAATGAATTATCTAGCATTTTTAGTAAAATATGATCAAGTGATATCATTACAATCATAGATTATAGATATTTTTTATTTTAAAATCATTTTTTAAAAATACAATCGTGAATACTTTGGTGAAAAATTAATAATTGAATCTAAATGTTTGTATATATTTATTTTTAAGCATAAGTTACTCAAATCCGTAATGCACATTTATTATTATCTACTACACAATTTGTGTCGGGATTCACTAAAATATAGGGTCTGTACCTCAACATAAATTAATATTATTTAAATAGATAATTAATACTCTATGCAATTATAATATCTTATTAATTTTGCACATGAGTATAATTTGTAGTATTGTTAAAAACAAAAGGCGTTAATTTAATTATATTAATTAAATAAATACATATTAATTGTAAATTTGAAAATTAAATTTATTATCAACAAAAATGTGTTAAATTTTTATTTTTATTTAAGTGTTGATCAGTTTTTAAAATATTATTATTAGTTTAATTCCCCCAAGCAGTAGTTCAATTAGAAAAAGCAAAGAAGTGAACGGCGGTGAGCACAAAATACCTATATAAGCAGGGAAGTCGATTTTGGTCGTTCTTCCTTTCTTTGTCACTTCGATCCTTTTAGAGATTATTGGTGGATTGTTATTGTGTTATATTATAATTAAGATTTGAATGCAATGATATTACATTCGAAAATACGATTCTGAGCGAATTACAGTCAGATATACAATATAATACATATATACTGATAATATTTATTTTTATACATTTAATTTCAAATAATACTCGTATGCTATGAAAATGATAAAATAACTAATTCGTCAAAATTACAGTTTCCGTGAATTTTAGCGTTTTCCATTAATTTTCGGTAGTTATTCTTATCTCAAAAAGGAACTTTTAAGAAATTCGAAAAATGAGTTAAATAAAGTACCAAGTATATGCAATTTTCTACCGAAAGCATAACTTATTCGTAAAACCAATACATTCCTCGCTTTCCTTAGAATCTAAAAATATAATATAATATATTTATGTAGTGAATAACTCTATATATTATAATTAAATGTTTGAAAACAATTCGAGAGTAAAAATGTTCGACCGCAGTGAATGAACCATAAGTATTTTAAGATATATATCCATGTAATTATTATATAATCAATGGTATAATAATATTTAAATAAATTTTACTTTTAATGTGTGAGACATAATATAAATAATTGATGTCTAACTTGTTTATAATCAAGATTATAGGAAGGTACTATAAAATAACTTTTATTTCCGTAATTCGATAAAATATCTTTCAAAAAAATACCAATACGACAAAAATAAATGCTCTATGCTATAATAAGGTTTTCGTCATATCAAGACCCCTTTTATGTTTTATAATATGCATTTCTTAAATTGTATAGTAATATAAATAGTATTCAATAATAAGTTGATATTTATACTACATTGAATATAAATATCTATGCTGCGTGTCTATTGTCTATTATTCAATTATTATCATATTTTGTGTTTTTCAATTTGAGCCTATTTTATTACATATGTTATATTTGATTTTGATTTTTTTTTATACCACCGAATTTAATGCTACATATTACGCTATAATATATGTCATAACGTAATTATAGTGATAAAAACAAAATTAGTTTTTTTTTTTAAAAGACATCTAATACCATACTTTTTCTAAAATAATTATGCGAAAACAATATTATGTTGACATAAACAAAAACCGTATACAGATAATTGAATTTAATTCATTCAATTTTGACATCTGCTAATTTGATAACTCAATATATATAATTATATTGCACGTATTTTTGATATTTTATTAAAATATGTTATTATGCAGAGTGTCCCAGTTCTATTTACTAATTGCAATATCTACGCGAAAAATTAAAAATTTTTGAATGCGGTTTTTTTAAAATTATTATTTAGGCAATGGGTTATAATATTAAATCTATTATTGTTTTAGTTTAAAACATCTTGATATTACAATTTACATAAAAATCGACCATGAATGAAAACTTAGTTAGGCACAGTGGTGGATCCAGGGGGATGATCGCCCCCCCTCTGTTTTATCAGCAAAATTGAATTTCACATTCGGATATTTTGATGAATGTATACGGTATACCTATGTAATACGTACTACAAACAAAATTATAGTTCACCCTCCTCTGTTATCTTAGGTCATCTTCTCCCCACCGAAACCTTGGGCTGGATCCGCCCCTGGTTAGGCATGTCGGAATTCACAAGTTTATGTTAATATTTTTCACGTGTATCGAAAAATATTTATTATCTACATAAAGTAAGATTAAGTTTCGAATCACAACATTTCTTTCCTAACTGTCATGCGATATATTTCCGCTTTTAGAAGTTGATGAAACTACGCGTTTGTTTTTTATTGAGTTTATAAATAAATAATTCCATATTAAACATAGAATCTGGTTGTAATAAAATTCGTTTCGTCGATAGTTCAGTAACAAATTTCGATATAACCAAGCCTACGGGATCGTACGAATTAAATAGTTTAGCATTTATCATAAACAAATTATTACCACGTGACGTGGGAGGTGAAAATCGCCTGTGACACTCATACACAAGGCGACTTTTACCCCTCCTCCCCACGAGGTAAAAATCTAAGGGGTACAAATTGCCTGTTACAATAGGTGATTTTGACCTCAGGCGATTTTTACCCTTCAAGGTAAAAATTTAGGGGGGTAAAAATCGCCTGTTATACTGGCGCCGGAATCGTTGAAAATGCTGTTAAAAATATAAAGGTATCGACTATCGATTGAATTACACAAAGTTATTTGGAAAATGCCCGTTATTCGAGTAAGCGACAAAGAAAAATTAAAATTGATTAGAATGTTGGACTCGCGACAACCTCTTTCATGTGAGTATAGAACTTGGGATCTCTGTGAATATCCAGTTCTACCTAAAAACATTTCACATTCGTGGACAGTAAAATCGAGCAGTCCACTAGAAAACCCTAGATTTATTATTATCCGATTTTCAAACAGATTGAAAAAACAACTTGTTTAAACAGTCTGTTCAATTCGACAGTTTTCAAATAAAAAACCTTAAGGTGTACTTGAACTCTGAGGTATTTCCGCATAAGAATTTCCACGTAGACTTTAAAAACAATATAACTACTATTCTGTACAAGACTTATACAGATTTTCAAAAGATTTACTATAGTAGAGACCATACCAAACCTGTACTATCGAAATATAATTTTCAACAGTCTGCTCTAATCGTAGTTGTGGATTTATCACGTCAAAATGATAACATCTAAGCATCATCTGTCGACCTGCGCATAGAATTTAAAACCGACACATCGATTACCGAAAAGACCGCCGCATATTGTTTGATATTACACGATCAAATTGTTTCTTATAACCTGTTTAACGGTGATGTTAGAAAAATGTAAATAGTTGTAAAAATACCATTTTAGATTCTGACCGGAGCGAGGAATGTATTGATTCCACAAAGATGTTTTTTTTTTATGTATGAAAACATTTTTTCGGGTAAAAATAATGGTCCGATTTTCACGTATAACATATGCTTCGCTTGCAAATGTTGTCTACTTGGTACTTTATACAGCTCATTTTTTGAATTTCTCAAAAGTTTTTCCTTGAGAGGTGGAAAATTGGCAATTTTTTTTAGGTTTTATATTATATATTTTTTCTGATGTAGAAAACTATTTTTGGCGTAGAAATAATGGTTCTATTACCACAGATAGGGTATCTTTCCTATAGCGAATTTCATTTAGCTGGTACTTTATTTAGCTCATTTTTCGAATTTCCCAATAATTATTTTTTGAAAAGCGTATAATTAGCAATTCTTATAGGCTTTTTTCTGATATATGAAAACCATTTTTCGGATAGAAATAATGGCCTGATTACCACAAATAAGGTACCCTTTCTATACCAAATTTCGTCTAATTAGTACTTTATTTAGCCCATTTTTTAAAGTTTTAAGTTTTTCCTTGAAATGGAATGATAACTCATTGAATATTGATTGTAGGGATTCAAAATTTATTTTGTATATTTACATATGTAATTTTCATTCGTGGTAAATTTTGAAATGGATTATCAGTATAATATATTGCAATATATTTAGATACGCTCAGAATCGTATTTTCTAATGCAATATCGTTGCATTAAAATCTTAATAATTATAATAAACCACTAATTTCTCCGAGGACCAAAGGGACGAATAAGGAACGTCTACAATCGGCTTTCCCACTTTTTTTTTATATATATATTTATAATTATGTATTGTAAATATTTATATAAATTTATAAATAAATATTTTTATAAATATTTATTATAAAAATTTTTTTTTTTTGAAAATTATTGTATTATTGTTTTTTAAGTAAATAAAATCAGTTTTTAATTGTTTACATAATTATATGAATAGTTTCCTTTTTACTTCCAATCGGATTGATTGCATAAGAAAATCTTCCTCTGATTAATTTTTTGATGATAGTTCTGAATATATATTATCGTAGTACGATGGTCCGTCATTTCCATCAATAGCCTAAAATTAATTAAAACGTTAAAAACAAATTCGATAATTACTAAATATTATTAAGAAATTACCATTGTTTTTTGTTTTTTCAGTGCTCTGTTTTAAAATTGCGATAGCTGTGATGATAACAGTGGTGACATCTGCATTGAAAAATAAGCGCTATCGGTTACATCATTTAACTAAAAATATAAAATTGTATCAGTTTATTTTGGTTTATAGTGAAAAAAAAAAATTTTTACTTAAGAATCGACCATTACAGTCCAACATTGAGCGATCTCCTTCGCAGCAAATAATATTAATTCCTCAGTGAAATATTATTTTCGGTGTGTTCCATGATATGATAATTCATATCCTTACGGTTAGTATTCTTGATTCAAGATATCCTATCTTCGGGAATCGTATTGTTTGTACTTGTGAAAAAGTATGCCGCCAACTGTTTAACTTGATTCAATACTGTAGGACGTGACTTTTCATTTTTCTTATGAATTGCCTCGAATATATAAATCTCTAATTTTCGTAAAGTCAAAAAATCTTCTCGGTTGAATAATATTCGATATCCTTTAATAATTTTCTATCACAGCCATATTTTCTCCGCGATAAATCATTTGGAAACACAAATTTCACTGTCCTCCAAAAATACTCTAGTATTTGTTTTATCGGGGATGTCGAGTATTTCCGATAAAATATTTCCTATCAAATTATATATTCATTTTAAAAATTCTGGCAAAATAAGTACATGTCGCGATAACGTTATTATGTGTACCACGATTTTAAATTCTTCGTCCAGAGCTAATCCTACCACAATAAATTTTTGCGAGACAAAATCTATCTAGAATAATGTTGTATCTATCAAATCTCTTGGTGGCGTCGGTGGAATATATTTGAAAGATTGCTTTTTCCTGAATACTAGCATATTGTTTTCAAGAGTTCCGGCCATAGTTTATTAAAAAAAAAAACTAAACAGTGTACTGTTGTAAAATATTGTTATTCACGTTAGACCACTGTACGGATACTGATTATCCTTCAGATGCGATTCTCATGACTATAATATTTTATTAGTTATATTCTTGACATTTAAAAAGGGTTCTTCCACTAATATCGATAAAGTGGTGAGGGGGGGGTTAATCTGTATACAAAAAAACCAACAGGATCGGATAGAAGTGTAACATCTGGGTTTAAATATGCTTAATTTGCTAAATAAGTGTTTAATTCATTAAAAACATTCTGGTTTAAAAAATTGTTTATGATGGAAATTTGTTTATTTAATATAAATATATACAAAAATTTAGACAGTACTGTACAAGATTACAACATCAGGGTAACATATGGATTTAAATAATTGATATAAATAAATGATATAAATTTACAGTTTAACATCAATGAATATCGTTTTTTAGGTATAAATTTACGTGTGTCAGGCGAGATGTCAAACATTTAATAATAAGTTTAGTAAATATTACGATGCAAAATAGATAAGTTTCATAAGCATGTAATGCCACATGCCTAAATCACTGTTATAAATATAAAGTGTATAATATTATATTTTATCGTATAAAATAATACCACAGATTATATGAAAACAGATAGGACACTTGGTTGTTTGTCAAAATGTAAACAAACAAAATTTTTCCTCACGTCATAGTGAGAAAGCCGATTGTGGACGTTCCTCCTTCGTCCCTTCGGTCCTCGGAGAAATTAGTGGTTCATTATAACTTTTAAGATTTGAATGCAATGATATTGCATTAGAAAATACGATTTTGAGCGTATCTAAATATATTGCAATATATTATACTGATAATCCATTTCAAAATTTACCATGAATAAAAATTACATATATAAATATGCAAAATAAATTTCAAATCCCTACGATCAATATTCAAGGAGTTATCATTCTTTTTCAAAGAAAAACTTATGGGAAATTCAAAAATTGAGCTAAAAAAAGTACCAACTAAATTAAATTCGCTATAGAGAAAGTACCCTATTTGCGGTAATCGGACCATTATTTCTACCCAAAAAAAGCTTTTCATAGATCAGAAAAAAAAATTACAAAAAGCCTATAAAAAAAATTTGCCTGTTACAATTTTCAAAATATTTTGTAAAAAGATTAAGTAATATAGTATTGGACTTCTATAAAATTTTCAAATAGATAATCCGAAAATTGTAGGTAATATTAATATTTTTTGGGAAAACGTTCAAAGCTCTATATTTTTCCAAATAATTAACTATTCCGTTCTAAAATTTTACCACGCTTGTAAATAACCTATGTTAATACTCAAAAATAATTTCAAGTCCCTGCTATTAAAACCTAATAAGAAATCACGAAAAAATATATAATGTAAGGTGTATAAAAAATTGCCAATTTTCTTAAGGAAAATTTTTTGAGAAATTCTAAAAATGAGCTTAATAAAGTATTAGTAGAAAAAATGTTTTCATACATAAAAAAAAAAAAAACATCTTTGTAAAAACAATACATTCCTGGCTCCGCTCAGAATCTAAAATTTAAAAATGTATTTAAAACTTAAAGTATCTTTTTATTATAATACATTTAACAATTAAAAATATTCTATTTATTTTAATGTATAAATGCAGTAGAATCGTACAACTGTTTTCGTTTTGACATTTGTTAAATTGTTTTTGTAAATCATTATGGACTTCCAATGACAATGAATAGTTCGAAAAAAGTTTGTTTGGTGTGGACATAGTATATGATTTAGAAAAATACTATACAATTGAAATAAAAAATGATATATCAGTAAAATTTTTTAAAATATTTTTAATTATTATCTCTTATCGACATTTTTATGTTCTACAATTTAAACATATATCATATTTAATGAAATAAACTTAAAAATAGCCTTTCTAATATAAAATATCCTATTGGATATTATATAGAAAATATATTTAAATATTAAATAAATCCTATAGAACAATTAAATGGTTAAATGGTTAAATGGTAAATATTATATATAATATGATATATGCGTGTTCAGATTAAAATATTATAATGATAGTGAATTTATTAAAATATTACAAGAAGGATAATAATTTGATAAACTGTGTTTTTCAAAAATAAACAACTTATATGTGTTCAAGTGCGTATATGTTCAAACTTCTTTACAAAATATTTTATGTCATCCAATGAGATTGTAACAAGCCTAAAATGTAATTGCATTGCAATAAAATATATTATTTCATATATTATATAACGACAAAACATTACACGTTTTTGCGGGTCGTGTATTGTGCGATTTATACACTTATAACATTTACATATAGAAGTATGTATAATAGTATATATTATACATATATATATTTATAAAAACGTAGAATAACTCGATTTAAACATTTAAAAATGGTCACCAAGTCAATGTATATATATATATATATATATATATATATAATATAAGTACATTAGTACCTGTAAATTTATGTCTGCCATTTCACTTGTTCGAGAACTCGTTATAGTCTTGCTATTGGTAATCAAAATTATATTATGAAATCATTAAACAAGTAGCCGGTAGGCATAAAGATAATAAATTGTAAACCATAGGCTTTATAGGCGCAACTTGATCATTTTTTATGGTGAGAGAGGATCAAATTATTATGCTAATTATTAAAAACTATATTTAAACTAAGATAAAAAGTTATTTTAATTGAAATCGTTTTTCTCTTTGAATGGGATAATTATTATAATATAATAATTATTCTGTGATATTGTTATGATTGAATATTAATGAACATTTGTACATTGTTTGTAATACATTAGGAAATAAGTAATTGTAATTTGTCATTGAATTAGAACAGTAGGGCATACGATAGTGTGTCATAATAAATTGTAATGAGTACAGATATAATACAGGTATAATCACGAATTTGCAAATAAGCATTTTTATATAGGAGGAATTTTACTCATTAAATTAATTTATAAATAAGGTAGTGGAGACACTGTCGTGACTGTTAATGTGAGAATAATAAAAATTATGGAAAAACTGTAGAACTCGTGTTTATTTATTTCAATTCTAAGACATCCAGATTCTAAACTTTACAAGTACGAGCAGAGGTGTATTTAGCAATTTTTAAAGGGGGTTCAGATTTTTTTTAGGAGCTTTCATGAAGACAAACCCTCCCCATCTTTATCACCGTTTGATAATAAAAAAAAAATAATTTAAAAAAAAATAAAACAAACATGTTATGTATATCTTATATAAATTATAATGTAAAATTTATAAAACATTTATAAAATAATGTTATTAATAGCATTTTTTTTTTTTTGGTCATGGGAGGGGGGTTTAAATACGTTTAATCCCCCCTTAGAGTACGAGGCTTAAGTCAACCGACTTGTTACAATATGTTAACGCGCAGTCTACACATATAGCGTATAACTTAACCTAACCTAACTTTCGGTTCTTAATATTTTTAGTTCTCGGACCCCTATAGAAGGGCTTTTATTAACCATGAACTCCCTTAATATTTTTCTTTTGAATATCTATCCCCTTTTTTATGTATATATATATATTATATACATATGTACAAATCGCTGTTACTATTACCAATATAATAAAATATATTTTGTTTTATATTACAAATCCTAAATCCATATATAATAGTAGATAGTAGATACATATTAAAATATACCTACATTTTATTAATTGTTTTAGTAGTTACTTATTGTTTTCTATACTTTATACTTAATATTAATAAGTACATTAACTTCATTATGCATAGCAATTTAATATTAATCATTTATATAGTGCTATACCCGTATGAATGGCACAGGCCTCTATGGACCCGTTAAGTGTTGACCACAGTTTATGGACCGCTGTGCAATAGACCTATATACTGCCTACACTGAAGTTTGTTGTACATATTAATTATATTACTAACTATCAATATGTAACGAAATATAAAATGGCGACTTTGCCAAAATTTTTTTTCCTCTAAACCATAAATAATTATTACAATTTTAAAAACAGTTTTAAAAATTAAGAGGGGCAATGCCCCCCTAAGTTTGTATAAGGTTTCCTCATTCCTCAATTTACGTCTATGTTATAAACTATAAAATAAAATTATATTTATTGATTTAATTCATACTTTTTATTTCTCTTTTATAGGAAAAAGAAATATAAAGGTACCTACTTACTAAGTAAAGTATAAGACTAACCACTTCACTTATAATTCTTGATTTTCTTAAACATACGATAAGTTACAATAAGTCAAAAACGATGGTAGTTCAAAATTAGTCAGTCGTCCTTGGTTTCAAAGTTATGCCTTTTGAAATTTAGCTATTTACCTTTAAAACTTATCCAACCTATATCTTAAAAGTCTCAATATTAGTCATTATACATATCTGTCCCACAAATTCGAATTGTACTTGTACCATCATTTTAACTCGTTGAATTATATTAGATAAAAATTAAAATTCGTTAGAGATGATTTGGTAAATATAATTATAATATAAAATATAAAGTACACTGTTATTTTATAGTTTGGAATTATTATGTATCTAAAAATTTACCTATTATTAATTGTACCATGTGCATATTGAGGGTGTTTATTGTTATTAAATAAATAAATATAAAAGTTTAATAAGGTTAAAACATTTTAGATCGTTAAATTTGGTTATTTCTCTATTCCTATAATTTTCATTATAATATCACATAATTATATCTGAATTTCTTATATTTATTTTCTGCATTTAAGAATTTAACATGCATCGTTAAACTTAAATACTGAATTATATTAAAAAAGTATAATTTAAGTTGCATATTCTATAATGAATTTTTCTAAAACACTATGAAAAACGTACCTATATTACATTTCGTGTACCTATTCATAATTGTATAATAGTTATTGTGTCAGTGAATCGTATATTATAATTACTTCTTCGAAAAACATTTCGTTTTATTTACACTATTATGTAGTCATCAATATAATATAACCGTAAAATAAAAATAATGTATAATACATATTTATCGTTAATTTTTTTTATTACTAAATTATTTTTTGTGTATACCTAAATATTAAATTTAATTAATAATGTAATTTAATATATAAAAGCTTAACACTATATACTTCGGTTTAGGTACGTAACATCGTAATATTTATTTTGAAACTAATATATTCACTATATTATATTATTATTTTAATGTTGTCCTAAAATCGTGATTTGTTATCAAATTATGAAACACGATACCCTGAAGTAATTTTAATGTTCCATCTCTTGTTGTCGATTATTCAAAAATCAAAACCAAATAATTTATTGCCAAATATCGAAACATAATATTCGTACTTTATATTAAAAAATTATGTAAATACAATTTTAGATAAAAACAAAGAATTATAAATACATTAAAAATAAAATTTTATTCATCCGAATGACAATAATGATTTTAAAAAAATCGTTAACGAAAGTAGGAACTAGCCAACTACATTATATAGTCAAAGACTAAAATAATTAGGTATATAGATTTACACTAAGTAAATACCGCAAACTTTTTGAAAACATTCATAAATATAAATTATCTACTCTGAAAAATAATTATTTACTACAGAAAAAACAATATTACGTGATAGCTATCGGTATTTCGTATTGTTATTATTAACATTGGATTTTAACTCACGCTGTAGTTTGCAAAAGAAGGTATAAACAACGTATTTTAGTTATTATAATAATTAATTAATATAATATTATGTTATAGTGTATGCTAAAGAAATTTTAGTTTATTGTAACTGAAAAATTGAACAACGAGAAAATATGTGTCGTGAACTCATGAAATACAATTGAGACCAAATGGTATTCGATAGATAAGGATTTAACGGAAAAATGAAACAAAAATAATTTGAATTGGTAGATAAGTATAAATTAAATATATCGATCATGTTAAAATTTAATTATATTATACCGTGTTCCAGTAATAAGTTATCCTATGTAATACATATATATAAACATATATTAAATATTACAAATTTATAATTTCCATTCTCCATTACTTTAATATATTTTTAAATTATATTTCTGCATTATATAGACTGTATATTTAATAATATATTACATTCAGAAAGTAAATAATTGTTTTAATTATAATATTTTATAAATTACTGCTAATATAACAAATATAAATAACATAAGTATGATATTGGTTAATAACTACTTAGAATATAATATATTATTTTAAAACTATTTTTATTGTTTTTGTGATAAATTTATTTAAGTAATCATTATTATTTTTGTCTTAAAACTATTAGTTATAAAATAAAATATAAGAAAACTAAAATATATTAAATAAAAATATAAACGTTATAAACGTGTTATATTTTATTTTGTAAAAGATTTATTAAAGATAAAATAGATCGAAGCCGTAGAAAACCCGCATAATAACAAATAGACAACCTACATTTGGAAATTCTTCGGTGATATCACATAAATTTGCCCTTAACAGTGGAACATACATTCCAATGAAATTTTTACAAATAACCTTTCTTTTGTAAAATTTAATTTAATATAATTTCGATGTACAACATTTTGCCGTAAAATTGACCGTTCGTCATGTATATTTATATAATGGGAAAAAATTTTATTTTTCCGGAAAAACTAAATTTTTTGTATATTTTAATTTATCTTGGAAAATATTAGATGTACAGGAAAATTTGTCTATATATTTTTTATGTAGAATAATATGATCTAAAATTTAAGTTATATACATTTTTATGTCAAGAGCTATAGTTTTTAAATTAAACTTAAAACACTATAAAACTACCCCTTTGGCTATTTTTAAACCCCCTTGCGGCATGTAAAGGGGGTGAACAATTATTATAAAAATGTACACAAATTACTTTTAAATAATATTAAACAAAATGAGGGGGTGTGGAATAAAAAAATAATTAAAAAAATTGTCTTCTTCTATAGCTAAGGATCACCCTACTATGTATACTTTCTGTTTTCAAATCAATGTCTGTTATTGTATATACGAAATTAACAAACAAATATATTATTGCGATCGAATATTTACCATGTTTTTTCCATCCGAAAATACACCCCGCGATACACTTGTTTATTTTTTTTATATACAATTATATAGATCTACCGTCCGTGAACTTGAGCACAACCGGCGACATGTCAATGATTTAGAAAATAATTATTAGATATACTTACATTTTGTTCGAAATTATTATGAGTTTTAATTGCCTCGGTCGACATTCACTTTCATTGCGACAATGCAAACTTCGTTTTAATTTTTTCTTCTACGCCTTCTACATTGAACGTCTACCATATTTTAGTTTAAATACAGGCAATTTATCCGATGATAATCGAGTTTACGACAAACAAATTATTAGTTGAAAATGTTAAAATCTCAAAATAATATTTTTTATTATAAAGATGAAATATTCAATCACTTGAATCAAATATTAATATTATATTATCATTAATCAACGAGTGGGTCAAGTACAACAGGCTATAACAGTATAGCGTAATACATATATATATAATATATACGATATAAACAAAATATGTACTAGGTACATTGTATATTATACTTAATTTTAATATATATTTATATAATAATTAGGTAACTCTACTAGGTAAGTAGGTACCGATGGACCTACGGTTAAATGCATAAAACATATTGAAATACAATAGGCAACAATTTTAGTAAAATATTATTCTAATATAATATTAAATATGATCAAGATTTAATTATTATTGTGTTTTATTAAATCGTACGCAAAATAATTATGAATACAAAAAACGAACATAAAATTAATTAGTTTTGATGACATTTGATCGCATTGAAAAATCTAAATATACGAGTTTATTGTATTTACATAATGAATAATAATTAGTGAAATTATTATGCAAATTCATTTAAGTACATAACATAATATCGATCGAAATTTAAATAGATATTAAAATATGTGGAATAAGAATGAGGTACGATTATTATGTAAGCAATCCATAATTTTGTAAGATACATTTTTGATCACAATAAATATCAATCTTCCAAGCTATGTTTTTTTTATTTTTTATTAATATTATGTGATAGCACTATAAGTAATAACTTATGTCAAATATAAGTAATACTATATTACTATATATTATATTTATTAAGTACCTATCTATAATAATGATATATTATTTTTATTTCTTATGTATAATAGATATATCAGTGAAAATTATAAATTTTTTTTTGAAAATTCATATTTGAGGGTTTGTATATTTGAGGGGTGCTTGGACTTCCAAATTTCAAAGAACTCTTAATTCTTATATTAAGTGTTGTAATTAATATTATTATTGTTAATATTTTATTTTTTATAGAAAAACAGTTATCGATATGATAATTACTGATTTATTTACTATACAATTCTAAATCAATTAAAATAGATATACCTAATTAATTTGTCATGTAAAAAAAAAAAAATTGTATTCTTAATTTTATAGAAACAGGAATTTTTATTTTAGAAAAAGTCAATAGATACTCCGATTACCTACCAAAAATACATGTTTTGTTATAAAATACCGTGACTTGTTCTATATGTCTAAATTAAAATTGAATAGATAATTCAATATAATTACATATAGGTCAAACTAGATATGACTTAATACTAAAACATTTCAAAATATGCACTTAACAAAAAAAACACATTTAGAAATAATAAATTAAACACTTTATTTATAATACACATAATACGAACACGAAGAAACGTAATTTGTCTATTTAAAAGTACAAAATCAAATAATGCAATTGACGTAGGTATAAATTTTCACAGTGGCAGATTTATGGGAGGAGGCAGACGTCCTATTGCCTGTATAAAAACATTCCTGTCTACATAATATTATACAACTATTCAACTATTGAAACCATTTTACAATATTATAAAATATTAAAATACTTAGAAAAGATAAATACATATTTAAAATAAAAATTAAAATAATTTGCACTATATTATTTTCGATTGGATATTTGGATCTATTATTCTTTTGTCGTCACTCGACACATACTGATGCAGCGGTCAGTGATTACCTGTGAATTCATTTAGGTACTTCAAAAAGGTAAATATCAAATTTTTTTATTCTTTAGTAAATAAAAAAAAACTATTAGTTATACATTTATTTCATTATATATATATTTAAAGTAAACTTTTAATAGGAAATATGTATTATTTGTATAAAAGTAAGAATACGTAATCTTTTAATGTTCAATAGCATTTTTAATACAATTAATTATATAAAACTGAAATTGAAATATGATAGGTATTTAGTTATGTAAAACCTTAAACAATAATATTACAATGTGATAAATAGATATACAGAGTTTGAAAGATTAATTTACTAATTAGTAAGTAATAAATATCCATGAAAAAAGAAGATTCCTAGATGCAGTTTAAATCATTGAATGCGTTAAAATGATCATACAAATATACTCTTTAAACATTTGTTTTTAATGTTAAATAGTTTTGTTGATTAAACAAAACTAGTTTTGATTATTATAAACTATTTAAAAAAAAAAAAAAAAATTAAAATTATTACATACAATTATATACATAATTATGTATTAATAGTATTGTATTTTATACTTATAAAACGCAATATGTTTTTTTTTCAATCATAGTGTGAATTGTATATAATAAAGCGTCAAAATTCCTAATTCCATCTCTGTATTTCTATTATAACTTACGAGGGTAATTATAATTTAGAGCAGAGAGTCAAACCGGGGTTGAACACGATTTTGAAAACCGTATAACCTGGGTAAATTATACTCCGGTTTCAACTCATAAAACGGAACAGAAATAAAAATAAAACCGAATCTTAATCATAAATCCTAGGAAGTTTTGTGATTTTTGTAGTCCGATTTCAAGGAAATAAAATTGAAATATAAATATTTTTGTATTAAAATACTTATTAGCCATTAGGTGTTAACAAATACTATAGATGTAATCTATAACAATAAAACGCAGTTTTAACACGAATTTTGAAACTAGAAAATATTAACCCGTTTTGACTTCCCGATTTATAGTGTTAAATCAAAATAGGTACGCTACATTTTATTATTAGGGTCTTTGGAAATTTTTTTTTATTAAATACCAGAAAATCAGTTAATACTAATCGTGATAATATATATTTTGTTTGAGATTCCAAGTTTTCACGTATTATAATAATAAAGTCTAGATTCTAGAACGTAACATATTTATTTGTTATTCAACAGTCAAATTGAAGTCACTTCAAATATTAACATTTCAATCAAAACATACATCATTAGTGAATAATATTGTATAATATAGAATTTCAACCGAGTCCGTTTTATTCTGAAACATTGAATTATATTTTATGATTATAAGATTTATCACGGTTTAAAAGATTAGAGATTGAACGTCAAATTATTTTATTTTATTATCGATAATAGGTACTCGTTTGGCCAGTCTTGTCAAAGATGTTAATCGTTGGTTAAGTTGCGTTTAAAAATATTATTGTTGCCTAATTTTATACTTACATCATTTTGCTATCGGATCATTTATGATTATGATTTTTAGAACGAAAAAATTATTACCAAATCGTTATCGTTGAATTGCATGTAACACTCACAAAGTCACAATAGACGAATTCAAGTTGCAAGGTCTCTTATAAATAAATTGAGCAATATATGAAACCGAAACTTATGCCTGGTTGTTATATTAAATGGCTAGGTACTTTGTTAATTACATAGTCATTAATTACTAATATCAAATCTCAAATCAACGGCGTTGACCGTATTTTATTGATGATCAACTATTTTGAAAACTTTGATAAACGCATTAAATGTTTTATATTAATAATTATAGTTGTCGATTAATGCAATTTTGGAAATGTGTAAATATATAGTTAGGACTATGTTTACCTAACCAAACCTAACTTATTTTAACATAATCTAATCTTATTTACCTGGTACCCTATTTGTATATTACTTATGAAAGCACCATAATATTTAATGACTCTTTAAATATACCCTTTTAAATTACAAATTGTTTTGAAAAATTTTTGTTTTGTGGACAAGTTACTATATAATATACAATATTATTTGAACACAAGTTCTTAAATCATTTCAATAATAACACTTTAGTTTAAAAGCTAATAAACTAGTTATAATATATATACTTCAGAAGCTATTTAGGCCTATATATAGAAAATTTAAAACATAATTTATTTTTTATATTGATGGGCTTCAGGAATTATTATATTACATATTTCGAGAAAAATTGATAAAAGGTACATTCGTGTAGAAATAAATTCGATAAATATACATTTTGAAGATAATATAAAGATAAAAATCAATTGATAATATAATGAAGTATACATTAAAAAAATTAATTTTGTTTTTATTATTTAAAACTTAACGTTTGTTTATTTTAAAATTCTATTTTTATGATATATTCCGCATTATCGTATACGTTTGTAATATTTAGAGTAAAAAAAAATTAAGGATTAAGGAATTAATGACATTTTTAAAGCATATTTTGGAATTTATTTGTCATCCTAATTTTTAGCAATTTTTACCCTAGTTTTTCTTCTTTTGTATAAAATTTAAATGGTTTTTTTAAACCTACTTTTATATTATGCTGTTCGGTATACTTACAATGGTCCCGATAAATCAATCAGTCAATGAACTTAATTTGTTTATGTGCATGCAAGAACGTTCAAAAAACGTACGAAAATAAGCGGAGTGGAATGAATTTTGAATGAAACAGGTAATTAACCGACGAGGTCGCCTTGTCGCAAGTGAGTGTATTGGATTTGAATATGTCGGCGGTTACCGCTATATAAAAGCGGTGATGATAATTTCACAGTAAATTCTCTACCGCGTCTGCCGTACGAGAAGAAGTCTTGTTGTTTTGTCATTTCGTTAAGGAGAAAAAACCGCGAGAATTTCATAGTCAATATGTCGTTCAAAACAGTCGTAAGTATACCTGTTGAGATTATTAATTTTTAAATAAAGTAATATATTTTTATTCGTCGCTGTACCTACTTGTAAACTATAATTTGTTAAATAATTCGAACTTTTAAATTTAGTTTACAGTTTAATACTTCTTTATAAATTATAACCATTCAATTCATTTTTACAGCAAACATTTTTATTTTAATTTCTACTAATAATAATAATAATAATATATTTAAATAATATAATACTTTCATAGACTAGTCACTAAGTAAATAAAATAATACAAAACGATGGACTTTATTTTATTATATTAAATATAATATAATTCTGATATATTTACAAGTTAATATGAATGGTAAGTATTCGGTTTTTCCTTTTTCAATTTAAAATAATTGAGGTTGGTACTTCAAATTTTTTAATTCTTTTCTGTATAAAAATAAAAATAAAAATTATAATTTCTTAATCTATATGAATTCGTTTGGTACCTATTTCATTATAAACATTATCACATATATAAAAAAAAAACATAATATTTAAATATGTTCAAATTGTTTACTATTATTATTTCAACTATAAAAATTTGACATAAAATTTTATAAACTGTAGTCTTATCAACAATTTTTGATTCATACGAAATTAAATAATTACAACTTAAATGTAAGTATATTATTTTATATCATGTTAAATGTTTTTAATTTTTTCCTTTATCTATATGGACCTACCTATTTTAACTCGGAAATTTATAATTTTTATTATCTTATATAAATAAGTATTAACGATTTCTACATAGAAAAATTCATAAATAAAAAAGAAGCGCATGGCATGGAAATATTGCGAATAAAATTAACGAAATGGATACATGTAATGTTATTGTATGTAAGATGATTTGAATTATCGGGTTTATTTTTTACGTTCATTGAAACGATTTATAAAAATATTTTACAGTGATGAAAAATGTACTTAGACATTATTAGGTTATATATTATATATATTATTTTCGATTATCAAGAATCGGGATCATTAATCATATGATTACCTATAGTCAGACATTTAGTTTGTACAATGTACAATACATAGATACAGGGTGATCAGAATTTCGTGTTACAAAAATAATAAAAATAATGTCGAAAACGTATGTATAATACCTGTCTTTTTTGTAACACGAAATTTCGATCATTCTGTACTATTAACATACATACCTAACCTGTATATATACAGGTTATCTCGGTCCCAAAAATAATGGGTATATAATATATATATATATATATGTTTATAAAATCGGAAAAAATCGTTAAAAGGGTTTTGTGGCGACCAAAGTATCGTATTATTTATTATTATTTTACGTTTTATTGCTATAGTGCATGAACGTAAACACATAATAGTATACACACGCGTATTACATATGAACATGGTAGGTAAACGTTGCGTATTGTACACCATGTCATTGTCAACAACTATTATTATTTATTTTTTGGGTGCCTAAGTAATAGTCGTCGTTGTCGTAGGTAGATCGTACGTATTTAACCCAAGCGGAATAAATAATAAAAAAAAACATTGTTTCGAGAGAGAGTATAACTGTAGGTACCTCCTAACATAATTTCATACGAAACATACAGTGAACGAAAACTAGTCGAGATTTGTACAAATAATATAATGATATTATTATATGTTGCTCAATTTCAACTCTTCGACCCTGGATCGAATATAGCGGTATAGGTATGGTAAAAGGAGTCGGCGGCGCGACGATGATAATATTAATTAATATAAATCAAATTGAAAGAAAATAACTGGTATAAAACACGATTATAAATGTTTGTATTTTTTTAAGTATATTTTTAAACACTATTACGAGATAACCGACACATGTACTTATATATTATAAAAAATGGATTCTTTTAATCTGACCCATTAAAATTGTATGTAAAAATACTTGTAAATTTATCGGGCTACCTTAAGTGTTCAATTAGTACTTATATAAAGACTTATTTGTTTATTGATTAATATTATGTTTTATGCGGACCTAATTAAATAAATATTAAAAAAAATAAACGTATTAAATATAATTACTTGTTTAAAATAAATTTAAACACGAATAATAACATAGTATTATATTATAACGTAATATTAGGATTATTACGGTTTAAAAAAGATTGGAACAATTACTTTTATTTTTGTGGATTATAGTTTATACTATATTCAATATTGTATATATTTTAAAAAATACAACCTGTAAATAAAATTGATTTTTGAAAAACTATTTTGTATAAATTAGGTATAGGTATAAATAATCTTATGGTATGTCAATGTAAATCAAATATAGCTAAATTATAAAATTATATTTACGGATTGACGATAGCCAATTTTTATGAAATATTCACTAAAAATGCATAAATTATACATTTTATATTTTATTTTTACTAATATTTTTAAGTTTAGTTAGTATTAATATAAATCTATACTTTTTCAAAAATTTAATATCTAAAAATTGGATTAATATATGTATATTATTATATGTATAAATATAATATAATATATGTATATTCATAGGCGGAAAGAAGTGGGAGAACCGAGGAGGTTAAGCCCCTATAACTTTTTATGGTTTTTACAAATATTATATTGATTTAACAATATTGATCTATTGGCTTATATTGATCTTAAATGTTAGCCGCTCCTAAAATTTGAATAGATTTCCGTCTATGGATATATAGTAAAATTGTATAATCGTATCATTTTATATATTTTATAACTGAACAACAGCAGTTTATGTAAAAAAAAAATAATAAAATGTAAATATTATAACAATAAATTATTTATATAAGAGAAAAAAGAATTTTTTAATAATTATGTTATTAATTCTCACTTTTGACATACATTTTATAAAATCAATTATAATAATAGTACATAAATAAATTACTAGGTATCACTATTTATTAGGTAAAATATTAATGTTATAAGAATTTTCATATTTTTATATTTTAACGTTTATGTTTTAAATGTTTTTATTGTATTTTTTTAATCAGCTAGATAATCCGTAATTGCATTATGCAAATATCGATCTAACAACTTGTTAGTAACAACTTTTTCAATAATTATTACATCATATAATTGAATCGGACAAAATAATTGTATACTTATTATATGCGTATAATTAAAAAATTATTATATTTTATAGTATCATTGTTCTTTGAGAAATATTATAGATAAAATACGTTTAGGTATTTATTTAATTTTCACTAAAAATTGTAAGATTATTAAATATTTTGCATTTTGTCGTATCTATAAGGACTTTGTGTTCGGGTTAAAAATTACTAATTATTTATATAAAAAATTTTATTTTACAGTTTTTGTGTTGTTTATTACTTGCGGTCGTCGTTTTCGTCGCATCAACCCCAACCGATTGGGATCCAACAGACGTTAGAAAGAGAGACGACATTCCGTCTATAGGCGATCCAGACAATTTTTTGATGTTAAAACTCTTGACTAAAAAATTACTGAAAGTAGCACTCTTAGGATAAATATAAACGTTTTACTCGAAACATCGACTGAAATCATCTTTACCGTTACTTAGTTATATTATATTATTAATACCATTTTCCATTTATTATGTTATATATACCATTATAGTCATTACAATTTGTTAATATCGATTATTGTAATATACCGTCGATATCATGATTAACTTTTAATTTTATGTGTTACGACGAATAATGTAGTAATAACTATAATATTAAGATAACAATTTTTTTTTTTTTTTTTTTGTGGATACCTATAGACAGTGGCGGCGCGAAGGGGGTTCTCACGAAGCAGCCGCTTCATGCTAAAAAGGGGTAGTTGATTATTTAGCAACACAACGACTCAAAAATAGTTATAGTTTTATTTTTAATTAAAATTAACCATCATATAAGTAGCTAATTTCTTGAATAAATTAAGAAAATAACATTTTTTAATGAGTTAATAAGGATTTTTTAAAAAATTTGGGGGAAATTTGTTTTAGAACAGTAGGGTGGGTATCGATATTATTAGCTGCTTCATCTAGAAAAACACTTCGCGCCGCCACTGCCTATAAATAACATAATAGACAAAAATATCAATGTATAATATTATTATGAACAATATACTATTTTATTATGCCAATCAAAATAAGTTTGTCAAAATATAAACAGTGTAAATTCTGATATGTTATAATCAATTTAAATTATAGTTTATATTTATATTTGGATAAAGTAAAATAATGAAATTATTATAATTTACCATCAGTCGATTATTGATTTATAATATTTTCCTCCATCACAAAACGATAATTAAATAACCATTAGAAAATCGATTTTTTTTTATAACGTTTAACTGTTATAATTAAAATTTTAAGTATATCCACTATGTTAATTTTAAAATATATCGACCAGCTTGATGTACCTAGATTGTTTAGTCATAAAAAAAAATATAAAGCTAAAAATTTAATTTATATAACTAAATGATAGAAAAAAAACAATATATCTATATAGTATAGTCATCAACAGTCATCTATATATTAAATATAGCTATATAGGCACGATGTAATAAATGTAATTTAATTTAGAATTATTTTAATAGGTATTATATTATTACTGATTAATCTAGGATTATGGTTATTAGAAATGTAAAATACTATTAAATCTTATATTAGATAATAAGCATATTATATAAGATAACAATATTATGTATATGATTTATCAGTTGTACTAACATTGTAATACGTTGGGCCAATCGATTAATAATTCAAAAGTCACCACCCACCCAGGACTTGTTGGTCTAATACTTATACGTATTAGACTAATTTTATATTTGTTAAGATTGATTTTTTCAAAATTTTAAATCGGTAAATATACTAATAATAATATTAACATATAATACAAATCAAATTTAGACTTAATTTCTAATCCAAAAACTACTCGAATCTGAATTTTTTTAATATTTTTGTAGTTTTAAAATTATATTTTTCATTAGGGGAGATTACTTTTAACTAAATAATTTGTAATTTTTTACTTGGCAAAATAATTTCAAAATTAGAAAAATAAAATATTAACGAGTAAAA
Source organism: Eriosoma lanigerum (assembly GCA_013282895.1). Classification (NCBI taxonomy): domain Eukaryota; kingdom Metazoa; phylum Arthropoda; class Insecta; order Hemiptera; family Aphididae; genus Eriosoma; species Eriosoma lanigerum. The sequence continues at coordinate 20,203,005 of CM023357.1, forward strand.
GAAAACTGTACTTGTTAAAATTTAATATGTTTACTAATAATTAATAATTACAGTGTCCAATGAGCTATGAAATGTTAATATATGTGAATTTATTAAATAATTCAGATTAAATTTTTATAACGGTCGAGTAAAGTCTTTTAGACTGCATTACCATAACTTGAGTTTAAAACAAAATTCGTAAACAAAACTAATTTATAGTGTTCGAAGTTAATATAGGTAACTGGTACTAATTACAGTGGATATATAGTACTTCACAAACTTTTTGAATTAGAATTTCAAAACTCTATTTAATTCAGATGTCATTAAATTAGAACACATAATAATAAGAAATAAGTGAATTAAATAATTACTAATTAATAATTATAGCCTATATATTTCAATGAATGATCGATGATATAATATCGTTTTATAATATTATAAATTAAATGATAATTATTAAAATATTTTTGTTTTCCGATAATAAATTTTACAGAATATGTCAGAGGAGAAACAAAGTATAATCTTTATTGATGAAAAGTTTATTAATACGTTTGTGATAATTTTCATGTATTTAATAGAAAAATGTGAAATTCAGAGAACGAAAACAACAGTGAGATTTATCATTTATGGTTGATATTAGATAATAAAAAATGGTTCTAAATAGAACATATAGAAAAATATATGTTTTTAACGTCAAGATTGAAGTAGTTATATTATGTTGGTTGTTAAAAAAAAAATTCAATATTTTCATAATATTTGAAATGGCAACAATAATATTTCATTAACACTATTAACTAGGAATATAATTAATATTAAATTTGTATATATACATTATAAGTAGAGTTATGATTTAAATGTATTACAAATTCCATTATACGTGTATATAATATTTACAAAAATAAAAAGTTTTTAATAAATAGCAAATAAAAAAATAGTAAGGTATATGAAGATATATGTTCTATATTGTTAATGATCTGATAAATATAAATATAACTTGGTCGAAATAATTAGATAATCCAATGTTTTATGTTTAACTATAGCATATTTTAAGAATTAACATATAACTATACATATACTCATTTGATTGTATGTCAGAACAAATTACTGATAGAAATTTATATACTAGCTTTATCCAACTTTAATAGGTTTATATTATCAAATAAACAGATTAACCGAAGTAAAAGATATTATGGTTATTCTAAGTAGGTATATGAGTCGTTGGTTGCGAAATTGCATAATTAATTTAATTATATGTATATTATATATTTTTCTTGTAATTTCTGTTTCATGTTATAACCATGCTGAATAAATAAATTAATACAAATAGTAATTATTAAAAGCAGGGAAAGCTGGTCCCTGCTACTAGAAGTAGCCTAACCGTTATGTAAATAGAGCGTATTAGTAATTTCATCTCAAACATCCTTTTCAAGACCTCAAATATAAAACCAGGGAAGATAGAAAAGCTGCGGTTTTCCTCGACCTATCTTGCACGTATGATACGGTCTGTAAACGTGGCCTACTTTTAAAATTAGCGAAAATATTGAAATGTAAAACTGCTATCTGATTTATCGATTCCATATTGTCAGACCGGAAATTAAGAGTGCTCCTTACACGGAAGAGAGAGTAGGTACAAGTACCTCAAAAATGGCCTTATTCAAGGATCTGTCCTCTCCCCAGTAGTGTTTAATGTTTACACATCTGATATTGTAAACACAACATCGCGGAAATTTATGTATACGGATGATATGGAAAAGAACGATCTAACGATTTATTGATTTTCTGACTAAGTATAGAGTTTTGGCTTTTTTTCCAAAAATGTTTAATATTTCCTGCAGTTTTTATTTTATTGGTTAGAAAATGTTATTGAAGTCTAGACATATACGATTTAATGTTCTTACAAAATATTTTGATAATCGTGACTGACATTTTTTTCGTAAGCTTTTAAAGTAAGAGTTCTTGAAAATCGGCAAAATTACAGTTTCATTATTTTATTTTTTATAACTAAATAAGTTTAGATTGTAGGAAATTGAAATTAATTTTAAATAATTACATTCGTAATTTACACACATAGTAAATTTTGGAATGGATTAACAGTATAGCATATTTCAATATATTGAGTTTCGCTCAGAATCGTATTTTCTAATGCGATATCATTGCATTCAAATCTTATAATAAACCACTAATTTCTCCGAAGACAGAAGGGATTAAGAAAGAACGTCCACAATCGACATTCCCACTTAACTTTACTTTTTTTATATGCTTCTACATTTATAATTTTTGGTAGTATAGAATATTATGATATTTTATGGGTTTTTAATAGTCTGAAAACATTTTTTCAGGTATAATTAATAGTCGGTTTACTTGAAAAGTATACTTTTGGTAGCAAATATATCTAGTTCGTACTTTGTTTAGCTCATTTATCGAATTTCTCAAAAGCTTTACTATAGGAAAAAAGAAACCAAACTTATGGTTTTTGTTATTTTGAAATTTTTATTTCATAACTCCTTATTAATTTACACGTAGTAAAATTTTGGAATGAATTATCAGTATAATATATCTTAATGTGTTGAGTTTCGCTCTCGTATTTTCAATGTAATATAATTACATTTAAATCTTAAGTATAATAAACGACTATTTTCTGCGAAAGTGGAAAGGTCGATTGTAGACGTTCCTCTTTCGTCCCTTCGGTCCTCGAAGAAATTAGTGGTTTATTATAATTATTAAGATTTGAATGCAATGATATTGCATTAGAAAATACGATTCTGAGCGAATCTCAATATATTGTAATATATTATACTGATAATCCATTCCAAAATTCACCACGAATGTAAATTACATATGTGAATATGTAAAATAAATTTCAAATCCGATCAATATTCAAAGAGTTATCATTTCATAATAAAAATTCAGTCACGATTTTCAAAATATTTTATAAATAGATTAAATAGTATATGTATAGTAATTAAATAGTATATGAGTATGCTCTTATAAATATTTCATACCATTAAACCAAAAACTGCAGGTTATATTAAAAAATTTTGGAAAAAATTCAAAGCTCTATAATAAGCCAAATAAAAAAACCAATCCATTATATTTCAAGGAAAAACTTTTGGGAAATACAAAAAATAAGCTTAATAAAGTACCAATTAAATGAAATTCAGTATAGAAAGGGTACCCTATTAGTGGTAATCGGACCATTATTCCTACCCAAAAAATGGTTTTTATACATCAGAAAAAAATAATAATAATAATAAGCCTATAAAAATTGCCAATTTTCCGCTTTTCAAGGAAAAATTTTTGGGAATTTCGAAAAATGAGCTTAATAAAGTACCAAGAGGACACGATTTGCTACCGAAAGGATACCCCACTGTGATAATTGGTCAATTATTTCTATCCGAAAAAATGTTTTCATACATAAAAAAAAAATCTTTGTAGAAACAATACATTCCTCGCTTTGCTTAGAATCTAAAATTGAAATAGTGTCTACACTAGAAGCATTAGAATTGTTGGATGAATCTGTGAGTGCTTTAGTAAAAAGAACCTATTGGGTTCATCCTTTCAATCAAAATCGAAAACAAATTATTTGTTTTTTGACGTTTTATTCAAAAATAAGAAATTATCCCGATAAGTTTTTTGACTATTATCGTATCAGTATATTAAATCTTTTGATGAGTTGTTGCAATTAATTCGCAATTAGATACATATAGAACACATAAAGAAGATACTGTAATTCGATCCAGTTTCCCAAATAGCATTATTTATTTGTACACACTGGATACATTTATAAGTGTCAAACATTTTAACGGACCGGTGAAAACGGATGGTGTGACCGCTTTGATTAAAAACAACGTTTTTTGATAGACTTTGCGTTGATCCTGTGTCCGTTTTCATCGCAGCAAGCAACGCACCGGTCCCGTCGATAATTTAACGGACTATTGTAACCATAGAGTAGTATAGAGAAGCCCATGTTTTCACGAATTGAAGCCAGAATTTAGACTCCTTTTTAAGAACTACCATTTTAAACCGATTAAAATATTGTAAAATATCAATATATAATATGTTGATGTCACTGGGTTTTATCAAAAATTTATGGGATTTTTTTTGGCGGTATTTACTCTATATTTTTAACACAAATCGCATTTTGTTATACAGCAATAAGTAATAGGCAACGGCTCCTCTATGTTACACTGTGGTTGTAACCTAACAGTGTGGTTATTAGTATCTAATTCAATGTGTGTCGTTATTATCATAAAACATATCCGTTTTTATCGGACCAATGAAAACGCATAGTGTGGCCAGGCACTAAAATGTGTAAATGGGTTCTATTGGATACTCACATATTTTTTTTCTGTCTAACATACATGGACATGAAATATAGCAAGTATATAGTATAAGTATACGTTTTTTACTTCCAACGTTACGATCGAATGTAGATGCGATAAGGAATCTGAAAATTGATTTGAATTCGTTATTAAGTCTACTTTAGATCGGCTTCCACACTTTTCCGATATTTTTCTCCTAGATCTTCATAATATTAATTAGACAAAGTCATAATTGAAATGTTGTTAATATTGAACTATTGAAGATCATACGGCAGAAAAATAGAAACAGTGAGAAAATCGATCTAACGTAGACTTAATAACGAATTCAAATCAGTTTTCAGATTCTTTATCGCATCACTAAATTAACGATCGTAACGTTGGAAGTAGAAAATGTCTAAATCGCTATGCTTCGTATGTGTTAGACAAAGAAAGAATATGTGGGTATCCACCGGCCTTAATGAATTCATTATCATTTTATAGATTTTACCATTGATTATAAATACTATAGTAGTATAGTGTATTTTGATAAAATACTTCATTTTGGTTGCGTATCCTACCACTATAGTTTTTACCGTTTATTTGATTCTTTTATTTATTATTTAGATTTGCATTTGTATTTGATATAAATACTTAATAATTAGTTATAAGTACTTATATTGGTCAATAATTGTATGACGATTAAATATACACTTATTTCTAATTATTATTAAGTACATACTTACTCATTTAAATAAGATAAATATATATTTTTCCGACAACTATAGTACGTATTGCAAGTATGTATAATATTTTATATTATTTATATGAATTATTGTCTTCTTTCTTGTCATTGTTATTTCAAGTAGAATTTTATTAATTATTTCATATCACAAATGTGCATATGACAAGTTTAGTATATACTAGCCTCTATTTTTTTTATTCAAATACGTACTACTCATTTGTATTTTTGCATACATTAAAATTTATTATACTAAAACATGAGGGGAAGATATATCACGTATATGAATGTATCACGATCATATAGCACGGCTAGTACTGAAGTGACACATTTTTATCGCCTCCACCCGATGGAATATGTAAACAATTGAATTATGTAAACAAGTATACAACTAGCCACTTGCATACGCTCTTCAAAGAATTGTGAGTCTGTGTGAGTGTGTAATTTCGTGTACCCAGGTTCACTATTATATTGTCGCCGGAGACGAACAGAATCGTTGCTTGCTACCTACAAATATATAATATACACAGTATATTACAATATCACATTTGCTAAACGCGTTTAAATATATCGAATCCCTCACAAGTTTCTAACATCCCGTCGTGTTTCGTTCGGTTAGGCATAGTGTTAATATTGGATCTTGGGTTCGAATTCCGAGTATACCCGCCCTAATAATGTTACTGTAGACACCCCGTTGTGTTTCATACAACATCCGGGTCTACAGTAACAGAGTTAGTTTTGATATTTTTCCCGTAGTTTTATAAATTTTACACATTTTTGTGATATGGATGAATCCATTATGTAACATGTTCCAAATTTCAAATTAAAAAAAAAAATATTTAAACAACGACAATCATATTTTTTTATGAAAGATAAGTTGAGTTTCAATGACGATAGACAACTAACTAAAGAACAAAACATAAAATATGTATCGTACTTTGCCACAGGACCTGTCAAAAGGCGCAACAATAGAAAAAGGTGCATGTGTCTGTGACGAAGACTAGTTTTAGGGAGACGAACGACCTTGGACGCACAGGTATTGCATGATATATCGACCCATCTGTACCAAACATTTCCTCTATATATAGTTTTGTCATTTCTAAATATTGATTTCAGTAATTTATAACTTACCCGAGACAACAAAATAAATTAAATTATACATTCACTACTAACACATAATTAAAATATCTATAATGTTTTTCTATTCTTTTAGGTTAAGTTGGAATGATTAGTTTACAGATATAAATAGTTTATTACTACTAGGGCTAATATTTCGATGCACTTTTCATTTTTTTCTAAAGGTAACTGTGTAATGTTAGTATGGACACAAGTCCTTTATATGTACTTTTGAATAAGAATTAGAAAATGTGTTTTGCAAATTTTTTAGGTTCATATTATTTATTTTTATGGTATTTTTTGTGTGATAAGTATCTTTACCGAGTTAATCGTTATCAGTTACCAAGGCCTGATTTTACTATCTAGTTTACAGTGAACTATTGTGCTATCGTGTGTGTTCGCATTCCAGAATTCTGTCGTTGATCTTAAATGTCGTTTTGGGGCCCAATGGCGGAAGTGACGCTTCTACTTGGACACACACGCATACTAGACCATATTGATGCATCGTCATCCAAAGAGTTGGCAACTGCACAATATTGATATTTTGAATCTGTTTATATCATTTAAAATTTTGACACTTTCGTGAAAATTAGTGCACAATGATCACATGCTGTTTGCCCCCTGTTCACTTCACGGAAAAGCCAAATACTTTTTGGGAAATGAAAAAGGAGTGATTTTGAAATTGGTGTCACTGATCAGCACTAAATAAGCACTAAATTTCGGTACTATTGAAAATAATTAGTGCTAAAATTTAGCACATTGTAATTGGGTATATGGGGACCGTGAAGCTAGCAGAGAAAGGTAAGCACCCCTATTGATAAATATATAGCAATAGTAATAACTTTATTTTATACAGAGCACTAATTTTCATTTTAGTAGCACTTATTAATATTAATAGAGCACTTAATTTTAGCATTATCTTGAAAATTAATACTCGATGTTCACTTGCTAACTTCACGGACCTTTAGTTAAAATGTTAGACATTCTCGAAGAAGGTCAAAATTTTGCCGTTGGACCGGGAATCAAACCAAGTTATCTCACATGCCAGGATTGCTTTACCAAATAGCTATCTGACAGATTTTTTCTATATCACTAATACAAATTGCGGTAATTTCATTGCAATATTGCAACGGTTTATTTCATGTCATAATTTTCCTTTAAAATTTTTTTCTTTTTGTGCTACAAATTTTTAAGAAGCAGCTCATGAATTTCAATAGTTATTACAGACTATACTGTACAGAATTTATTGTCACATCCTATTACCTGTCAGTGGATTTTTAATCCAGTGCTGCCAATAATTTTGGTGGATTGTTGGAATCCACCGTGAAATTAAAAAAATATTATTTGAACGTGTAATTGGCATAAAAAAATTAACATTTAAAGAAATGTGCACAATAACACATCTTAATATACATCTTATATCGTAATATCTTAATAACAGAATTTTAACTATACTAAATTCTAGACTGATAACACTACAATTATCAGATGCTAATGACCTTAGAGTATTAACTAAAATTAATTTTCTTATATTATATGAATTATGATGCAATATCGAGGATTTCCCTGAAGTTGAATGTACAACAAAACAAGCAAATCGTTTAACCCGGTTGCATTATTTAACCGATAACAGCAATTGTTTTGGAAATGGTGGTTGTCGTAGTATTTAACAACGCTTAAAGGTCGTTCTAACTTTTAAACGACATCGCCCAAAAACTGATTAAGAAGTCAGTGATCATGTTTTACTTTTAGCACCCAATCTTCCGCGGTTCCGTGGAACGAACTGTAGACAACAATGTACGAATAGTTATAGTTCGTATAGCTGATGATAAAAGTTACAATAGACCCGTGTTTAGGTAACAGTATTACTTGTTATGGATAATTCATCTCTTTAATTATTTTTTAATTGTCTTTTATTTTTTTTCTACTTTATTTGTAAATTGTTAATTACAAGTTACCTACCTTAATTCCCATTATTTTGTTTATAATTACGTATGAATGTTTGTCATCGATATTGTTACATGATATAATTTCATCAGAGATTAATTCCACTTTGATAACGGTCGTGTAATTATTTATATTTTATTTTAAATTGTATATATGTATGGTACGTTATATTTAAAGAATTTTCTATTCTTAAGCATTCATTTAACTTACAAATATGAAAGAGGAGACCAGGAGACTAAACAAAATGTATTGACATAGTTAATCGATTAAGGAATATTATTGAAGTTAAATAGTGGGAAGTCCGATTGTGGACGTTCCTCCTTTATCCCTTCGGTCCACGGAAAAATTAGTGGTTCATTATAATTATTAAGATTTGAATGCAATGATATTAAAGAAAATACGATTCTGAGCGTATCTATATATATTGCAATATATTATACTGATAATCCATTTTAAAATTTACCACGAATGTTAATTACATATGTAAATATGCAAATTTCAAATCTCTACGTTCAAAATTCAAGGAATTATAATTCCTTTTCAAGGAAAAACTTTTGAGAAATTCTAAAAATGAGCTTTATAAAGTGTACCAAGTAGACAACATTTGCAAGTGAAGTATATGCCATGCGTGATAATCGGACCATTATTTCAACCCAAAAAAATGTTTTCATACATAAAAAAAAAAAATATCTTTGTAGAAACAATACATTCCTCGCTCCACTCAGAATCTTAAATCACAATGTACTCGTATTATACATACTGAATATCGTGTAATAATTTACTGTAATATTTTTATTTTTCACTGAATAGGTTTAGATTTTGTTAATAAAAAAAAAGAAAAATGAACAATGTTTTTTAGATGTTATTTTAATAAAATTACTAATTTTACATATGATTTATATGATTATTTATATGATTTATGCACTTGCAGTTGACAACTACACAAGTAAAATTAAGGTTGAAGACGGAATTGGTACGTCCACAATATTGTTATTTAAATAAACTACATCCAACTTGTGGTATAAACAATTTCATCAAGTAGATGCGATATATTAAATAAAACATGCATTCCATTTTTTAAAACTGTGAATTCTACAATTTTTCGAATCGTGTAATTGATTATTATTATTTAATTAAAAATCAATAATAAATAATAATAAACTATTTATCATCGATTGTCTACCTATTGTTTATGTATTATTTCCGGTATTCTTGTAGGTTCTTGTTGTAAAGAAATTATATAGTTTTAAAATTACAAGAACTTATTTTTTACATAATATAATAATTAATTTGTAATTTGCATGCCAACTACTCTAACTTAATTATTTATAGATCCAGATTTCATAAATATTGAGAAGTAAGTACATCATGAATTACATACATCGAAGACGTCTGAATCACATCCTTCATCACTAATGCAACTAGAACTCAAATCTTGGGGTGCTACAATCTTAGGCAGATATATATATATATATATGAAACACATTTTACGAAATTACTTATATTTATAGTTACTACTTTTATACAATAAAACATCAATTTATGAAAAATAAATTACTAATAGTTATAGTCATATTACTTCATAAAATACAAGCAATAATTATAAAAAGTTTGATCCTCATTCAACCTTTCGCACCTCAGAAAAAATTATTGATTTATTATAATTAAGATTTGAATGCATTTGAATATATGATCCAGAGCGAAATAACAATAAATTAAATTATAATATAAAGTAAATTGTTACAATAATATGTTATTTGATATTTTAAATAGCATATTAACATGACGTGATACATTTATTTTTAAATAAATAATTAAGTATTAATTGGATATCGTAGTCATATCAGTCAGTAACTGTGATAGGTAATAAACTAATAAATGTTGTTATTAATTACATTATTTTATTAATCTTGTTCGTAAAATAGCCCTCTTTACGATAACATGTTTAAATATACAAACATGATTTAATATGCAATTTTAAAAAATAGATTTCTGGAAGCGTCATTAAAAACATTGTCTCATAGGCCCCTTAGATCTTGGGCCGACACTAGGTAAATAAGTACATTTCTAATGATTGATACAACTAATCAAAATCTTTAAAAAGGAAGTAGGACGTTAAAAATCGTAAACAATTGCATTGAACTTTTATGTAGAAATATTTATATTTCATTTTAGTAATTTATATTAAGTATAATAAATTATTAATAAATAATAGGATAACACATAATGATTTCACAATAAATATCAACTATACCTATTTATTATTATTATTTTTATTGCATTTCATATTATAAAGATAATCAAAATGTTAAGCCAAAAAAAAAAATTAAAGTTACATTATTATACCTTTATACGTAATATGTATACTCCATCTTAATCTTCGGATTATTATTTAGCCTAATTTTTTATGATTTTATATATATTCAATTCTTGTCACCTGAATATTAAAATATAATAATAATAATAATAATAATAATAATAATGTTTATTTAAGTAATTAATTAAGTAATTAAATAATTGAACAAAAAGGGCCTGGGCCCAGTGGTATTTTTTATAAAAATTAAATAAATATCTAAATAAAATACAAACAATTATAAAACAGTTTAACATAATATCAACAAAAATAATCATGAATAGTTAAAGTACAATATGAAAGTAATATCTTAGATAAAGGTGAATAAAAGAAATCGTTAGTCGGGCACTTCTTGCAAAGTGACAATGCTCTAGGAATGGGTGAGTTCGTGAGATAATTTGTGCTGTAAGACGGAACATAGAAAAGTGGGACGACGCGGTTGCTGTAAAAAGGAACATTAAAGGGGATAGAGTTTAAAAGTGGAGAGGAACTAACGAGTCCGTTAATTAAATTATATACGAAAGTTATTTCTGAAAGTTCGCGACGTAATAATAATGTTTGGACATTTAGAATAGATCTAATTGGATTATAATTGTGATCAATAATAGGTATATTAAGTTTGAATGACATGTATTTCAAAAATCGGTTTTGGACACGCTCAATGCTATTGATGTCGGAATTGGTGTAAGAACTCCAAATTATTGAACCATATTCCAAAATTGATCTGACTAATGTATTATATAATAGCTGTAATGAATGAGGATTTTTAAAATCAAAAGAATGACGTTTTACAAATCCTAGTATTTTTAAAGCTTTACTAATAATATTCTCTATATTTTGGCGAAAGTTTAAGTTGAATGAAAACGTTATACCATGATCTATGATATGAGAAACTGATTCAAGTGATGTATTATTTATAGAATAAACAAATTGTAAGGGTGATCGAGACCTGTAAAAACTCATTGAGTAACATTTTGAAATATTTAGACTCATTCCCCATTTTTGGCATCAGTCAAATAAAACATTTAATTCGTTTTGTAAAATAAAACAGTCATCAATAGAGGAAACACGAGTATAGATTTTTAAATCATCAGCGAATAACAAAAATTGACAGTTGTTGAGGACTGAGGAAATATCATTAATGAATATAAGAAATAAGAGGGGGGATAAATGTCCTCCCTGTGGGGTACCAGATGGAACCGGTGTTAGAGTAGAGTTAAAACCTTGGACTCTAGTGAATTGAAATCTATTGGTTAGATATGACTTAAACCAAGATAGTAAAGGATCCCCAAAACCCACATGGTTAAGTGCAGTAAGTAGGAATTCATAGTTAACACGGTCAAAGGCTTTTTCGAAATCCGTGAAAATTACATCAACTTGACTGTTTTCTTTAAAAGCCTCCATAATAAAATTTTGAAATGATAGATTACAAGTTATTGTGGAGCATCCTGCTCTAAATCCATGTTGTCTATAGTCAAGAACCTTATTAATCGGTTTACAAATTTTTTTAAAAACTATTTTTCCAGCCACTTTGTAATAACGTAAAAATAAAGGGGGGGGGGAAATAGCTATGGGATAGTATTTTATTATTACCTTCCTCTTGATGATCAGAGGGTTTCGGGGTAGTGAGTCTGTGAGTTAGAAGTCAAAGGTTGATATATATCAATATAGGTGATATAGTAATACCTAATTATTTGTAATATAATTTATATAAATATGTATATATTATGTATATTTACGGATCACGTATTCCGCTCGTATTAAAATTTGATATATGTATTAATATAAATTATTTTAATTATATAAAACCACGGATCACGTATTCCGCTTGTATTTAAAATCAATGTGTTATGTATCGATATTAATATAGTTTAAATTATATAAAAAGTACGGATCACGTATTCCGCTTGTATTTAAAATTAGTATAATAACAATCTTTTCTTTTGTTTTAAATAATATAAGTGTATCTCTTATTATTATGTATCTTACCTGACTGTTGCCCTCTGAATTCTTTGCTTCAGCGACTTCACAGCACAATTAATAAAATAAATAATTTAAATAAATAAATCAAGAGAACACTTATTGTTAAAAGATAATGTTTTGTATAACGAAATAAAAACACTTGGTCGACTTAGCTTGCAATGATATTGTAGCACACACATTGTGCAAGACGCCGACTAGCTTATTCGCTTTAGTTGTTACGTGGTACTGACGAGGGAAAGATTTTTGAATATGGGCATTGGTAATTAATTGGCGGGGAAAAAACCGTTAAAAATTAGTTATCTTATAATTCCATGAAAAGGCCTGCTAGCCTTCTCACGGTATTTTTCTAAGTAAGAGTGTTTGTCGGCGTTGGTGTAGGTGTCAGCGTCTGTGCGCAACGTGTGCATCTACTTTTGTATATTTTTTTGATTCATATTACATATATTTTTTTGTTTCAAATTGTGCACGTCATTACATCCACCCCAGACTTTTTTGTTGTTGTGCCCTCACAACAATGACC
>CM023357.1:20216342-20410074 GCA_013282895.1 Eriosoma lanigerum
AGAACGACTGCAAGCCAAACGAGTGGGGACGAAATTAAATAAAGCACTTAATAATGCATCCTGGAAGGTGGTAGCTGCTGATTCAATATTTACACTATCAAGAGTCATAAACAAATTTAAAAGAAATTAAAAAATGAGTTAATTTTAGTATAGTTTGCTTTGTTATAATCATAAAACGATAGGATATTGGTGGAAACTGGTATTTCTATTGGTAAGACACAAGTAATTAAGAGAGCGGGATGAAATGTGTCTAAAGGAACTAAAGGATCATTGTGAATCTCGACAGTGGTGTCCTGTAAACTAGAATAGGTTAAATCCAAAATATTACCTAAGACATTGGGATTATTGTTAAATTGAAAAAAATTAAGAAAAGAGAATTATAGCAATTATACAAATCATACAAATTATACAAATTATACAATTATAGCACACCCTGTATTAGATGAGAGAAAATTAGAACAATTATAACCAATTTTGTCACTAGACCATGAAAGAGATGGAACATTATAATCACCACAAATAATGAACTGGCAATGTGGATTATAATAATATAAGGACTCAACAACGGAAAGATGGTTTAGGTAAACACAGAGGTCACTATTGGGGGGTATATATACAGCACAAATTATAATCATAAGGCCATTAAAAATTAATTCAATAAAAATTTGTTCCACATTCATAGTGTTTGTATCTATTAATTTGGAGTTAGGATTTTTGTTTATGGCAATAAGCACACCACCACCCCAACTTAAATTACTAGTATTTATATTTCTATCGCATCTAAATATATTATATTTAGAGAAGCCCAATTCATTATCATTAAATTCTTCATTCAACCATGTTTCAGAAAGAATTATAAAGTCATAAAAAAAGACGATACAGAGCATTTAATTACATTGATTTTTGTGCGTAAACCGCGGACGTTTTGGTAGTAACCACATAATTTAGTGTTAGAACCCTTATCAATAGTACTGGTATTAAAATGATGAAAATTAATTGATTTCATGGGACATTTATTTTGAGTTTGAAAATTGTTTAAGCTTATTTGATTGTATAATATTACTAGAAGTATTAAAATTAACATCGAGTTTAGAAAATGAGGTTTTAAAGTTATTAAAATACAATATAAAAGATTTTATAGTCTTTTGAGCTGAGTGGCAGTGAGTACAGTAAGACGATTGTGATTTAAAGTTATACATACAGTTGTATTGTAGATCTAATAGGCATGAGCGGTAGCATAAGACGGTTTTGTTAGTGACAAGAGGTGGTTGATCAAGCAGTGATGGGTCAGGGTTTGCTAGTTTTTTGAAAGGTTAGGTTGATGATATGTAAAATTGGACACATGATTGTGTCTGGCCTGAGACGTCCGGTTAAGTAGCACAATGAAGGGGAATCCACCTCTGTAGTTGATCCTCAGGTCAGTTTCACCGTTCTTTTTACGGTTTTCCAATTCGGCGTATTCCAGACGAATAGACTCTCGTTCAAGTGGGGTACGATCACGGGTAATCGTGACAGAACGAACCGTACTGTCAGGAGAAAAACCTCTGACATTTTTGTTGAAGTCAGAAACCAAGTTAAAAACTATTTCTTTAGAAGAGAAGAATACTTTTAGAGGACGTGGACCTCTGTTATTAGGTTTGCCAAGTCTAATTGATTTGAGATTTTCAGGTACTTTATGGAAGTATGGCTCGATTACTTTGACTATTTTTGAAGTGTCTTCTGAGATTCTTTCTTCCAAAACAAAAGATAGGGATTCAGTAATTCCACGAATAATGATGTTCCGAGAGCATCGCTCACGCTCAGAGATCTCGTGGAGAATGGTTGGAACTGTTCGAGCCGAGGAAGAAGGTTGAGAACTGTTTGCAGATTCGAGGTCATGGACACCCTTGTTTAGATTAGAGATATTTGTACGGAGATTGTCATTGTCTTTTTTTAAATCCACAACCTGAGAAGAAAGAAGAGCTATGCTTTCTCTCAACTCATTAAACTTGGTAGCTTGGAATTCGCATAGTAGCTTACACTGATTTAGGGTTGCAATTTGAGTTTTTTTATGATCAGCCATGGTATGGTTGAAAGCATCTATGGTTAGTGGACCAGTTACTTTGGAATTAGAGCGGGTAGAAACTTGAGAGACAACATTAGGAGCCGGCGAGGCCATAGCTCAGCAAAAGAAAATGGGCTGCTCCTTTAAATAGAGTAGATGCAACCGAAGTTGCAGTGAAGTGTGCGGAGTGCAAAAGTAATTCTAATAAAGTTTGTGCCCACGCATCTAGGTCACCGAGAAACGAAGGTGCGGAAACAGCTGATTCGTAATCAGCCAAACCAGACCAAACCGTTTGTTGATAAGAAGTATAATGTATTTAATTACTCACGATTGTTCTCGGCCGACAAGATGAATGAACAATTTTCAGATTGTTGCACTGCAAAATATAGGTGGACAAGACGAACGATGGTTGAGAGAGTGTAGATGGAGAAGTAAAAACACAGCTAGCGAGAAAAGAGATACAATTACTCGAGAAAAAAATTTAATTTAGAAGAGCGGTACTTGTTAGATAACGTTTATCACTATGTGATAAGAAATATATTAGACCGTACCATTTCATTCCTTGAGTAAAAACATAACGTATTAGTGCCAGTGGCAGCACTAAAAATTTTCAAGGGGAAGCCAGTGGCGTAACAAAACAATGATACTTTGAAATCATACAGGGTGAGTCAGCCGGGGGCCGAGAAGGTTTTAAAGTGGCATGTGACTCATTTGTAACACTACACCCACGTTCCCTAAGGTTCTACGGTGTTCGTCAATGTGTTTTATCAAATCCTATCCAGTCCAGTTAAGGAGCAGTCGGTTGGCTATTTCCAACTACACTAACCGGTCTTTTGAACCGGGTCGTTAGACCGATATAAAACAAAGGTGTCTTATTTATATTTAACAGGTCCTAGAAACTTATGACCTGCTTCCACAGACACAAACAACAATTTTGGCAACGAAAACAAAATCAATATATTAAATAATATTATCAATAAACAAATACACTATCACCTGAGTAACTCTGTTCTTGGAGGGTAGTTTATTGTAGACCACAGATGAAGGGGAATAAGAGACGAGCTTGACGTCACTGATAATTTAATTTAAATTAAATACAAAAATACGTATAACTAAAACGACCGCTTGTTAAGATTGTTAAACCTCAACTTATCGTGTGTCGTACTCTGTTCACCCGTGTCTAGCCTATATTTTGTAAATTGCTAAGGAGTCGTAAAATGACGCGTCGGGTATAATATTGCTATCGTTACACATCCTAACATACCTCAGGTGCTACCACAGAGTAGTGCAACTTTAGGTCCAGACCCTTTCACTTGGATCATACTAATAGTTAAATAACCATATTTTTTATAGAACATTTAATAATTTAAATATTTTAAGTACCTGTGTTTTATAAATATTTTATTAATTACAAGGGAATATAATTGTAATACACTAATACATTGTGTATTCGATATTAGATCTAATTTGATTGTGATATTAAAATATTTTCTCCGTTTGAACATTCCCTTCCCCTTAGAGAAAATTATGGTTACGTCAATTCTATGCGTCTTATAATAAAACTGTACCAACATACAGGGTGTCTAGCCGTGATTATCTATGATAGTAACTTTTGAAATAATAAATATTTTAAAAATACGATTTTTACAATCTTTTTGTATATGAATACGTAAATAATTTTCATTCTTATAAAACAAATGATTTTAAATACTTAAAACCGAAATAAAAAAGTAAAAAGGTCGATTATGGATGTAAAAGATTAAGTAGTATTATGATTAGACTTTGAAAAAATAATAAAAACCGATACACCAAAAACTGCAGGAAATATTAAACATTTTCATAAAAAAATTTCAAAGTTCTTTATTTAGCCGAAAAATCAACCAATCTGTTCCAAAATTTTACTAACCGTAAATATACCTATGTTAGTACTCAAAACAATTTTTAAGTCCCTACAATCAAAAATCAATTAGTAATAAAAAAATAAAAAAATTACTAAAATTACGGAAACCGTAGTTTCGCCGCTTTTCCGCTTCTCAAGAAAAAACTATTGGAAAATTCCAAAAATGAGTTAAATAAAGTACCAACTAGATGAAATTCGATGAGAAAAAAGTACCTTATTTGTGGTAATTGGACCATTATTTTAATCCGAAAAACTGTTTTCTTATATCAGAAAAAAAAATAATAAAAAGCCTATAAAAATTGCCGATTTTTCGCTTTTCAAGTAAAAACTTATAGGAAATTCGAAAAATGAACTTTATATAGTACCAAGAGGATACGATTTCCTACCGAAAGAATACCCAACTATGATAATCGGACCATTATTTCTAACAAATAAAAAAAACATCTTTTAAGAAACAATACGTTACTCGCTCCCCTCAGAATCTAAAATTCTAGTAGAAGATACAACCATACCACACAACAATTTGTCTTTACAACAATTTCATAAAAATACTAATTTTATATCATCTCCTCAATCATTCTATGCGGTTTTAGGTCGTTGTTGTCAAATAAGCAATTACATAGTTATAGTTCTAAGCAACTTTTTTTATAATTTACATATAAAACACAAAGAGGTTATTAAAAAGATTTTATTGTAACTTCTGTTTCATATTAAAACAATGCTGAACAAATTAATTAATTAAGTAAATACTAAAAATTTTTATTACATTTGAACCAGACTAAAAAATAACCTACTTCATTTAACTTATTCTCTTACAGTCTTACGTTAAATTAGTACACTCTCTTGTTATAATTTTTTTTTTCAAGTAGTTTTTATTCCTTTTCTAAAAACATGGATTTAATCGTTTTCAACTTTAATGTATCAATCTATGTAGCTATAATATTTATGACAAATATTAATTTGTCTTACTGCGTGAGTACCAATGTATTAAACATAATATAACTAAACCTTATCGTGATATACAATTTCAATATTAACTGCAAGTCTGTAAATTATTCGAGAGATATTTATACTTAGATAAGATTTCGTTTATTTTTAATATTTTCATCTGATTAGCGCATCACGCATGATGCTTGTAATTGAATATTAAAATAAATAGGTATATAAATTATTATTAATAAATATAACACATTAGACTTATCCAATAACCTTCAACTTCAACTATTTCAAGATGTAATACGTTAATTATTATAAGACCACTAAAACTTGTTTGTCCTGTAGTCAACAACATATACCTTGGAAAGGTGGGAAGAACTTGGAACTCCGGGTTCCCTAAACTCGTAAACACGTTAAGAACGTATTTCCCTGAAAGCAATCCAAAATTTTATCACAGCATATTGTGTCATTTACAGTTTATATTATATTTCAAATTTGGATTTAATTAACTTCCAGTTCAGCGAAAATATGCCAGAAGGTAAATGGTAGTTTACAATATTATATATTTTATGCTTTACAAGTTATTGAATAGTTATAATTAGAAGTCGGCAGGACTTTCTTACAAACATATTTATAATATATAATATAATATGCTTAGGAATACGCAAATCTCAACATTTTTCGACAATTATATTGTATAAAACAATTTAATTTTAAGAAAATTTTATATAATAGCTTAAAAGTAGTTACCTTTGTTAGGAACAACTACGTGTAGATATCTCAAAATTTGTTATTTGTTCAGATTTTGAATACGTGGCGAAGTATGATTGTGTAAACTATAAAAAATGTACAACGTTATAAAATTATTCGATTTTAATAAAACTATTGATACAATAGCCTAAAAGTATGTTACGCAGTTATCTTTGTTAAGAACAACAAAATGTAAATATCTAAAAATTTGTTATTTGTTCAGGTTTTTGAATACGTGGCGAAATATGACTGTATTAATTATAAAAAATGTGAAACGTATTATTTTATAACGTATAGTACACTCGGTTTCTGTAAATACAGAATTTGTTATTTTATCAGGCAAATAATGGATGTGTGATTACAATGTAAAATATATATTTTCGAATTGGCAACATTTTGAAATGTTGAGAATTGCTGACAATTCTATGAATATATTTTCCAAACCTATAATACCATACAATACATTAATTAATACAATATAATATATTATTTACACATTATATAGATACTTATAGTTATGATAGTAATGTCGATATTGGTAATATGCTATATCAAAATATAATATACAATAAACAATATCATATAACCTATGTCAATATAAAACAGAAATTAATAATATATATATTATTTATTCATATAGAAAATAATGTGTCTGAGAATGAAATTGGTAATATATCTTCTGAATAAATTATAATTGTATTTAATGTAAAAGTAGTTACCTTTGTTAGGAACAACTACGTGTAGATATCTCAAAATTTGTTCAGGTTTTGAATACGTGTCAAAGTACGATTGTGTAAACTATAAAAAATGTACATTATAAAAAATACCTAAAAAAATTATTCAATTTTAATAAAATTATTGATACAAAGCCTAAAAGTATGTAACACAGTTATCTTTGTTATGAACAACAAAATTTAGGTATCTGAAAATTTGTTATTTGTTCAGGTTTTTGAATACGTGGCGAAGTATGATTGTGTAAACTATGAAAAATATGAAACGTATTATTTTATAACGTATAGTACACTCGGTTTCTGTAAATACAGAATTTGTTATTTTATCAGGCAAATAATGGATGTGTGATTACAATGTAAAATATATATTTTCTAATTGGGAACATTTTGAAATGTTGAGAATTGCTGACAATTCTATGAATATATTTTCCAAATCTATAATACCATATAATACATTAATTAATATAATATAATATATTATTTACACATTATATAGATACTTATAGTTATGATAGTAATGTCGATATTGGTAATATGCTATATCAAAATATAATATACAATATCATATAACCTATATCAATATAAAACAGAAATTAATAAAATATATATTATTTATTCATATAGAGTATTATATGTCTCTGGATGAAATTAGTAATATATCTTCTGAATAAATTATAATTGTATTTAATGTAAAAGGTTAACTATGTTTAACGTATAAAACCAAAAATAATCCACAGTCCTTATTTTTAGCATATAATGTTTGGTTAGTTTCTACGCAGTTTTTACGTAATTTTTTGATATTTTTTCTTCTTCTAAAAGAATAATTTTGAGAAATTCAAAAAAGAAGCAAAGAAAAGTATACCAAGTAAATGCAATTAGCTACTAATTGTAATTTTCTACCGAAAGCATACCTTATTCGTGGTAATAGGACCATTATTTCTACCAGAAAACATATTTTCAGACATCAAAAAAAGGAACTTTTGTAAAATCAATACATTCCTTGCTTCTAAAATAATATAATCTAAAATATTAGAATCTAAAATAATATTTTTTTTATTTCATAGAAAATTTAAAAAATCAATATACAAATAGTAAGTCGTATTCAATACATAAGCCTTTAATACATTTATTTGCCTAAGACTTTTTGGTTAATATTTAATCGATTATAATTTATAGGTATTATGCTTTTACTATAAAAGCATAAAGCATTTAACTTCTATATTAATAATTAAATAAATTATTAATAAATAATGTTACCAAGATTTTTTTTATTTTATTGTATGTTGTCTTCTACATCATCATTTTTTAGGAAATTTTTAAATATTAAAATTATACACAAATACATTACTTATGATTATAATGTATAATATATTTTTTTTTTTTTATTCATAGTTAGAATTTGTTAATATCAGTTTAAAGACTGAAGTTTTAACATCCAAGAATAAATTCAAAAATGTTTTATTTCTTTTTTTATTTCTGATTAAATTTACAGTGATCGGTTTAAATACTTATATTAATATTAAATTAATTAACAACTTTGAATAATTTTTATGACTGTTTAATAATAAATTACAAAATTGGTCGGAAAATAAATTACTGAATTTTTAGGTTGTTGACTGATTTAGATTAATGCATATTGCATAAAATTAATTTTTATAAGTAGCAATAGGTACTTACATATTCCATATCAGAATTTTATTATGTGAACAGTAAATTTCTTTAAACATATTTTTTTTAAAAACTTGTTCAATAGTTTTATTATATTTCAATAATTTATATTAACTATATTACTGAATGATATATTAGTATACTTGAATATGTTTTTACCTTTTGATAAAATATAATGTACAAAAATTATAACACAATATTAACATCAAGAATTATTGTTTGTTTCTGACGTATTACAAATATAACATTTGCAGTTTATAATCGTAAGTATATGCATATTATAAATAATAGAAATGTTACTAAATGATTAGTTATTTCTAAATTATTAATGTTTCGAACGTTGAATTTTTCCTGGTATAAACATGTAGCAATTATTTCACACAAAAAACGAAAATACGTAGAATAGTATACATTAGTGTTAATACCGTTTGATTATTAAAAAATATTTCAAGATATCTATAGTTTACTAACATCGAATCAATTTTTTTTTTTTTATTCACTCCATTTTAAGTTAATAAAAATAAAATATTAATATATTCTAGAAAAATAACATACAATATATTTTAGTTTTGCCCCAAACGAATGAACTATGTAGTAGCTATTTTACGATCAATGAAACACGACGTAAGTTTTATTATGAATTGTGATTCCTATATTATTCAACATTGAGTTTTTCATATTTATAAAATAAAATTCCCCAACTTATGATATATTTTATATGACGGTCAATATGTAGAATTGAGTCTATGTATTACAATGTACATTGCGCATTACATTTGAGCAATGCATAATATTTTAAACAAATCAATGACATTGTTAAATAAACATAAAACCCAAGTGGCCAAACGTTGTTGGGCAATATAAAACTTAATGTGAAAAATATGACTAAAATTATAAGCGTATATGACGTATAAAATATAGATATTAAACCTTGGAGTAATTTTAACTTAAGATATTGATAAATATAAAATATAACTTTAAAATTAACTTATCTAGATTATAATGACAAATATTAAATATTAAAAATTTAATACTATTCTAAATAAGATTTGAAGAAAATAATGTTGATTGAAATTGTATATTTTTTTAGTAACTACAGTAATTACAAATTATATTATATTAATTACTTTGTTCTACCAATCTAATATTTCTAATCGATATGTGGTGAATACCTATTTTAGTCTTTACACAATACATAATCACTAAATGTAATTATACATTTATCACCGACAGTCTAGATATGATTTAAATATTTGAATTTATAGTCAATTATATATCTATGACATGGTAAGCTGAGGAAGCAAAAGTAAGGTGGTCAAGGCCATAAAAAATGTAATTGTAAACAGGGATGTGAAATTAATAAATTTAAATGTAGAGCTTTATGTAAGAATATTAAAATATCATGACATTGATTAGTAGTAAATTTAAAAAGAAATAAAAATACGTATAATTTGTATTTATCAATAAATTACTAATAATTAAAATCAAGCACATAAGTTTTGATATAATAAAATGTAATTATTGTTTATTTTAATATATTAATTATATAACTATAACAATTGTATAAATAATATAATAGTTATTACAAACTACTCTCTATACTTTGACTATTATTATATACAATGACCGGGCTAGTGTATAATATTATACATTGAAAATTTAAATCTAAACTAATAATACACATTGACCTAGCTTACACATATATGTAATATATTTAGAAAGTTAATATATTTAATATAAACATTTTAAGTGCCATAAATTTAATTTTATAATTTATATATTATAAGTAATAATTTTTAAATAATTAATAAACTCGTATTCTGTAATATTTATAAGTCGATCTGACAAAGTCGTGACAAATCGCGATAAAACAGATTTGTTGCAAATTTTTTTATGTCGGTTGCAATTAGTTACAATTAGGTTGTAAAATATTGTTACCGGTCCGGAGTCGATCGGACAATTTCGGGGGACCAACCTCATGGACGTGTTATTATAAGAAGTAATACATAATATATATTGCTTTAAAAATAAATTATTTGATTGCTATATTATGTACCGATGACAAAGATAATTCAGAGGTTACCGTTCCATTACATTATTTAATGATCTTTGTAAGTAATACTATATGGATATAATGTACCTCCTAAAAAAATTATATTCAAATTGACAACCGCGTTTGTAAGTGGAGTCAAAATAAATTACCTAATATTAAAGGTTTTGAAATGGTGAAACTATGAAAACATTTTTTCCTCTCCCCATATTAATGAATTATAAACTATTTAACCTATTAAATCTATTTATACCTGTTAAAGTTACTGAAATGGTGAAAACTATAAAATAATTTCATCCCCATTGTATTAAACTATTTATAATATTTACGATTTTAGCATATTAAAAAACTGGCAACTGTATCGTTTATAATTATTTAAATGATAAAATAGATCTAAATATGTGTAAATACTAAATAGTTTTCATATTACTATTGTTCATCAATTCATTATCATTCTATAGTTTCTACTTTTGTGTTATATTTTACAATTCAGACTTCAACAGTTTGGTATACCTACTAAAAGTATATTAAATTTTATAACTAATTTGGTAGTTAGGCGCTAGGTAGATGTAATTTTACACACCAACCTATATAATATAATATTGAGCTGCAACATCACTTACATGAAATTACAAAGTTACGAATTGGAATTCAATAATTATTTATAACTTTATAAGTACTTATATTGTTCAATATATTTATATTACGAATAAAATATAAATTTATTTCTAATTATTTTAAGTACATATTTACTCATTAAATAAGATAAATATTTATTATTCCAACAACTATAGTACGTCGTTCAAGTAAGTATTTATTTTATATTATTTATATAAATTATTTCTTTTTTTTTTTTCTTTACACTATTATCTAGACTGAATTATATTTATTATTTCATAACATAATAAGTAATGAATATGAGAAGTAAAATATAACTATATGTCTATATCCTAGCTCCTTTTTTTTATACAAATCCATAATACGTATTAGTATTGCAGATGTTGTGCGGTTAGGTTGCACAAGAAACCATTTAATAGTAAACTGTATAAAGGTGGAGAGAGAGAGAAAGTTTAAAACAGTGTTGACGACGTAGACGTAGACATATCACCGAATTGCATAACTGAACAAAGAAATATATTGTGTTTGCACAAATATGTAGATTATCAAAATAATAAAAAAATAAATATACGACCTGGTTCGACCTGGTACGTGGTAGTCAGATCGTATAAAAGCTTGTTGTACAACGCAAATGCGGACGAGCGAACCGATAGACAATGAAAACAAATGGAACATTGTTTCGTGAAAGGAAAATATAACATGCCGGCCGATAATGCTGTTTTAACGTAAGTGTAATTGTACCAGAATCGAAACGGGAAAGACAAAATGCCGGCTGTCGCTTTAGATGTGTCAACACTGACAGTGGAAAATATCGACAGCCGCGACAAATTATATAAAAACGTATTCTGTATCATACATTTCTCCCCACATTGAAATATTAATAACTATCAGGATGAAGAATTACTATTTCGAACTACACAATTTGTATCGGGGTTCACTTAAAAATAGGCGCTGCTATATACCATTAAAATGTATTTTAACTTTAAATCAACGATATGTTAAATTAATGCAATCAATGGTACCCAATTATTGGTAAAATGGAAATATAATGTATTTGAATATCGTTTTGCAATATTAATATGAAAAAAAAAATTATTATCACTTTGTAAAAGTAACCCATATGATTCTCACTAATAAGATTGTGTACAATCAGAAGGTTATAGGCAATAAAAAATAAATATACGATCAGTAAAGTGCGAGTAATTTGCAAAAATAAATTTACAAATCATTACACATTTGGAATAAATTCGAGTAACAAAGTAAGGTAAGAAGTAATAGTCTTTATCCACAGATTACAAATATTTTCATATTTTAAATATAAAGTGAACCACATAGTATAATAAGCATAAAAATTTGTCAAAAATATTCTAAATAATCCCGGTTAAACTGACGAATATTGAACAAAGCGATAAATAACCATAAATATCGACGTCATCAGGCCATCATTAAAACAAATAAATCAGCGCGGAACTAGGCCAATTATCGATTCGTAAATTTTGTAAACGGCGTCAAAGCTACTGAAAACATTGGCCAATTAAAAATAAGAAAGGAAAGGGTAATGGTTAAGTAAGGTGTCTTATTGTGGAAAGAATTCCAAAAGATACAGTGTTCCAGTGTTCTATAGAATATTAAGTTGTATGTGGACCAGATGACACTGAAAATCCGTTTAAAATTGAATTTGAGAAAGATATATATCATGGTTAGGTGCTCATTGCGACCAATAAATAAGAAAAAATTAGGAATTGCAAAATGCATATAATAATAGTGTAATAACTATATAGGTAAAACAAGAATAGAACAAATAAGAGATTTTAAATATCGAAAGGTCAGACTAGCAAAATAACATGCATAGTGAAATAATATAAAAATAATAAAAATATACGGGAAATAATACGGGATGGTCAAAAATTCTTTGAGGAAAGAAAAAAGAAAGCTTCAGTAATAAAAGACTAAAAGGGGCAACTTCTATATGAAGAAAAGGAAATAGTAAATAGATGGAAAGAATATTTACAAAAACTTTACGGAGACGAACCAATGAATGAAAACATAATAAATATTAATGAAAAGCAAATAGAAGATAATATAGGAGAAGATATCTAGAGAGGAGAATTCGATAAAACAATGGAGGAATTAAAAAACAAGAAAGCTCTAAGGATAGATGAAATACCGGCAGAATTATTGAAGAGCTGTAGTAAAAAAGCAAAACAAGCACTCTCCAAAATTATATCGAGCATGTACAAAACTGGCCAAATACCAAAAGACTTTACAAAATGTCTCATAATTCCAATCCCGAAAAAAGCCAGAACCCATTGTGATCAATATCGAACTCTAAGCTTAATATCCCATGCATCTAAAGTGCCCACCCGTATCATCATGAGAAGAATAGAAACAAAAATCGATAGAATTCTAACAGATGACCAATTTGGGTTTAGAAGAGGTATGAGAACTCGAGAAGCCATCCTATCTTTAAGACAAGTAATTGACATGATGAACAGGAAAGAAAAAACTACTTTTATATCATTTATAGATATTTAAAAAGGTTTTTAACAATGTAAATTGGGACATAATGTTTGTCACCTTAAAGAAGACTGGAGTAAGTTATAGAGACAGAAGTATAATTCATAGTTTGTATAAGAACGAGATAGAAGTAAACAAACGTGGAACAAATGAAGAAGAGGCCAAAATTATGAAAGGTATCCGCCAAGGATGTTCACTCTCACCATATCTATTTAATTTGTATGTACAAGAGGCCATTAATAAGATTAGGGAGAATAATGGAGTCGGATTAAACATACACGGAGAGAAAATAGACATACCTAGATTCGCAGATGATATAGCTATACTAACAGAAAATGAAAACGATCTACAAAACACACTAAAAATAATGAATGACACTATGAGAGATAAGTTTAAAATGAAAATAAATATTAGAAAAACCAAGATCCTCACATATAGTAGACGTGAAGAATAGCGACTAAGAACAACTAATATCACTATTGATAACGAATCATTACAACAAGTACAAGAATATAAATATCTAGGAAGTTTAATAACAACAGATAATACTAGTAAAAAAGAAATAGTAAGTAGAATAAATCATGCAAAATGCGCATTCAATAAGAAAAAGAACCTATTCACCTCCAGAAGCATAGATATTAACATCCGAAAGAATTTGATTAAAACATACGTGTGGAGTGTGATGTTTTATGGTAGTGAAACTAACAATTGCTAAATCAGAAGAAAAAAGATTATTGGCATTTGAAGTATGGTGTTGGAGAAGGATGCAAAGAATAAGTTGGAGAGAACATCTAACAAATGAAGAGGTATTCGCTAGAGCTGAAGAATGAAGATGTTTCATGAAAAGTTTGAAGAAAAGAAGAATAAAACTAATAGGACATACTCTAAACATAATAGCCTATTGAAAATAATTATGGAAGGAATGATAGAAGGAAAGAATGCAGTTGGTAGACCACCTCTGAACTACTTACAACAAATAATGAGGGATGTGAACGTGCCAAGGTACAGACAAATGAAAAGGAAAGCGGAAAATCGAAAAGAATGGAGAGTCGCAACATATATATTGCAAGTATCAATATTTTTACGAAGATTAACTATTGTACATAAAAATTTGTCGCATAAAGCAACAATATTATTGTGTTCTATTAAGAACCGACGTCCGTCATTGCATTTATTGTATTTAAATTGTAACATTTTTAAATATGCAACATAAAAGAATGAAATCCATTGTAACCGGTTCTTTGATTTTATTTAGATAAAATTTTGATGACGTAGGATACTCGCGTTTATCGTAAAAATCATCTACGATTCTACGCCCAATATCAGCATCAAATAGGCTATGTTAGTTGCATATTTTGTTCTTCAATATGACTTACGTTGTTCTTATTGAACTAATGTTGTTCATGAACAGAAATACCGATATGATATATTATGCTTAATTTGTACATAATTTGTTATCGTGGAATAAAAAAAAATAAAAGCATAACATATTATGACGAAATATAATGTAATAGGTATAATAGGCACATATAAATACAATATACCAATAAACTATATATCTATATACCTATATACAAAAACTAATCTGAGTCGAAATTATACATTCATACAGTAGTACAATTAATACATAGATTAATTTACTTCGATAACAGTCGTTGTGTATATAGCAAATATGATTCAGTTACGTGTATGCCGTCGGCGTGATAGCATGTGTGCGCGGCGTCCAATTTATTAATGTACCTATACCGTAATTCAATAAAATTAAATATTATTATTATTTATTTATATTGTTTGGTACATTACATTTTGTATATTATAATTTATAATTTATTAAGTTCCCCTGGTTTTTGAAAATTAGTTTATATTTATAGTTATAAATTTATAATAATATAATGGTAGTTTTACTCAATTTTTATACACTATACAGTCCACTAATACCGAATATATTTTATTTATTTTTTGTGTATTATTAATTAATTACGAATCGGTTAACTAAATTATTCCTATATAGTCTATTATTGTTCCAATTTTTCTATTGTTCTGTTGATAAGTATACTTTGTCCGGAAATTAATCAGTGTTGGATACTAATCTGCGTCGAAATTATACATTCATCAGTCGTGCAGATCAATCAATAATATATTAATATCAATTGAGATCAAACAAGTACTACAATGATTTGCTGACTATGCCTAGAAGAACCAAAATAGGATTATAACAGAATAAAAACGTATTGGGAAAGATTTTTGGAAAAATAAACCATGTGCCAGAAAGAAGTCCATTTAACTTACAAATAGAAATGAAGAGACTAAACAATATGTATATCAGTATATTGATAGTTCATCGATTATGGAATATTATTGAAGTTTAAAATCACAATGTACTCGTATCATACATACTGAATACCACGTTAAAAATAATATACTTTATATATTTATTTTTAACTCAATAAGTTTAGATTTTGTTAATATTAAAAAATAAAAACTAACAATATTTTTGAACAGTATTTTAAATTAAATTGTTCTTACAATTTATCATCAATTAATGATAATATTATTTTTGTGCCTACAGTTGATAACTACACAAATCTTATACAAGTACAGAATGAAAATAAAACGCGTATGTTATTTTATTTTACATAAACTCAATCTAACTTGTGTTTTAAACAATTACATTAACTAGATGCAATACTTTACATATTCATTGTATTATTAAAAACTGTATTCCACCATTTTTTTCAATTTTGTAATAGTTTTATGTAGTTATTATTTATTAAAAAGTTGGAAAGGTCAATTGTGGACGTTTCTCCTTTGTCCCTTCGGTCTTCAAAGAAATTATTGGTTTATTATAATTTAGATTTGAATGTAATGATATTGTATTATAAAATACGATTCTAAGTAATCTCAATGTATTACAATATATTATGCTGATAATACATTCCAAAATTTTACCGGGAGTATAAATTACTTATGTAAATATTCAAAATAAATTTCAAATCCTTACGACCAAAATTCAAAGCGTTATCATGAAATAAAAAAATTTTAACTAACGGAAATCGTCATTTTTTGGTAGTTTTTTATCTACCAAGGAAAACATTGGAAGAAAAATTTTTAGAAATTTGAAAAATGAGCTAAATAAAGTATTTACTAGATGTAATTTGCTACAGAAAGCGTAAGTATTTGTAATCAGACCATTATTTCTACCCGAAAAAATACTCAATAACAATAATTATTTATCATAGATTAATATTAATGTATTATGTCAATCTAAATAAAAATTAATTAATTAATTTCGGAATTCTTATAAGTTCTTATCGAAAAGATATTATATATTTATATAAATACAATAACTTATTTTTTACAAATATAATAATTAATTTGTAATTTGTATACCGGGTACTCTAACTTAATTATTTGTAGTTCCAGATGCTATAAGTTCTCTAAAAGATGATAGTAAGTACTATACATCATGAGTTACATACAGCTATCGAAGACGTCGTCTGAAAAATAATCAAAATTATTTTATCAAGATCAATAATTGAGAACAATAATAGGCTAATGTAGTATGATGTATGCAAATTCGACATTATTTTGAGAATCGCGTTGTTTAGTAATTTATTGTGTTCACCGAACATTATAGTAATATTTCGTGTAATAGTCAGTAATGTACCGATTACACAATGAACTAATTTGTTTTCTACAAAAAATAATCTAGCCCGTCAAGTTCGTATTGTTTACCATGATTCTTCTTTTTTGTGTTACTGATATAGTGAACCTATGTTTAGGTAAGTGTAAAATGTATTATGTATACTTACGCAGAAAAAAAATTATGACATTTGGGTAAATTTATTACTTAAATGTGTGATGTTTTTTGTAACCAACCCGCACCCATTGATTGAAAAGAACACTCAGTTAATGACCTGCATGCCGAACCGCGTTGTACTTATACCATTGAAGGTACGGAGGTTGAACTTGCAGGTTTTATTTTTGAAATTGTTTATAAGTTATAAGTGTTTAAAAGTAGTTTATAATGTCTTTGTAAAATATTATATAGGTTATGTCTATAATTTATATATATATATATATATATTTTATCATGTAGTTACATACAGTTTTGTAGTTAATTTGCTAAGTAAGATATAATAAAGTAAAGCTTTTTAAAGTCTAATACTATGTGATTATTAATATATTCAATTGATGTGTATAAAACCTTTTATACCAATTGTAAGATGTAACCACCACAAACAGAACAACTGGCGACGAGGTAGTGTGACGGATGAAAACGGATACAATAACGAAAAGGAAAATGTCAATGTCCATTGGTCCCATGGGGACTTTTGATGAGAAGGGCGATGACTGGGAGTCGTACATCGAGCGATTCGAATTGTTTGCGAAATGCAACAACATAGTTGAAGCAAAAACGGTCCCAACATTACTAACCTTAATAGGTAAAGACACATATAAAATTTTAAAAGATTTAAGTACACCAATTAAACCAGAAAAAAAATCGTATGATCAAATTAAAGAATGCCCACAAAACTATTTCGAACCAAAACCGTATTTCATATCTGAACGAGTAAAATTCAACAATAGGACACAAGAAAATGGCAAAACAATCCAACAGTATATAAAAGAAATTAAAAAACTTTCAAGTAACTGCAAATTTGGTGAAGGATTGATGGAATGGCTACGAGACAGGTTAGTAAGCGGCATTTACTGTAATGAAATCAAACGAAAATTTAGATTAGAAAAAGATGATAATTAAACATTTGACAAAGCACTGCAAATAGCAACCCATACCGAACTAGCTATGAAAGACATAGAAAGCAATCAACAATCTGAAGAAATCAATTACATGAAGAGAATAAAAAGAAAATTCAATAAAGAAGATAGACAGAAAGAATTTAAACAAAGGCAGAACAGTTATCAATAACAGTCAAACAGGAAGGAATTCAACAAGGGAAGGAACGAAAAACTGAAGAAGAAATGTACATGCTGCGGTAGAAGTAATCACACATTTTTTTAATGTAAATATAAAGAATATAATTGCTTACAGAAATTTCTATAAGCGTATAGGACATTTAGCTTATAATTGTAAGAAAAAAGGTAAAAGAGTAAATTATACTGAAGAATATAATAATAAAGGAGATGAAATTGATGATAAACTGTCAGAGAGTTTTAACAGACTATTTCATTTAGGAAAAAGTGAGGATAGCGCTAAACTATACAGAATTGAGCCAATAAAAGTTAAAGTAGAAATTGAAGGTAAAGCAGTAGAAATGGAGCTGGACACTGGAGCATCAGTATCGGTTATATCTGAGTATGAATACAAAGGGACTTTAATAATATAAAATTGGAAGTAAATGGATTGAGATTACAATACTATACAAATGAAGTTGTGAATACATTAGGACACTTAAAAGTAAATATAAAACATAAAAATAAAAACTTTATGGAAAAGCGGTATGTATTAAAAGGGCAAGAACCTATGTTATAAGGAAGAGAATGGTTGAAAGAGATGGGTATGTTATCAAATTAAAATATTAGCAACCTTAATTATAAATAAACACCAATATTAAATATAAGGACAAATAAAATAGAGGATGAAATCATTAAAAAATTTCCTGAAGTTTTTAATAATAAATTAGGACTATATAAAGGAGAAGAAATAGAATTAGTTATAACAGAAGATGCAAAACCTAAATTTTATCAACCCAGAACAGTACCACTAGCTCTAAAATCAAAAATTGAATTAGAACTTGATAGATTAGAGAAAACAGGCATCATAACAAAGGTCAAGTACAGTATGTGGGGTACATCAATAGTTCCTATCATAAAGCCCTCTAGTGAAATAAGAATTTGTGGCGATTACAAAGTAACAATTAACCCACACATAAAATTAGAAAGAGCGATTGTTCCAAGGATTGAAGAGTTATTAGTAGGAATCAAAACTAAGGGAAAATTTTCTATAATAGATTTAAGCCAAGCATATCTACAGTTGTATTTAAGTCCAAAGTCAAAAGAGTTAACTGCGATTAGCACACACAAAGGTGTTTATATTTATAACAGAGTTCCATTTGGTATTAATGCATCTGTAGGGATATTTTTGAATCGATTTGGAGAAAGATTAAAACATATTTCTAATATAAGAGTTTATTTTGATGAAATTTTAATTTTTGGTAACAGTGAAAAAGAGCATTTGGAAACGTTAGTAGAGGTATTAGAGATAATTAAAACATTAGGGTTAACAGTAAGAAAAGTGAAATGTTTATTATTTAAAAATTAAATCAAGTTTTTAGGTTACATAATTAACAGTGAAGGTTGTAAATAAGATCCAGAGAAAATTAAAGCAATTAAATTAATTCCATATCCAAAAGATAAAATTAAATTGCAAGCATTTCTAGGTTCAATTAACTATTATAGACAATATATTCCAAACTTATCAACAATACAAAGCCCACTTTCAAATTTGCTAAAAAAAGATGTAAAGTTTGAATTCAATAAAAAATGTCAGTTAGCATTTGATAAAATTAAAAGTGAAATTATTTCAGATGGAATTCTTAAACATTTTGATCCAAATAAAACTACAATTCTCACTTGCGATGCATCATCTTATGGTGTAGGTGCAGTGTTATCTCAAAGAAACGAATTTAATAAAGAATATCCGGTAGCATTTGCATCAAAGACCTTAAATTCAGCAGAAAGAAATTATAGTCAAATAGACAAAGAAGCACTTGCAATAATATTTGGAATAAATAAGTTTAATAATTTCCTATGGGGAAGACAGTTTATCATAAAATGTGATTTTAAGCCATTAGTGAGCATATTTGGCCCTAAAAAAGGTATTCCAATAATGACTGCGGGTAGGCTTCAGAGGTATGCAACATTCTTATCAGGATATGATTTTAAAATCCAGTTTGTAAGTTCAAATAAGAATAGTGCTGACGGGTTGTCAAGGTTACCAATAGAAATTAAAAATGGAGTGTATAATCAGGTATCATATTTACATTGTATTGATGAAATGAAAATTCTAAATGCAGACTTAGTGAGAAAAGAGACAAATTATGATTCAGTATTGAGTAAAGTGAAATATTATATTTTAAATGGTTGGCCTGAGGAAGTAGTAGAAAATATACAAACATATAAACAAAAACAAGAATTATTGAGTTTAGAACAAAATACAATACTCTGGGGACACAGGATAGTAATACCAAAAGTCTTAAGAAATGAAATATTGAATGAGTTACATCAAAATCATTTGGGTATTGTAAAAATGAAATTAATAGCAAGAGCTCATGTATGATGGCCATGCATAGATAAAGATATAGAAAATATTACAAAGAACTGTGAGAGATGTATGGAGACTAGAGTAATGCCAAAAAAGACTGTATTGCACACTTGGGAGTGGCCCCAAGTACCATGGCAAAGGCTTCACGCCGATTATTTAGGACCTTTCAAAGGACATCAATTATTAATAATTGAAGATGCTTATTCCAAGTCGCTAGAAGTATTTATAGTTAATTCCACAGGAGCTCAAAGCACTATAGAGATATTTAGAAATTTATTTGCAAGATTTGGTTTGCCAGAATACTTAGTTACAGATAATGGCCCACCTTTTATATCTTTACAATTTTAACAATTTCTTAAAGAAAATGGAATAGGTCATAGGACATCTTCTCCTTACTATCCCCAAAGTAATGGGCAGGCGGAAAGTGGTGTGAAAATTATAAAAACATTTGTGAAATTAAAAAGCGTTTAAGTCAATTTTAATTCGATTATAGGATATCTATTCATACAACAACTAAGGAGAGCCCTGCAAAATTACTTCTAGGTAGACACCCCCGTACCAGATTTGATATTTTGAAACCAAATATTAGGGCAAATATTGTTAAAAACCAAGAGAAACAAATCAAGGGTAGAAGAGTGATAAGGGAATTCAAGATTAATGAAAAAGTATTAGTGAAAGATTATAAAACAAGTAATTGGACAAAGGGAAAAATTAAACAAAGATTAGGAAATGTACTTTATATAATTGAATTGGAAAATGGTGTATTATGCAAAAGGCACACGGATCAACTATGGAAGGACAATAAAGACATAAGTGAGAGGGAACATGAAGAGGTAAATGAGACTATTAATATGGACATAAATGAGACTGGAAACATAGAAAATAATATAATTGATATCAGGCGTTCTAAGAGAATTAGAAGGCCAACAGCTAAATTAAATTTATAAGTAATATTATATACATTACATATTACATTTAAATTAAGTAAGGAAGTGTTAAGTAATTTATAATGTCTTTGTAAAATATTCTATAGGTTATGTCTATAATTTATATATATATATATATTTTATCATGTAGTTACATACAGTTTTGTAGTTAATGTGCTAAGTAAGATATAATAAAGTAAAGCTTTTTAAAGTCTAATACTATGTGATTATTAATATATTCAATTGATGTGTATAAAACCTTTTATACCAATTGTAAGATGTAACCACCACAAACAGAACAGAATAATTACTGGAATTAATAGAAAATTATATGATTGTATTTATTTGTTACAATATACAAATTACAATTAGAAATAGTGATTTAAATGATTGACTAGGAGGATTAATGATATGGATTAACGGCGGGCGTTTTGCCATCAAAAGCAAATGCTGATGCTATTATATTCAAGAATTCAACATCATACACCAAGTCAACACCAAGTATTTTTTCCTCCTTCCCATCAGTAACCCTCATATAAATCAATATTTACCTGCATCTCCAGTCGACGTACCTTCAATGTTTCAACGCGGTTCGGCATGTAGGTCATTGACTGAGTGTGGCCAGATCAATGGGTGCGGAATATGATACAAAATATGA
The DNA here is from genome assembly GCA_013282895.1 of Eriosoma lanigerum. Classification (NCBI taxonomy): domain Eukaryota; kingdom Metazoa; phylum Arthropoda; class Insecta; order Hemiptera; family Aphididae; genus Eriosoma; species Eriosoma lanigerum. The sequence goes on from CM023357.1 coordinate 20,238,426, forward strand.
AAAAAGTTCGAAACGTACATGGTGACAGGTCTTATATGACATAACACATGGATACCCAGCGGTCTTGCAACGGTGTTTAACAACGCGGCAACAGCAGCCGCCAGCAACCCCAGCAAGTTGTCGTGATTAATAATTCAATCAGAGTTAGGAAATATTTAATAACAAATAACGGGAAGTCTTAATTCTATGACATTACAAATGCTAGCCATTATATTTAAATAATACTTTTAAGAAATCATCATAATATCCACTTTATAAAATTTGTATTAAAAAAGAAGTAAGAATGGTTTGATTTGATAATTTTTTTTTAATATTTTAGTGAATACTATTTTACTAAATTATACGTAAAAACGATATGTCGATTTTTCAAATATATTACCATTTTAAATTTTATAATAATATTCAAGTTCTATATATAACCCAAACACCATAATTTTTGTGATGGACACTGCAAATCGTGTACTATCATACTTCTAATGTTAATAAAAGTAGATCAATATGATTTTTTTTTATTTTAACTATCTAGTATAATTGTATAATAAATATTTGCATTATAATTATTATATACAATTTTTGTTTTTAATTATATCCAACACGAACAGACGGATTAATAGGTAAATATTTATTAACTACAAATAAAGTATTATTATGTTTAAATTTTCTATTGATATATTAAAATTTTTATTTGCACAACAATCTGAGTACTTTATATTATAATAAAATATATAGTACATAATATACGATACGTTTTAATAATACTATAAGATTTTCTAATTAAATATTTATGTGTAACAATATATCTCATAATATTAGAAAATTGTTCAAATCTAGGAAATAGTAAGAATATTCACTTTATGATTATAATTTTTAAAGGATATTTGTCAAATTAATTTTTTTGCATTGATTAGTACGAAGTGGTGTTTGTAGTGTACTAAAGCGTAAGTAGTAGTTGAACCGATTTTAACACATAAATAATACGTTAAATTATAGTTTTTAATTTATTGAGCATTAACGATTGCATATACAAAAATATTTAATAGGATCTTAATTGTAAAGCACATTTTTTCATATTTCTATGATTTATATTTTTCATTATACTTAAATTAATATGCAGTATTTTATACTGTAGTACCTACTTTTATTTTATTTTATCAAATCAATTACTATTTATTGCCTATCGGTAATGTTGTAATTAACTTTGAATTTTGATTCTATTAACATTTTCTGTAATTGTAATAGTTAATGCTCAATAAATTAAAAACTATATTTTTACATATTATGTATGTGTAAAAATCGGTTCCACTACTACTAGCGCTTAAGTAAACTACAAACACCGCATCAATCACGATAACAGATCGACCGCCAAGGCTTTTACGTGAACTTGCATACAAAACTAACAAAATAGGCATCCCTATTAAACAACTAGTTATAAATTTTAATATTGAAACATTGGAAAATAGAAGAAAATATAATGGTGTGTTTAGGTTGTATAAACTACTAAATCATTGGCACATGTTTGCTCTGAATTATTACCTCAAATACCCATAAATGTACCTAGAGTAAATACTCGTGTTCCTTAACTTTTCTATACAAAAACATTCCGTTAAAATTATAGTTATTTTGCTCCGATTAATAAAATACTAATTACAAGTAATTCATTAACTCACTTTGATTTTTTTAATGACAGTCCAATCAAATTAAAATCTTCAATTTACTCATAAATAATTTAAATATATGTCTTTCTATGTTATCGTTATTTTACGTTTATTATATCTATGTTTATTATCATATTTATTGTAAATTAATAGCATAATTAATCGTATAATTGTATTAACTATAGCTACTAAGTATTATCCACATTATCTGTACTGAGCTCTACCATGAGCGTTTATTATCAAATAAATAAATAAATAAAATTTTGTAGATCCACCTTGGTATACATTAATATTTGAGGGTGAGTTAATAGTTATACTAAGAACAAATGTAAAGTATTATTATTATAAAATAATATGTTTACCCCTAAATAATACTCGTTGTTCAGAAATCCCTTGTATATTATTATAGTTTCACAATTTCATTAGTGTTTCATTGTTTCAATAGTGGAGATCAGCGCTTGGAGGGAATAATGGACTAAGGTTATTACATTAAGTACATAGGACTAGAACATAAACAATCGTGTATGATTAAAAATAATGATATCATAAAATTGATTAGGAAAGGCTTTGAAGATGAGTGATGACACTTAATATCTTTAGTATCTTTAATATTTAAGACTAATATGTTAAAGTTATTACTTGAAGAGAAGCAACGACTGTTTTATGTGACATGAGAATGGCGATATTATGATTGAAATCTAGATATTATAAAACGTACTAAATCCAGCGATGTTGAATAGTTCTACGCGTTAGGCAATGAACAAACAAGTGGAACTGACGATGATGAAAATTAAATGTGGCTGGTTGTGTACAGTGTTGTACAAAGATAACCTATAATTTATCGAGATAAGATAAATAGATAAAACTTATAATTATGATTTAGATAAAAAATAAAAGATAACCAATTTTATCTAGATAAAAAAACAGATAACTAATATTTAATATTGTAGATCCAACGTTCGTACTTGGCATAAACTATGTTATTATTATCATGATTATTTTGTAAATATTATTATTATTAATTATTAATTATCTGATGCTCCATTTAAAACTATAAATAGTGTTTAGAGAGCGCGTTTTAATATAATTTTGTGTCAAAATATTTTAAATCATTGATCGAATAATTATCTAGATGATTATTCTCATATAGCTTATTTATTTATCTAAATAAGATAAAAAGATACTTAAATAATTTTTATCTAGATAAGATAAAAAGATAACTGTATGTTATCTAGATAATGCACGACACTGGTTGTGTGGTGTCTAACAAGCTAGATGGGATAAAATAATAAAATTATATAATAAGTGATTAAACCGCATTGTTAAATAATAGAGAATAGGCTTAGTTAGTTTGCATATGTCATGACGAGAGTTGATTCAAAACAGTGAGAGTTGTAATAGAAATAAATTTAAAAAGTAGAAAGAAGAAGACGTGGTTAGATAGAACAAAGAGTGATATGAAGAAACCTGGTATGAATAACGAGAAGTAGGAAGTCATGTTCTATTGAGGTATATAGAACTAAGTTGGTTGATATTTCTATCGATTTCAATATATTATGTACTTACTCATTTTCAGATACTCCAATAATAAATGAAACATATTTGTGTTATCAGTTGAGAAATATAAAAATGAGTAATATACAATTATAAGTATATAATAACCTATCGTATTTAAATTCGTTTTATGGTTAAAATTATAATGAAAAATCATAAAAAAAATATCAATACGTCTATTTTATGCAAATTCCAAGCTTTTTAGACATTAATATAAATTTTGAGTCTTGTGTACTCGTGTTAATATACAATAAAAATATCAAATCTCAAAGATTATTTCTTAAATTAAATTAAATAACAAAAATTAATTTGTTAAAAAATTAGTTTCTGTAATTTTTACCGATTTTTGTAATTTTCAAATAAATGAAGTTATTTGTAATTTCAAGCCGAAGTGTGTCGTTTCTATTATATTCTATGACACGACTGACCTGTTATAGTAATATTATTGAATAACATGCTGTGTTATGCTATTTTTATAAAATATATGTGCGAAATATCTACTGTATATGCATTTAACTATTTCTAGTACCTATAATGAAGTTTAAATTATTCGGCTTTAATGTTAATGATTAAAATTAATATTAAGATAGTACGGGAGGAAGGATTAATTTGCAAATTTGTAAATCTGCCCCCTTTGCCACCTACACTAAACACGGCCCTGCACATATCATTAAATAACATTTTATACATTTCATAGAATATTTTTAAATTGTAACATTAATATTTGAAACCAAATGTGTATATTTTTAGATAGACGACCAATGAAAAATGCATCTTTAACCGCTAACTATTATGGAATTTATTTACCAGAATACTGTAAGTGTATTATTATTGGTAAATAAATATTTGTTATTAACTATACTCTATTCGAAATAAGAACAGGCTAAGGCGGCCGAATTGTGCGCATGGGCGTGGCTTCACCATGCGCACAGACCTCGAACAAAAACGAAACAAGAACGACGTAATTAATCAATCATAGACCACCGACCTGAACAAATAACTTAAATTGCATTGTATACTCTGAAACCGATGAGGTGCAGAGCGGTACGTTGTGTTGTATTTTTCCGTACCGTCACTCGCGGTGCCACATAATTATTTACATATCATACGTAAATCATATCATATGAACATGTGGCTGATTAAGTGGGGGGTACAAATAGGCGGTGCCTGACTGCCGCCCGACGTAAGCTGGTCGCCGCCGTAGCCTGTTCTTTTTTCGAATAGAGTATAGATAGGTACATTTAAAAGTGCTCTAGATGTTTCTATAAGATGTTTTTCATTGCAGAACATATAATTAATTGTGCGTTATTGTTTTTTAAGATAGGATATATTTCATATACAAAAATTTAAATAGAAATGTTAAATACAAGCCACAAAATTATTCTCTAAGTGGCCAAAGTCGATGGATCAGTATTATTGTATTTACACTAGTGTTTGGTGTCTTTTATGTTTATGAATCACTAAAAATATAATATTAGATTTCAGCCTAATATATAGTATCCACTATGTTGATGTGATAAATGAGATAAAAATAAATTAGGCAATTTTATGACATTTTTAAGACTATTACGATTTTAAATGAATATGTTAAATTCATATTTTTTTAAGTTAAACTAAAGGTCGAAGCCGTAAAATTGATTTTCTAGTAACCGATTTAGAATTAAATTTATTTAGATTTCCATTTTCGGACACTGGTATTAAATTTTTCGATTTAATTTTGAATACCGGTATTCGATATTTTCCGGTTTTGTTATATATCGCTTTCAAGCCCTGAGTTAAACGTGAATATGAAATTAATATTACCGTCTTAACACTGACAAAACTTTATCTATATAATTATTTTAGAAAACAATCAATATAATAATTTTAATCATCATTTTTCATGTCAGTTGTTAATAGTAAGTAAAATGTAGAACTTCCATACCTAATTATTATTTATTATACCCATTCATTTTTACTTAATAATAAATACCAACTTTAAAGTTCGTTTATGAACATCATCTTATTATGTTATTTTAATTTATTTTATTTTGTAGATTTTAAATACAAGTGTGATCCAAATTATGATGAAGTATTTTTGCTGACCTTAATATTTAATAGTATGTATTACCCATACGTTTAGACAAATTATTATATTTTATAATAGTTAGGTACAGCTTTAGAGTATGTTTATGCAAATCAACATCAAATGGTTTTTATATCTATTTCAACAAAATATTCGATGATTGAAATAAATTATAAATATTTTATGCCTAAATTATTATTTGTATGTACCTACGTTGTAAAGCTTTAATATTTTATACCAGGGACGACGGCGCTAGGGTAGTGCAAGCGGGATATTTGTCCAGGACCTTGCTCTTTTCACAAGAACTCATGGGCTTTGTAATTTATAGGAAATTACCTATATAATTGATTTGAAACAATAAACAGTTAATCACGTGATGGTAAATTTAATTACCATAATATTACACTATTTATTAATACCCATATAACAATAATAATTATCCAGTACCTATAAAGAATAATAAGAAGTCTGGTGCCGTTCCTGTTTTATACATATTATATAGTATTAACTAAGGTTATTTAAATACATAATATATTTTTACTGTTATAATAATATTTAATATTTTATTATTTTAGCTCCTAATAACTAATATGAAACAAATCATTAAGAATACTAATCTGGAGATTATAACGGAGTATACAGACATAATATGCATAATAATATATTTATATTTTTTTTTTTCGGTGTTTGATTATCATTTAAATACGTAAACACAACAATAATAAAATAATAATTTTTAATTTACATTATTTTAATCATAATATAATTATTGTAAAATCATTATGTGTGATTATATTAATTAATAATATTATATTATATTACTCAATTTAAACTACTATAATAACATATAAATTCAATACAGTTTTTTTACGAGTTTAAACGTCCAACTTCCTCTCAAACATTTTCCATTTGTTATATATTGTATTTCATATTGAATATAAATATATCGGGTAATATTAGGATTGGATACTAATGTACTATTTTATCCTATTATATCATTAAATCTGAAAATGATCAATTAATAGGTCAATTATATATTGATAGCCTGTTTAAACTTTGATGACTATATAAAATTTTTTTTTTGAATATACTAAATTGATTAGCACTTGACGCTTGTAACCGAATATTAATAAATCAAACGTAATAGAAATACCTAAAAACCTTTAAGCTAAATTAAATATTTAATAAGTGAATTATCATCACAACCCACCGATTTGTATTCACACAAAATAAGTTATTTTATAACAAAATTTAAGTCAATAGTTAGATCATAGTGTCACGTGCTAAAGAATTATTGGAAACTTATTTCGAATAATTTTAATAAATTTTAAATAAATTTCATATATGAACATTAACTACATTATCATTGTAAACAGTACTTTAACTTTAACACATATTATTTTATTTTTAAAAAAATGAAAATCACAAACTTTTGTTGTCAGTATATTTGAAAGTGAATTGGCCATTATCACAGACATGTGTAGTTGGTATCTCTCATTAAATGAAATTCGAAATAGTCTCTTGTATTAAACTTTGAAACTATTAGTTAAACACTAATTTGCTAGATGTCGTCAAGCGTTTAAATATTTTTTCTCGACTAAAAAGTAAAATATGTGAATGTTTAATAATTTAAAAAGTGGGAAGGTCGATTTTAGATACTTCTCCTATGACCCTTCGGTCCTCGGAGAAATTAGCGTTTATTATAATTAAGATTTGAATGCAATGATAATGCGTTAGAAAATACGATTCTGAGTCAAACTCAATATAATATAATATAATATATTACAATGATAGGTCGTTGCATAAGTTTTCCACGAGTGTAAAGTAAAATACCTATGAGAAAACTCAAAAAAAATTGCAATAATTATCATGAAACCATGATCACCTTAGTGATTACTGATTAGTAATCACCTAAAATCAATTTCATTTTGTATATTACTTATGTTAATATTCAAAAAAAATTTTAAGTCTCTACGATGAAAACTCAAATAGTTATCACGAAATTAAAAATATTAAAATAATAGAAAAACATCTTTGTAAACCAATACATTCTTCACTTCACTTAGAATCTAAAAACATATTACTTATAACTTATAAGTATAATGAAATTATTCAGATTTTTCAACAAAATGGTAGGTTTTTAAAAATATGGAAAACGTATTTTGAATTTTATGAAACTATACTCTGGTTCAAGTTACTAATTATAAACTTCATTAGCTTCATTATTATCATAATTTTTTTAAAAGTATGTAGGTATTCATAAATTCGAAACCACATATTACAGTGAAACGTCTATTAATGGACACCTTTCAATAGTGGACACTTAAATTCCCCGGCAAAAATGTATGCACAGTCATTAGGATGGTGTAAGTTATAGTAGTAGTAGATACTATATGGCAGCGGTTCTCAAATTTTTTTGTTCACGGAGATGTTTATGATTTTGTACAATGATATCAATTGTAAATATTTTTTTTTTTTTTTCTGTAAAACACGAATACATATAAATTATTTTATTTATTTAATTGTTAAAAAGAACATATTATTTTAATTTTATTATTAATATTTAATGATGATTTTAATGTGATCCATGATGTTGGCTTTTTTCATTGACCAGTTTTTTAATATTTGGCTTGATAGACGAGAGTGGATGCACATGTTTGCTTCCGCATCTAATTTATTGCGATATTTTGTTTTTGTTGATACGTATGATGAAAATCCGGTTTCACACAGATATATTGTTGCAAAAGGAAGAAGTACTATGGCTTTTATAGCCAGAGGTTGATATTCGTTAGTTATACTTAAACCACACCAAAAATCTGTTAATTATATTTTATCAAATAAGTTTTTAAAAATGAATCGGTGGTCATTTCAATAATACACCATACTTCATACTCTGTTATAGATAAATGTTCAGGCTTATCATTGATTAAAAACGGATTTTTTACCCAATTATATCATTGGATAAAGTCTATATCTTTACACTCTGAAAAATATTTTTCTAATGATAACAGTATTTCATTTAAATGTTGTTCAATTTAGCCATATATTTCATCAACTTCTTCAATATTACCATCAATCGATTCTAAATATTCCTTTAACAATGGAAAACCTTTAATTTTATGTTGAGAAAAACACACAGCCCAAAATTTAATTTTTTTTTTTTTTAAAAGCTCAGATTTTGTCATTTGCTGTGAAAACTGTGGTCATTTTACCTTGTATTGATAAGTTTACTTCATTTAATTTTGTGAAAATATCAACCAAATAACTAAGTCGAAATAACCATATTTTATCATCAAGTATTATTAATACCACTGAATTTTTTATTTCATTAGCCAACGATCCACTAAAATTTTTATTAATACGAAATAAATAACAATCAGCGAATGCCCACGAGTAACGAGTAATGACTGAAGAATTTATTAGAACTTCGTAGAATGTAGATTGTAAATAAGTAAACTAAATTATCGTACATATCGAATCAACGAAAATTCCAACTTTTATCTTATCTCATTTTGACTATAACACAAAATATGCGGATTTATAAATAGTTTAAGGTTTTAAACGTTTAAAATAATACATATTGGAATAGTCAAAATAATTATGAATATAAATATAAAAATGTAACTAAGAAATATAATAATAATTTAATATTTTGAATTTTATTAATACATATATACCCAAGAAGGCACGGAGCCCCTAGACTACTTTCGCGGAGCCTAGCCAGGGGAGTGTTTTAGGTGTTAAAACACTCCCCTTGACCGTATATACTAAAAATATATTATAAACTAGTTTCTACAAAATATTTTGTTAAATGCTTTTGTTTAATATTTTTATTATGAATATTATACAAATTGACAAATGATAATATAAAAAAGGGGAACACCAATTACGATGTTCCTGCTTCGTCTCTTCGGTCCTCGGAGAAATTAGTGGTTTATTATAATTACTAAGATTCGAATGCAATAATATTGCATTAGAAAATACGATTCTAAACGAATCTCAGTATATTAATATATATTATACTGATAATCCATTCCAATATTTTACCATGAGTTTAAATTACACATGTATATATATAAAAACAATTTCAAATTCCTACGATTAAAATTCAAGGAGTTATCATTTCTTGATAAAAATTGTCAATCATGATTTTCAAAATATTCTTTAAATAGATTAAATAGTTTATGATTAGGTTTCTACAAAAATTTTAAACCGTTTAATCAAAAATTGCAGATAATATTAATCATTTTTAGAACAAATTCAAAACTCTATATTTACCCAAAAAACCAATTAATTCCAAAATTTTACAAAACGTAAATATTACCTATTTGATTACTCAAAACAATTTTCAAGTCCCTACGATCAAAACTCAATTAGTAATCAAGAAATAAAAAAAATGTAAATAACGGAAACCGTAATTTTGCTAATTTTCCGTTTCTCAAAGAAAATTTTTTGGGAAATTTAAAAAATGAGCTAAATAAAGTACCAACTAGACAGTAGCGGTCAAATTATTTTGTCATGAGGAGGGGCATGATCCTAATTTTTCAACATAAACTTTGATATCAGTTAATATCAGTTTTAATTTAATGATATAAATAAATTATAAAGTACAAACTGAAAAAAATATGTTTAATGGATAGATAATATCAATAGCATTATAATAGAATTATTAAATTATTAAATCTATTTTTTTTTTTTTGCAAGTTCATCCAGTACTTTATCTAGTGTTATATTTATGAATCTACGATGAACAGCTACTATGGCCATTATGAAGACTCTAAAATAAGATAATTATTAATTAATAAACAATTGATAACTATTAAAGTATTATATCGAACATGTTTTTAATTTCACGAGCATAAACATAATGTTTAACTTAATCTATTTCCAAAATATTTTGGAATTAAACGTAATTTACAGTTACAGGGTTAATAACAGGATATGCTTTCGGTTAAAAATTTCATCTAGTTGGTACTTTTTAAATTTATTTTTCGAATTTCTCAAAAGTTTTTCCTTACTACCAAAAACTGATGGAAAATCGGCAAAATTCGGTTTCTATTATTTAATTTTTTTTTTATTTTGTGATAACTAATTGAGTTTTAAGCGTAAGGACTTGAAAATTGTTTTAGAGTATTTACATAGATGTTCTTCAAAAGAAAAAAGAATTAGAAACTATTGGTTGATTTTCTGACTAAGTATAGAAATTTGAAATTTTTTCAAAAATTTTTACGATTACCTGCAATTTTGAATTTAACGGTTTGAAAATTTTATAGAAGTCTACTCATTTAATACTTTATCAATTTCCAAAATATTTTCAAAATTATAAGTCAAATTTTTTAAGCTTCTAAAATTTGAATATTTTTAGTAAAATTGAATATTGTGATTATTTTTATGTATGAAGACACTTTTTTGGTTAGAAACAATGATCCGATTATCACAAATAGGGTATACTTCGATAGAAAATTGCATCTATTTACTACTTTACTAAGCTCATTTTTCGAATTTCTCAAAAGTTTTTCATTTTTACACATGTAGTAAACCTATGGAACGATCTATCAGTATAATATATTGTATTATATTGAGTTTTGCTCAGAATCGTATTTTCTAATGCAATATCATTGCATTTAAATCTTAATTATATTATTATCTTCATTATCTCTATTTATTTCCACTAATTTAGGAATGTCCTAAATAGACTTTCCTGCTTTTTTTTCATTATATAAATACATAGATAATAAACGATATATTGTTAAAAATAATACATAGTAACAAAAAAGTCAAGGGGAGATATATCCCCCTTATTCCCCCCTCCGATGAAATTTGGTACGGAAAGGGTACCCTATTTGTGGTAATCTGACTATTATTTCTACCCAAAAAAATGTTTTCATAGATATAAAAAAAAAAAATAATAATAATAAAAAGCCTATAAAAAAATTATCAGCTACGATTTTCAAAATATTTTATAAAAAAATTAAATATAGTATATTATTAAGCTTCTAAAAAATGTTCAAACCAATATACCCAAAATTGTAGGTAATATTAATTTTTTTTTTTGTAAAAAAGTTCAAAGATCTATATTAGGCCAAATGATTAACTAATCTGTTTATAAATTTTACCACACTTGTATATTACCTATATTAGTACTCGAAAAAATATTCAAATCTCTACGATCAAAACTCAATTAATTATCACCAAATGAAAAATAAAAAATTATGGAAATCGTAATTTTGTCAATTTTTTGTCATTTTTTGGTAGTTTTTCTTCTTTTAGGGAAAAACTTTTAAGAAATTCGAAAAATGAGCTTATTAAAGTACCAAGATGATACGATTTTTTACCGAAAGCATACCCTACATGTGGTAATTAGATAATTATTTCTACCCGAAAAATGTTTTCATACATAAAAAAAAAATTTTTGTAGAAACAATACATTCCTCGTTCCGCTCAGAATCTAAATTATATAATGTAATATTTGCAACAAGATAGATTACACCATGATAAACATTTTAACGTGTTAAAGTTAATTTAACATTTTAAAATGAAAACACCCCCCTATAACTAATTCTGGCTACGCACCTGCAAAATACTGAATTCAACTAGATTCTGTCACTGGGCACTCGTATTATACTAGATATAACTACTACTTTATAAAAAATTATATACTGCAGTAGGTTTTTAAATAACAAATACATTTTTTTAATTTACATTTTTTATAGGCTTTTTAATATGTTATCACCATTCACTATCTATTCTATTTAATTTTTATCCAATTTTTCTTCGGTCTTACTTAATCCTCTCTTACCTTTTACATTCAATTCCCTAAAAACTCTCACAATCTTTGAATCGGCTCTCTGTCATAACATGCTTAAACCATTTCTACTTATTGTGACTATAAATCTTAAAATTATCAATTAAAAGACCTATTGATAAAATATTTAAATTTTGATAATTATTTAAGATTTCTTTTTTTTTAAAAAAAATTATTAGTTGATTAGCACTTGACGCTTGTAACCAAATATTAATAAATACAACATATCCAAAATATCTGAAAACCTTTTAGTTAAATTGAATATTTAATAAATGAATTATTATCATAATCCACTAATTTAAATTTATGGAAAATAATGAGTAATTTTACAACAATAGTTAATTCAATAGTTAGTTTATAGTGTCCTGTGTTAAACAATTATGGCAAACTTATTTTGAAGAAATTTCACAAAGTTTCATTAATCATTAATCCATTAGATATATGATTATATCATGCTATGGACACTCCCTATTAAAGCAATGTAATTCTCAAAAATGTAAACAAACCAAAATTCGGCCTGGCGGCAGGTTAAGCACTTAACGAAAAATTTCAGTTTATCAAAAACTTTCATATAATTTGTGATATTAGTATACAAAACTTATGATAATTGATAACAATTTATTTAAAGGTTGTTTAATTAATTAATTAATTAAATATTATGGTGAAATGAGTGTACAATAATTTAATTTCATGAATGTTATCATGAGGACGTGAGGACGAATTTTAGTTTGTTTACATTTTGACAAACGACCGAGTATCCGATCTGGTTTTATATAATCTGTGATTATATGAACACTAGCTACTTTAACATTTTAAACAATGCTTTAGCTTTAATACATATTATTTTATTTTTAAGAAAACTAAGGTGATTTAATTTAAAACCAATTTTATATCTTTATGTCATGTATGAAAAAATACATACAATTTTATTTTGATAGAATTTGAAACCACAATATTTTGTTGTAGGTAAATTTGTAAGTTGTAATTTGAAAATGGGTAGATTAACTTCCAAGTCGTGTATTTTACTACGTGTCTCTCATAATGACATTCGAAGAGGTCTCTTGTATTATACTGCGAAACTATTGGTTTAACAATTATTTGGTAGATGTCGTTGCGCGTTTAAATTTTTGTTCTCAACTAAAAAGTAAAATTTGTGAATGTTCGTCATTATTATCATAATTTTTTTATAAGTACATACTCGCAAAAAAGCAAACACATTAAAGACCATCTGATGTTCATTAAATTTATTCCATCACACGTAATAATATGTTATGTTAGGTCAAGTTTGACCGAGTGACAAACACAATATATTGTTTCAGCGTTCGAGAATTCAGGTTCGATTTATATCTAACCACTGGGTATTTACACCTGGTGGAGTTTGGATTCTTAAGCTCTATTCACACTGACGGTCTCGATTCAGTCAGATCACGGTCCGTACAAAATGGATAGTGCGTAATCTAATGGAACGGTTCACACTGTTGTACGCGATCAGATCACGGAGCGGTCAGGTTGGTTTGCCCGGAGGAAGTAATGCGCAAACGGTTCCCTCCGGGCTGTCGGTTCAACCATGAAAAAAAATTAGGTTAGGTCAACGCGCGATTCAGACCGTGGCGGTTATGTGCTTTTTGATTGAGACTGCCTAGTTTGAATCAACACACGCTAGTCTAGGTCGTATCATTAATTTTTACAATAAACGACAAATTTTTATAGAATTTGTTCGTGAAAATAGTGTGTTATACGAGTTTTCAAATCGCAAATATTGTGATACAAATTATAAATCAAATTTGTGAAAATAGCTGACTAGATTAGACTAAACTGACTGTCTAGATTTTATTGTTTGTGACCAGAAATATGAATATAAAATTATAAAGTGATTAGATTAACTGTGATCGGACCGAACCGAGACTGCCAGTGTAAATAGAGCTTTTAGCGAGTCGGCCACAATTATTCGAAAATATCTTATCATTCGGTTAACTAAAACCAGTAATATTAAATTAATATTAAAATCTAATATTATATTAGTTTTCATTATAATACCTTTATAGTTTTAACATTGCCACCATGATGCCTAGATATTTATTATTTTATATTTGATATTGTCGTATATTATATGGTTCATAAATTAAATTTTATTGTGTAATATATTTGCTAAATTTTCAGAAAAAAAATATAATTTTTTTTTTTAGTGAACGATATTCTAATATGTTCCTTAATATGAGGAAGAAATTATATGCATTCTAGAAAATTAAAAAAAATTAAAAGAACGAGTTCCTTTGAACGCATTCGATGACATTCCTTTTAGTCTAATACTTACTTTATGTTTTAGTTAACTAAGAATGGCAAAAACCATCTTCGACCTCTAGAAATTTGTTGATTGTTACCAGTAATATAGCATAGCATGTTGTTGGGGAATAATAGACTTATGTTAGGTAAGTAATATGTTACTTATAATAAAACTAAATATATTTTAAAACTGTAATTTCAACATATTTGATCGAATTTTGGTGTAGGTACCTACGTTCAAAATCAGTGACTAACAAATTAATAATAATTATAATTTGAAGAAAAAATTACTGTTTATTTTTATCCGTTTAATATTTAATATTAATGATTTTAATTATGGACATATTATTACGACTTAAATAATAATAATATAAACTATATCATATATATTTTGTATTACGTTTACCAGCCATTTATTGATGATTATACTATATTATTCATTTATCATTTTTGGTTATCGTATATTCGTATACACTATATAGTATTATAATAAGTTATAAGTATATTTTAGACAATAGTGTTTAATTTATATTGAAGTATCATTACAATTTAGTATTTACAGTATAATTAATATTTAATGTGGTAATGGTATTGACATATTGATTGGGCATTTGGTAAATTAAATACGATTACTCTTTATGAAAATTATATGAATTTGATGACATTTAATATTTATATTTATACTTTGAGTAAGAAAACCATAAACTATAGGAGATATTGACAAATATAAAAATATTTGCTGAAAATTACAAATAAATCAACCCCTTTCAGAAAAGCTATTTTTCCATCTTACAACTTAATAAACCATGAATTTATTTTAATTATAACTAATTTAAGTTTATAAAAGTTGTACGTAATATATAGGTACAGAATAACTTTATGTATAATGTTAAGACAATATAATTCTACGGTAAAAAAAATGGTAAATGTTCCCATTTAAGTTTAAATTGTTAACCCATGAAAACCCTTTAAAAATACATTTAAAATATATTAAATTTTCAAACAGTTTAACATTACATTTAATTACAAAATTTTTCGTATTATTATTAAGTATAAATTCTCATGCTATCTATATTCCATGGTATTATACCTATATCAACCTTTTTTTAAATTTTATTTGGAAAATTAATATGAGCAAACTTATACTTATATAAACATTATTTTTGTTATTAAATGAAATAAAAATTATTTTTAAAATTATAATTTTTATTATAATTATATCCCGTGAAAAAAATTGTATTCGCTCCGCTCAGAATCTAAAAAGTATAAAAATAAATTTAATAATTATATTTATTAATTATGAAAAATAATTAATAAATTAACACAAGAACAAATTCTTTCTTTTTTTAAATTTAACTTTTAATTTTTATTATTAAAATTAATTAAATTTAACATTATGACATCATAAATATGGTTACAAGTAACAGAAACAATTAATTTTTCTTATAATTATAACAGTATCTAAATTATAATTAATTATATAATATGAAATTATAATCATTAGTCAAATTAAATTCAAGTTTGAAACTGTAGTAAAATTAATTACTTTTATGAATTTTGATGTTTTATCCGAAACTATTACAGTTGTTTATTATATAATATTATAGTAATATATAGTATTAATTTTACTAATTATTTTCCCATCACAGAGGGTATAACTCATTTAAAAAATATATTTTTCATTAGTTATCACATTATCAATAAAAGTATATAAATAAAAATGTGTATAAATTTCTGTATCTATTATTATTTTTGGCTATTTAATGTTGTTATAATGCATAAGAATACGTGATCTAATTTTAAAAAAAAATGTTTTTGTCTGAATACATCTTTTCAAGATTTTTTTTTTAAGTATAAACGCATTTTTTCGAGTAGAAATTATGATCCGAATACCACAAGTAGGATATGCCATCGGTAGTAAATTTCATCTTGTTGGTACTTTATTTAGCTCGTTTTTTGAATTTCTTATAAGTTTTCCTTCTGAAAAAGAAAAATTACAAAAAATGACAGAAAATCGGCAAAATTAAGGTTTCCATTAATTTTATTTTATATAATTTGTGATAACTAATTCAATTTCTTACGTAGGGACTTAAACATTTTTTTGAGGAATGTATTGGTTTCACAATAGGTATGTGCTTTTTAAATTTTTTAAAATGGTGTATGCTTTGGTAGCAAATTTAGAAAATAGAAACTTGAACATTTTTTTGAGTATTCTCATAAATGTTCTTCATACCTATATATGAGAAAAAATGTTGAAACCGATTGGTTGATTTTCTGACTAAATATAACAAAGTTTTGAAATTTATCGAAAAATGTTTAATATTATCTGCAATTTTAAGTTTAACAGTTTAAAAATTGTATAGAAGTATGATCATATACTATTAATCTATTTACAAGATATTTTTAAATTTATATATTTTTTTTTTTTTGATTTTTGTGTTTTTTAAAGTCTATATACATTTTTGGGTAGAAATAATGGTCCAATTACCATAAGTAAGGGTACATTTTCGGTTGAAAATTGCATCTACTTGGTACTTTATTTAGTTTATTTTCCATATTACTCAAAATATTTTCCTTAGAAGAAGAAAAACTACCAAAAAATGACAGAAAACCGCAAAATTGGGATTGCCGTAAATTTGATTTTAAATATTTCGGGATAACTAATGCAGATTTTAACATAGGAAGGGACGTCCGGAATCGATTATCCCACTTTTTTTATATTATACTGAATGTCTGATATATTATAATACTAATAATTTAAATGGTCGTTTTTTTTTTTTTTAGTTCATTGTATGTTTGATTGAAACCATTGGAACGATATTAATGGCGAGAAAATAATAATAATAAAAATAATGAAACACTTTAACAAATTGTATTCTATGTATAAAAATATTGTAGTTTATGCCACTTCTGATAAATGATTGTTGCGGTTAATACACTTGTAAGTTAAAATCAATCAATTCGTATAACCGTTCTTTGACCTTTTTCATTTTCGAATTCAAGCAACAATTAATATTTACCAATATACTTTTATATAATTTAATGTTTTATGGAAAGTAATGGTAAACGTTTACGTTCATCGGCTTTAATAATACTACGAAACTAAAATAAATTAATTTTAAATAGTCATTTGTTGTTTTATGAAAATAAAAATTAAATCGAAATCTTAAATAGGTATTTAAATGTCACCAATAGGTTAAGTCAAGTCAACTAGTGCTCATTTATAATATTACAATTATTAATTATTTTAGATTCGAAGTTGAAATTGGAAAGAAAGACCTAAGAAATTTCGTCGAATTATAACGAAAGTGTTGCATTAGGTATTTCAGAAAGTCACACAAATATATATTTATAAAAATGAATATAAAATTTTAAAAGATTTCTAGAGAGAAAAATGTAAAAACAATACAAATTAAATTAATAAATATATTGTAAAACTAATTTCTAAATGAGGAAAATTAATATTTTTAATATATAGATATATATTATATATAATAATATAATATACCTATTAATTTATACATTTGAAAAATTGGGATCATCATTCGTTACAATTCTTAAACAAAAATTATCCTAATAAATTATCTTATCTGACATAAGCGTAATTTGGGGATGACTTAAGAAGGCTTAACCACCCCAAAAAATAGGATATGTATATGGTGTGGAAGGATATACTTCCACGGGTCTGTTGAAAATAAAATGTTAGCCCTTCCAAATATAAAACTCAAATTACGCCTATACTCATCAAACCTATTACTTAATCCTAATATCGTAATAAAATTTGTATATACCTATTATACCAAGAAATTAATAATTAGTAGGTAAATGCATATACTTATAATATTATTATTTTCGCAAACTGTTAAATATTTTTAAAATATTTGAAATAATTAAACGTTATAATAAATATGTACATTCTAATGAAACTAGAGAAAAATCATCTAAAATTAAAAAAAAGGATTAAAACCGATAAATATTAAAAATTTAAAACATTTATTTTTGGTACTTCACACAATGGTTTTGAAATTTGAAATGCTTACCAAAACTAACGTAATTATTTAATAACCTAAATATTATTATATAAATATTTTGCTCAAGTAGGTAGGTAAGTACTGAAATAAATATATTAAATTAATGAAAATGATATAGGTAAAATAATAAATCTTTAATAAAACAATACAACTTTTAATTTTATTAATGTTACGATTTATTTGTCAATTTTCAACAAAACATAAACTTTATTTAAATTTAAATTACACGAACTAGTAATATATTTTTTATTTACGATACGTACAATTGGATATAGACGCAGTGAAAATGCACAAACATTAATATAAGTATAATTTAAAAACATTGTATACATTTGTAGTATGTACTATCATTTTATTCTACTATCATTTTTTTGTGATTTTTCGATTTTCCATATATTGAATTCCTATATCTCATTATTTATTATCAAACATAATATATTAAATATGTTCATTGATATATTTAACGTTAACACTCTTAAAACTAACCAATAAATATAAATAATATATTATACTAATTATAGTAATATAATTATATATACTAATTTAATATAAATATTGAAAAAACAACAATAGCCTACTTATTTTCCTTACATACATTGACATTGTTTTGTAATAAAAATATTAAATACGAGGTACCTACCTAAATTAAGGCCGTTGGAAGGGTTTGACCCCCATACCGTATATACCGGATATACACCCCTCGACAATTATACGATTTATGGAATACGCCACTGATGTTATTCAAAATAATTTACTCGCCATATTATAGTTCAAGGTTAAATGGTTTGATTTCATGAAAAATATTAAATATTTATTATATGTTCACTTAAAAATATATAGATAGTATTAGACACATTAAGGTTTAATAAATGGAATGTAATCGGAACGAAAATTGATAGTTCAAAATTATTAATTCAAAAATTCAATTTACATAATTTATAATTTTATAATAATTGTATTCTAAGTAGTGTTTTTCAATGTCTAACAATTACCCAATAAAAATTAAATGCAGTATATAAATATATATAATATGTTTTAAATATTTTTCACATTAATTTCACAAAAATTCGACATTTTTCAGCTAATGAATTATTATTGTTTTAATTATATTTTAGTAATAGGTTTAAGAAAACATTCCTAAAAGTAACGCATTCCAAGTGCAACCTATAGGTAAGTTAATATAAAACATTATAACTTAAAATTAAAAACCCAATGATAGATATAGGAAAAATGTTTGTCATTCAAAATTAATTAAAAAATTATAGAAAAAATAAACGATTCTAAACTATTAAATTAAATGATTTATGATGCAATAGAAAAACAACACACGTTATTAGATTATAGATAATAATATTTATTGTGATTATTTTTTATTAATTATAATTATATTCATATTTTTTGTACATTTTGTGATTTTATTTTTATATAATTATATTATACTTCCTTGAGAACATCTAAACATAATAATAATATTTTGTGTACCTATGCTCGGAGAGGAGAGCGAATACATTGGAAATGATAACTAATAAATAAAAACAAACCATGATAATAATATAAACGTTTACGTCATTATAATATATATATATATTAATAGATAATAATCAGCGTCAACGGCAGCGCGGCGTTACTATAGTTTAACGTCTATAATAGTAGTAGCGTAATCGCGTGGCCATTCTCTGGGGAACCATTGAATCGAATTGTCGTTGGACAACCAGGTTCGGTCACGTAGCGTTAAAGTACAATTTCAAAAAAAATTTAAAACCGTGAATAATAATATATTGTTCGTTTCATTAAATTTTTTATCGAAAATAATTTTCGGTTTTTAATTTTTAATTTAGTGTTTTTTAACGCGCGTTTCCGTTTTTTAGAAAAAAAAACGAAATCAATTACAAAATTTTTGTTTACTCTTATATTATTTGAAAGAAGAAAAATCAGAATGTTTAACCACAAACGTTGGATTATGTTTCTCGATTCAATATTACTGCTTTCGTGTGAGTAAACTAAATATTTTATTAAATGTTACGTAAAATTACAATACTTTTGAAAACAAAATTACATTAATTTCAAAACTGTCCGATAGTTATAATGGCACATATAAACGTGCTGAATATATTACTCATGATTTTTTTACAGAGTGTATAAATTTGTATAAAAATAATTAATGAGTTTTGACGAAACCAATTAGGGAATTTTTATTACGTTTTTAACGTTATAATATTTATGCTCATCTACAACCAATGTGTCATTGGGGTATTAATTAACACAATTTTAATGAACTATCATCATAATAGGTATAATTTATTTTTTAGACGGATTTGGATTTTTTATATTTGGCTATGTTTAAAATAAACATTTTTTTATTCCGTCCAAATATGCCCACCTTATTGTAACTTATATTGCTATTTAATATATTAACATAATTTTGTTTAAAAATTCGCAGAATTTAAACATTGAAATGAAATAATTTTAGGATTTTGTTCATATTATGTTAATTTTCATTAGATATAGAGTTGTCCGTGCATTAATTAGTAAAAAAACACTAAAATTACATTTTATATATTAAGTAATGTAGGTACAAAAAAAAATGCAGTAAATGAATTATTTCAATTGTTTATAATAATAAATAACGCACCTATCTATTAAATTAATTATGAAATTGTATCGATTTGTTTCAATTGAATTAGAAATTATGTACATTATTATTATTATTGCAGTTTAAAAGTGTAAAAAATTGATTAATATTCTTTCTCTGTCAAGGTCAATATTATTATGACCATGAAAAACATGTACATTTTTAGACGTTATGCATTTAGGACTTTCACGTTATAAACAATAGTTGTGATTTTTTACTGTTATTATAAACTTAAGTATAGTTTTCCTCATATGTATATTTTTTCAAAACTAAGTGTGAAAAAATAATAAGAGTACAATTGTTTATTGGCTATATTATTTATAGATGTGTTTATTTTATGTCGTAAATTGCATTATTACTTAAAGAGTGTAACAAAAATCGTTTCGAGTTTAGTCAAACGAGCGTGACCAGGTATAACCAGAAGTAATTACCGGAATAAAGCGTGTCTATTAACCATTCATTCATCAAAAAAAATATTACAATAATTAATATGGTAAAACTTAACAATAGCAATACAAGGTGTTTTAAGGTTTCTTTTCACTAAAAAGGTTATAACGGGTGTGACATAAGTGTTACACACATAATATGTATTATTTGGAATTAAGTGTTTTGATACCTCAACCTAACCGATAATTTTTTCGAACAACGTTTATAAACCTTTGTACAATAAATACAAACGTAAAAACAAACACATAAGTTTCCTAAGAAAAAATAGTATTTGCACTTTATAACAATATTATTTTATTATTAGCGATAAATTCTTAAACGGATAATGAAATGAACATTATATTAAACTATAGATTTGATAACAATATAAATATTTATATATAATATAAAAATATATAAACACGTATAAATTATAATAAATATTGTTAATCAATTAATTGTTCCTGTGTGTAGGTACTGTGGTTTATTACCTAAAAAAATATAATAAAAAAAATATAATGTTTATTAAAATGGGATAATCCATTCGCTAAAATACGCGTCCTTAATTAATTAAAAAATCCAAACCTGTTGGTCAAATAACAATAAATTATTATCGCTACACAAATTGTCGAAATACTTACTTAAATTTTGAACATTTATATCGATCGGGTACAAACTTATATAATCGTAACTATTAATTACTCGTCGATTTTATCGATGAATAACTCATTACAGTGTATAATATAAACAAATGTATTTTGAACAAAATGTATTCGATTTAAAAATATATTTTTATTATGAACTTTTCGTTTCGAATATAAGTTTATAGGCCAAAGCTGAAAGGGCAACAACCCTCGAAGTGTTGGAAGACGATGTTGCCTTTGTATTGATTTCGTTGTAAAAAATAATAATAATAATAAATAAAGAAGAAAAAGAAAACTTAATATTATTTATTATTTTATTATTAACCATAACAATGGTAAACAAAATCATTATAATAATAATGTACAATACAAATATATTTTTGAAATGATTATAATGTTATTGTTAAAACAATGAATACGGATTTTTTTTTTTTTAATAATACAATTATTTTCTTTTAAAAATCACTGAATTTTAAGTACAACTAAAACACAATATAAAAACAAACAAAAATATTGAAATATTAATTTAATATTATAAAACTGATTTGGGCTTGCAAACCGATTAATTTCATAAAGTAGTATAGATACAAATGTAGGTACACAAATCCGCGATGCTCAACATAAAAACTGCATAATTATATTACTTAACATTTTAGGAAAAGACGACGATTTGAAATAACTTTTGTAATAATCGGAATCATTGGTTTTTCGATTGTACGTAGCTGACAATAAATTATATGCTTATTGCCTCCCCTCTCCTCCTTAGAATTTTTTTATATAAAATAATAATTAATAATTATAGATTTTGACGTATTTTTTATTGGAATTTATATTTATGCAACTAATATAAATTTGCGTATAACCCAATAAAATTAATTTTATGTTAACCTAAATATTTAGTTATTAACCTTTTATATATTGTTAAAAGTTTCTAAAAAACTAAACATATTTAAAAATGTATAATGCCCTTCCACCCTAAAAAAAATTGTTGCGCTTATAATGCATGTGCTTAGTATAAGTTTCAATTCTAAATTGCATTTATGGTTGACATGTGTTACCAAATTATCCGGAGAAGTGCTGTTTTTCCTATTTTTAGTATTATTTCCAACCACAGTTAAAAACTAGGTATTAATTTCGTTTGCCATGTAAAATTATTAATAATATTTTATCGTTTTCAATAATATTATGTTGCATTCCATATTAATGACGTTGACGACGACGATGCACTATACGTCAACGATGAACTTCCTGTATAACAACACCTAATATTATATTATAAAATAATTTTAATACATCCGTATACAGTTATGACGTATCGCATATGAGATGACGTATAGTGCGTTTATTAAAAGGAAGTAAAAGGTAAAATTTATCCCGGAAAAATGAAAGGTCACGGACCGTCGCACGGTGTTATTATGATGTAGGAACAATTATTTAGTTTCCGTAAATAGTATTCTAAACTTTTAACGACCGGCCGGATGTCGCGGCAGGACAGGAAATAATGATAATTGCTAATAATATTTTTAGGGGATTCCAATAGAAAATTTAATTTGTATTTAAAAACACTTAACTGTTTAAAATTTCGTTAAAAAATTTATCACTGCACCAGTGCAGCTGAGTTTACGACAGCATAATATAGTAATAGATGTTAATAGATTTTGAGTACTTACTAATTTGTATTCGTATACGAATAAATGATGCGATCGTCTGTGAATTGCATAACTTCTATAATAATATTTAAATGATTTTAAATCAGTATAATATTTAATTTGATTACATTTTATTATAAATTCATATTTTATAATTATGATAAACAGCACTGACCTTACTTGAAATACAATATTAATGAATTGACTATACATTTCTTATAAATTAAGTTTAATTTAAAAAATTTTAAATATACAATTTTAGAATCATTTGTTTCAAATCATTTATTGAAAAAAAATTTCCTATAAAGATTCATGAAAAACAATATTTGTCTATAAAGGACAATATAATAATACGGATAGTATTATGTAATATGTACATAATCATTATCAAAAATAAATATTAAATTTATAAAATACTTTAAGAATTTCGTTTCATTGTTATTAATGTTATGTTTGTTATTTTATGCACTCAAAAAAGGGATCAGTACGCTATCCTTATACACTTGAATATCCTTCACTTCAATTGCATGACATAATTTTTCTGACACTACGTTTCTCTAATAATACATTTTTCAACATCATTTGCCGATTTATTCAAAAATAATAAAATGTAAATCAAAATTATAATATTTAATGATATTGTGTGCTTCTTATTTGTTATGTCACTATCGAAAAGATATGTTACTCAGTGTACTTTAGTTACTTACTAAATTAATTTATTAAACCAAAACTTGCGTTACGATGGTTTACACGATTTTTATCTGTCTATCAGCGACCGGTTTATTTAAAAATGAAAATTTGATTGCGTATGGCAGTATATATAATAATATATTCAGTTGAAAATTTGGTGGGGTTTAAAATAGAATAATTTATACCTACTATGATTATCCCTACAAATAAAAAATTAAAATATGTGTAAGATCTGACTTCAGCATATTTTGTGTGCTAATCCTCCCCTTCAATTTCTGCCTATGATAGTAATTAAGCTTCAGTTAAGTAACCAACAACGCAATAAAATTTTATTTATTTACTCTTAACTGACCCTTATATTTGTCTACATAGATTAAATATATTTAATTATATATTTAATCTATGGTGTTAATAACTTTATGAGCTTTCTAAATTTAATTTAATAACGAATACGGGAAAAGTATAAAAGTACAATAAACCTAATTAGGTATGATGAAAAATGAAGTGGATTACACTTAAAATTTTTTTATTTTTTTTATTACACGCCTTCGCCATTTATTTGTTATGTTAATCATTTGAATATTTTGACAGAATTATTTTATTATTATTCAATAATGCACGAGGAAATTATATACTAGAAAATAATGTTAAATACCTACCTATTATAAGTTAAATAACTTTTTCGAAGAAAAGATATATTATCCAACAAAACTTTGTATTCTATCATATTAATTACGCAATACAAATTAATTATTTTATCTAATAGTGTATAGTTTTAAGGTCAAATTTTATTACTAAATTATTATTATCCATAATACACAATTGCACAAGATTAAATTTAATAACGAATACGGGAATAACGTAAATCATTCAAAAGTAGTTAAGTATCTTGTTGGAAAAACATATCAGATCCCCTCAAAAAATGCATACCTAAGACATAACTCTACAGATAATAATAATTTTAATTCTAATATTTCACAAGCTGATAAACCATCATTAAAGTCAATATATATAAATATGCATTATGCAGTTTTATATATGTATATTGTATATATTATAATAATATCTGGCAATAACATCTATACATTTTTTCTTAGGATACATTCTGATTGTACATTTACATTTATCTAAATATAATATTTATCTGAAAAGGATTAATTTATTAATTTTGGTAGTTTTTTTTCCCTCAAGGAAAAACTTTTGAGAAATTCAAAAATTGAGCTAAATAAAATACCAACTAAATGCAATTTTCTACCGAAATCATACCCTATTTGTGGTAGGTAATTGAACTATTATTGCTACCTAAAATCGTGCTGTCAAACACAAAAAAAATGAACGAAATTACGACAATTTCTATCTTAATTCTATCACAATTTCTATAAGACGCTGGTTCTTTACTTGTTCTGCGTTATATACTTGCATACAATATTATCAATTAACAATATAAAGTATTGTCACAGACTCCTTCAATAAAAATAAGATATTTATTGATGTTGATTATTATTTAATATAAGAGTATTATTATAATGAGTATATTATGTAGAAAATAATTACTTAAATTTTTACTATGGAATTCAATACGCTAAAACAACAATATATTTACACAACTATATACTAAGATAATGGAAATGTCTATAAAAATAATTTTCCTATTAAAATCTTCTTTTTATTAATATTGTTATCAACGTAAATTCAAATATACTCCGCGAACCACCGAGCTTACACAAACAGACCCCATCAATGGACCACCAGTTAAGAACCTCTCCCTATGCACTGAAGTCATTATAATATCATTATCAAATCCTCTCTACAATATTACTATATTAAATGAAAAAAATTAATAATATAAGAACATTTATGTTATATATTTACCGTTATGTACATTGATTACATTAATAAGATAAAATAAAATACAAGATAATAACTTATATTAGATCAGATATTTAAAATACAATGTATATTATTATTTGTGTTCAGTTTCGTGGCATTCATCATTATATATTATGTAATAAACTAATAACTAATGTCTAGTAGTATATAGTAGTAAGATAAAATATTTAAAACCGTTTTCAAGATCAAAGTCATCGTATATTGTTGCACGTCACATTTCTCATCCCTACGGGTCAGTAACAATTTGTTTTCGACGAGCACACTATATAATATAATAATATATACAATAAAAATAATAATAATAACGTTAAGACTCGACCGCGGTTACGGTCCACACACGAAAACGTGAAATCACGACCACGACTGTTGCACTACACCTGCACGTCAATTAAGACTTAATTAACTGACTTTAAACAATATTCTCAGTAAGTGTTAACTATAAATATATGAAAATATATATACACACCATGAACATGACATTCGTTTTTATTTTATCATTATTATTATCGTTGTTGTTAAATAAATGGACGAGCACGAACGCTGACAGGGGGTAAACGACTACGATATATATTATATTTTATATAATTGTTCCAAACTCGGAGAATAGACGATCCAAAGTATTATAATAATATTGTGTATGTTGGACTGGATTCTGGATAATGTATATTATTATATAGTAATGTAGATCGAACATGATAATAAAGTGATTTTTAGTTAACTCCTTTGCTGTAGTGACAATAGCCAACGAAACTTTCTTTATTTCGATTCGTTCATAGAATATATATAATATTTTATTAGATGTATAAGTGTACAGGATGTAATATAAAAATTTCTGATTTTGGAAGTTTATTTTATTTTTTTAAAACCGTCAAATAAAGATGTTTTAAAAAACAATTAACAATTTTTAAGTTACACATATTATTTGTTTGTGCTAGTTTATTTTAAAGTTCCTCGATAGAGATGAACTCTATATCAAGGTACTCTAGTTTATTTTAATTAACTTCAGTCTTGATAGGTATTTATTTGAAAATTCAAAATGATTAACTATTTATTATTAACTTATAATTTCACTATAACACCTTAACTATTTTACTCTCCGAAAAAGTATAATATAGTATTATTATACTATTTATTATATAGTATACTGAGTAGTTTTTAAAACAATAATGTGATAGAGTATAAATTAGAGAACTAAAATATGATACATATTAATAATTTTAATAAATTGAAACAACATCATTTTAGTATTACACTTTAAATTATATATCTTTTAATATTAAATTAGTGTCTAAAAATTAATCTAATTATTTTAAAATAATATAATTATGTACCCATCTATCATCTATTATTTAAGAATATTGAAATTAGTGTATTTTTAAGGCGCACTCTGTAGACACGTGCACTGATAATGTTTTTTTTTTTTTTTATATAAACATCTCGAAACACCCATAACAATAGAAACGAGATTTTTGTCTATATAGCTTGGCTTTATTTTTCCCTCGCCGTGTCGCTTTCTCGATAATACATAAAGATGAACAACAATGGTGATTTTTAACAAATTACTAGTACCACAATAACACAAATATCAAGATCCAGCATCCTAGCGACAATAGAAATGATATTGTGTTATGTTATCCGTATAGAATATTACCTACCTGTCGTGACCCTGCAGGTTGAACAACGTGTGTATGACGTTATATGTATAATATAAAAGAGAATAAAGATATAATAATATCCGAATAGACATTTTTGAATCGTTGAATAAATAACGAAGTAATTTTCTCGAGAACCAAGTTAAGTTAATATATTAGTATTTACATTTCAATAAATTTAATTGACTATAATATAATTTTTAATAGTAAAAATATTTTTTTCAAAAGTTAAATTTGTTTTGTATTTTATTTTATAGTGTGTCACTATATTAAGGCAGTTAGGTACAAATAATAATTTTAATAATTTAGTATAGTATTTAGTTATTTTTATTATTTTTATTTCATGATAACTATTTGAAATTTTGCCGTAGGAACTTGAATTTTTTTTTTCTTGAGTGTTCAAATAGGTAATTTACGTGGTAAAGTATTGGAACAGATTGGTTGATTTTCTGACTAATTATGGAGCTTTAAACTTTTTTTCAAAAATGGTTAATATTACCTGCAATTTTGGGTTTAACGATTTGAAAATTTTTAGAAGCCTACTCATATACTACTTAACCTATTTACAAAATATTTTGAAAATCGTAAGTCACAACTTTTTTTATAAACTTCTAAAGTTTAAATATTTAGTTGAACTATTGAAAATTGAATATTATGGTTTTTTTTTATGCCAGAAAACACTTTTTTGGGTAGAAATAATGGCCCGATCACCACGAATAGAGTATGCTTTTGGTAGTAAACATTTTTCAATTTTTTCGAATTTCTCAAAAGTTTTTCCTTAAGAAAAGAAAAACTACCAAAAATAATGAAAAATAGCAAAATTCACGGAAATCATAGTTTCGACGAAATTGGTTTTAGATAACTAAATTTTCATGAAAACTAATGCAATTTTGAACGTAGGTAGATACTTGAAATTTGTTTGAGTATTCTCATAGGTACTTAACACACGCATTTAAATCTTAATTATAATAAACCAATAACTTTTCCGAGAACTGAAGGGACGATAGAGGGACGTCCAAAATCGACCCTCTCGCTTCTTTTTTATATAATACTCGTAAAGTCGTAATATAGAACAATTGAATAATTTATAAAATATATAATATTTACAGCTTTTTCAATTTTATACTTAAGAATAAATAATATAAATACATTCGATGCATTTTTCTCGTATATCATTTATAGAACTATAAAAGGATATATATATATATATATATATATATATACAAGTCAAGTTATATAATAATTACAATTAATTTGTCATTACATAATATTATTATATATACGATGCGCTTCGTAATATTTTATTTACATTTTGGCATTTGACCAGATTTTTAAGTTTATAAACCTACACCGTTTTTAGATTATTTCTCGAAAATAAAACGGGCCATCGTCGAAATAAAAATGAACTTCACGCTAGTAGGTAACCTACTTATTTATTCTTGATAATTACTTTCACCCTCCGTAACATTAATAGTACCAATTTATCAAAAGCAATTGGGTTTACTTAAAATACAGTTCGACTCAATTAAACATCATTACAATTATTACGTGGGGCGGTTCCTTATTATTCTTATTTTTTATATATATAATATCGTTAATTGCAATATAAAAATATTTTATACGAAAATATCTATACAAATAAAAATCATAGCATATGTGACTATAATACACAATTGTCCTGAGTTCCAGCCACTATTTTTAAGTGAACCCCGACACAAATTTTGTAGTCTTTTATAAGTGTGAACTACGAATTTAAGCTATGTGTTGTGTATATGCCTATTTACAAATAAGTACCACCTATATACATATATTTAGATTAAATTATTAATTTCTCAGCAACAAAGAATGCACATTAATTTGATATTTTTTAATAAAATATAATATATAATCTATTATAACCAAGATAATATTATCACTTGACCACATTTTACAAAAAAATTCTAGACAATTCATTCCGATTATAATATTGTGTAATTTTATAAGGCATACATCATCCCTAACGTTTTTGTATAATTTTAATGTAGGTATAATAAAAATGTATAGTACGAATTTCTATACAAAAATAAGGGATGTGTTCCTGTTGACAGTACTCAGGTTCCGTATAACTTTTGAAATATTTAATATTAATAAGTAAATTAAAACGAAACTCAACGACGAAAATTATAATTCTGTCAATGAACGAACAATATTTTGCATCTAAATTTTAGTGATATTATATTATCAGTTATATTATCATTTAAAGTATATCAAAATAATTACTCTATACTTTAGCAAGTATTGCTATTTGTAACACCCATTTTCTACTTGAAAGTATTACAAAATCCTAACTATAATCATTTTTATTCTGAAGTAATAGTTATCGATAATAAAGAACTGTATAGGTAATTCGTATATTATTATTTTTACGAATTGCTTAAGTATTATATAGGAGTAATATAAAATATTTTATACTATCCTATAAATCAAATTTGTTAAAAACAAACTGGGATGGGCTATGAACTGATGGACCCCTTACTGTGACACATATAATGATAATATCATTCCAAAATTAACGTTTAAAGTACTAAACTGCAAAATACGTCATATTAGATATATAATAATCTTTTACACGAGACTCGAAAGTATATCTAATATTAATTTTATAGTTATATTATGGGTGAATTGTGAAATTTAAAACACCTGTAAAATTAAACATAAATCACGTTCTTCGATACTTTACTCTAGTCAATCTTGAATTTATTATTATTATTCTTGTATTATTTGGCTTCAGTATAGACCAGATTTTAGCAATATAATAGTATCCGAAGGATCTGAGAAGCCATACGCGCCCATAAAAAAAATGGATAGTTACCTAATATTGGAAACAAGTAGAATTTGTATTATTTATTAAAAATTTATAAATGGTAATACTTCTAACCGTTCATGATATACATTAGGTATACATAGCTAAGTGATTATTAAAATAGTAACAAAACATATAATACTCTAAGGTTTTCAAATTAATAATATAAAATTATAAAACTACTAATATAACGCGAAATTATTTTAGGTATATTTTTCAAAAGCTCTTTATATAAATATACATATGCCTTAAGTCTTAAATAAAGATGTGAAATTTTAAGATTTATGATTTACGACCATTTATATTTATATTTGATAATAATGTGTTATAATATTATCTTTTTTTCCACAAGTACCTATACACTTGTGTATTATTCAGAAATACAATTATATAATTCTAGATAAAAGTATATGCAATACCTTTATAATCATTGCTAAATATATTTAGCCATGTTCATAATAATATAGTCAATTCAAAGAACTTATTAATTTATATTTATAGATTTTGTGTTCTATTTTTTACTGCATGTCTAATAAATAATTACCTAATCATTTCAATGATAATAGGTACTTTATTATTATATTTTTATATATTTTATGATTAAATGTAATACGCAACACCAACTAGAACTATTACAATTATTATAATTGTTTATATTTTAAATTTAAAACTGATTACACAAATATATTAGTTATCTATAATATTTATCAAATTCTAATTTATGATTAAAGGTATATGTAATATTTTGCTTCTATGCGATTTTATATCAATACACATAATATAATAAATTTACCTGTCTATAAGTGTCTATGTTATATACGTACGTCACTCAATTTCATATAAGTACATTATTTAACATATTATATTTCAAAAATGTTTATAAAACCTCATTAATAATAATATATAAATATATTTCTAATGCATTATTAAATGATATCCTTTTTAATGTTATTACTTATATATATAGAGGGTGAATTATATTAAAATTAAAATTTCCTCTCGTCGATGACTGAATTTACAGCTTCAATAAAAAAAACATTAATGATATAATAAATGACATAGTGACAGCTCCGGTTCACCATCACAAAAAATAAATAAAATTCGTGCATGGTTCAGTTAAAAACAATATGAACACACAATATAATACATATACAGGGTGACAGGACATACGGTCATCATCGTGAAAACTATTTTCTAATAAAATATTTTTGTAAATTATTTCTTTACGCGGAAAGACAGTATATTTATAATATTTTCAAAAAACTTAAATGTAAATCTAAATAGTTAAAACACGTAATCATAGGTTTTTTTTTTTTTAAATAAAAGAAGCTTTGTTCTAGATTGGTGCTCGATTCTGAATTCTGATATTGGTTGGTAGTAGAGGAAAACATGACTATGCTAGGTATTGAAACTTGAAAGGCCATAATTATGTACAAATGTAAATATTAAGAAATCATAGCAATTTTTAATAGCAAAATAATTATTTATTCTTTTTAAAAATATATATCGTATATATTAATTACAAAAATAAATACGATCAGACACCCTATATACCTACTATATATAACGGGAATAATGTGTACTTTCGCGAATAATGAACTTGGTAGGGTGCGTATAATAAATATACAATCTGAACTGGTGACATTGACATTGACTCGATAAAAATAGCCAATGTCATGGTATGGTGTCGTGGTCACGGGAGTTCATAAAAATTCCCTGTGCTCGCTGCTGAAATATTAATAAAACATTGTGAGTTCCGCTCATTGATATTATCACATTTTTACAACGCCTTTATCCATACTATCATTCCTCGAGTTAAATTTTGTATCAATTGTAAAACGCCGAATAGTTTCCGGAAATGGGAAATGGTAAATTTTAGCGAAAAAAACAAATTGAAGGCTTTAAAAATATAAATTATACATATTATATTTAACAGATTATTAAGGGTGCAATAAATAAATTGGTTTTATAGACATTCTGTAATATTTATATTTAGATAAAAAAATATAATCTGCAAAATATTTATATAAATAATTACTTACAAATACGAGTATTCCATCGAATACAACAATTTAACATGTATTTTTCACTTTTCAGTTCACCAAAAAACTTTACGATTACAGTATATTGCATTTTTATATATAAAACGACATTTAGTTTGATATTATCATATATTAAATATTAAACATATTCACTATAATATAGATTTATAGAACATATGCTTACTCAATAGCCGTATCAATGGACGAATATTGTAAATCGAATATGCAACTAAATAAAATCCTACACAATAAAATAGACATTGGAATATATCATTCTGTTTTAATACAACTATTATAACTGTACAAGTAACACAAAGCTGGCGACAATATAGATTTAAATTATATTGGTTCCGTAATTTTTATACATTTCTTATAACACAAATTTATTATTTATTCATAGCAGATAAAAAAATAAACGAAAAACGTAATATATTATTTTTCAAATCAATATATATGAAATCCAAACCGTAAATTTAAGGCCATTTGTATACAAATATATTATAAATATAGACTATTTGAGTGGCTACCTATATAATACGTTATGATATCACTTTTTAACACTAATTTTATTCTATGAAAATTATATATATATATATATATATATATATATATAGGGTACAGATAATCTAAACGCTTATTTTTATTCAACCGACATTGCAAATGAGTACCAGACATCACCAGTCAACAAATAAACAAAATTATTTATTTGTTTTATATATTTTTCTAATGCTATTATGTGCTTTTGTGTAAATATTTGAGTAATAATACAAATTTAAGTTTTGATTTTAATACAAAAAATAAATGAAAAAAATATTGTTTTACTCCGAATAATGACCTTAAATTATAACGAATACGAAAAAACAAACAAATTAATATTATACGAAATTTAAATGTTTATGTCGTTATTTATTTTTTCACACTTTAGCTATGACATACTATTACCTATATTTTATAACTTGTGTGAGTGAGCTAATTCAGCACATACCTTGTACATACTTTCAATATTATAGCATTGCTATCTACTATATAAAATTATTTATATAGGCTAGGCATGTGAAATGTATACAGTTTCAACATTTTGACAGTTCGTGTGCTCAATAATATAAATGTAGATAAGATCTTGGCTGTTAACATATAGAATAAAAATATATTATATAAGTTAAACATTTAAAAATTGGCGATAAAAATTGGAGAATTTAGAGAAAAAAATAAAAACATATATATACTCTTGTACTTTTTTTAAAACTGTATAGGTTCGTTTTTTAAAAAACTAAAAATGATTTTTTTTTAGAAAGGTTTAAACATCAGTTTATGTTAAAAGGTATGTGAAAATTAAAATCTAACATTATCAAAAATTAGAACAATTAAAAAATGCATGTAATTATGGGTATTAAAAAATGAGAACAATTATAACGAATAATAATTATAATACATATTATTAACTAGTATTATACAGTATAATAATTTATACATATATACTTTAAGTTTATAAATATGAATTTATCACAATTAACGACAAATACAATATTTGAAGTCCTGTTACGTTTTTACCTATTTTTTACTATTTTATATTTATTTTTTGGAATAAAAAATTATTTATCTAAGAAATTATGATATATATACCACTTGGTCAACTATTATAGGTTATATATAATAATATAATATGGAGCACGCATATTTGACATCTATTATCTATTCTAAGATCTAAGTTATATTCTAAGTTGGGTTCAGTTCAACATAATAATTATATATTATTACCCCATTGAGTCGTGGTACCCCGATCGTGGATTCACGGAATATCAAAAAATAAAGTTAAGGTAGGTACACACGAGGAGGAAATTCAAAGTTTGGATTAAGCAATCCATAGGCATTGAGGATTTCCCTCACGTGTGTAAGGTCCGCCTTAGGTCCAAATTATCGTTTATGAATTTTGCTAAGGAAAAACTGCACAGACTGGCATGCCATCATAATATAATATCACATACAGATAGACTGAGTGAGCGCACGACCAAAAAAAGAGATGGGAATCCTCGAATAATTCACATGCGTGTGGTGGCGAGGTTTTGTTGAGGAAATCCTAGAGGCCGAACCTAGAGGATTTTCCCTTAAAGATTTCCTCCTCGTGTATGTACCTACCTTTATAGGTTCCTTATATATAATTAATTCGTACGAGTAATACGATCGTTACTACATTTATACCACAAAAGTATACCTACGACAATGTTGTATCAATAGGCGTGTCCAGACCTTCTTCGCAGGTCTTGCACAAGCTAAATGCACGCTGGGTAACCAAAATGGGTAACAAGTGACTAACAACACAAAGTAACCAAAATACAAAGAAAATACGACCCTCAAATTTTGAAATCCTTATAATTTGAATTAACTTATAACAGAAAAAAATTAACATTTTTTTTCCATAATATATAAACAATTTTAATTTTATAGGAATAAACAGAAAAAGTGTTATATATTTTCATTAGTTATATTAAGTAATATAATATGGAATTAGGTAATAAGAAATATGTACAAAATAAATTATTTATATATATATATTACATTTTTCAAATGATTATTTTTACCATTACAAATCTTTCTAATTCATATTATAACTCTATTCGTCGTTTTGTTGGAATCATCACTTTAAATTCTTCAATTATTTCTTCTTAATTAATATTTTATTAATAGTAACAGAAATTGACAAGACAATAATTAAGTCAAATTTCGCAGGTCGTGCCTGTGCATGAGAGGCAAGAACCTTAGACACGCCTATAGTTGTATCCATGGATAAATATATAGATATGACAGCAACTAGGTAAAATATTGTTATAGATTGCGCAATGCGCATGTATTATTATATTATTATTATTCCATGATATTACATGAAAGAAAATCTCAGCTGGCAGTGATCCATAAAGTAGATTATTATAACCTGCTTAAATCATGTGACATATCTCACTCAATATTCATGTGTGACCAATTATTACTGTTATTTGTTATTTATTTTTTTAAGGATTTTTTAATTTATAATGAATTCTTTGCCAGTGGCCGCAATGACACCTACGTAACATAAAGCTGCTGTCATACCTACATATTTGGTCATGGTTTTGTATCCACGAATAAAATAACCGAATATAATCAATGGCCAAATGGGTAACAATATTAGCAAATAAACATTTTTATTTCCATGAGAAATAAATAAAAATTACCTGATATAATCAGGGCTGTATTTAGACTTTTGCCGCCTCTGGGCATCACGATTTTTCCGTCCCTCCTTAAAAGAAACGAACCCTATTTTGAAGTAAAACGGAAATAGTCAAACAGAATAAAAATGTACCTTTATTTCTATTCTAATATAGGTAGAAATACCTACATAATAAAATCATAAAGTACACAAAAAATTTACGAAATATAATAAAATATTATATTTAACACCATCAATAATCTTTTTATAATTTATTAAATTTCGGCTAATGACACAATGGCTGCCTTAGTTCTACATAAAAAAAAAATATAAGTATATTAGATGAAATTTGCTGATTTAATAAAAATTTGCCACCCTTTTAAAAATTGCCGCTAGACGCAATACGGGACCGTTGCCCCCTCCTAAATACGGCCCTGGTTATAATTACATGTAAAACAAACGCTATTGTTTTTGCATTATTTTCACCAAGATCCGCTACAGAACTGCAGCTATAAAATAAAATAAATATAAAATAATGAAACAGGCACGCACAACATGTTGCGATATTGTATAATACAAAGTGTGTGTGTGTGTGTGTGTGTTTGTCGATGTTTTGTTAACCTTGGTCCTTGATTATATGAACTGTACAAATATATGGCGATTGGTGAAATATATCTCTTTGTTTTTGTTTTACGCACGATGATGCTAATTTACGCTTCTCCCGACCGAAGTACTTATAATATTATATATTATATATTAGTTGTTTATATTATTATCTATATTCGCACAGAAACATAATTCAGTCGTCAGAGAAATAAACCGTTACGTAGGTACTAGGTACGTAATACCTATTACCTATATTATATTAAACAGTATAAGATCGTTTCTTCGAGTGTGAAGGTATACCGTGGTTAAGAATCGTAAAAGCGTAAGACCGCAGTTATCGACAATCGAGATCGACTTATTTACCGCATTCCCTTCACAGTTTTTCTTCTCGAATTATTATTTATTATAATGGTTTTAAATAGTTGTAAATTTGTAATCAACAGTAAAATAAATGTGACGCAGCAAGTCAATTTCCGTGGTTTTTTTATTCCTCGCAAAATTTTTAGATTATAGTACATATTATTATGTAAATGTTTTAATGATAAATATAACCCGTTATTATACATTTGAATAATATAATAATTATAGATGGAACGTGATACGTTTACGCAGCTATGCAAAAAATGTTTTCAAAATTTTATTTCCATCAAAATAAAAACATACGTGTGTAAGTAATACAATACTATATTATATGACATAATAATATAATAATTTAATAAACAATAAATAATTTATTTACTAATTATTAGTATTTATTATATTATTCTTGTATTCCGATTTGAGTTATTGTGAAAAGAAGTACATATAATACCTACCTTAAAGTGACACTTGTTGCAAAATGTATAGGTGATTGTAGGTATTTAATTTATTTCTCACAATCAGTTTCATAGTTTTATAATTTATATCATCCTAAAGATCGAAACTAAAAGTAATTACATTTTTACAGTGTTACCAATATTGTCGAACAGTAACAGTTACGTACTCAGTGAACGGGTTATGTTAGTACAAAGCATTGAGTATTTGAGTATTATAAAGTCTATGATTGTATGGCGAAATTATCAGCAGCTGATGTCTCTCGTGATTCTCGGCTTGCTGACGTCCGACAAATTCAACACGTAAAATGTTGAAATTTGGAATTATTAATTGAAGTTTTCGTTCTTGAACTCGCTAGTAATCATATTTATTTTCATAATAATATGAATTGTGCTTAACTTGAATAAATTAGAACTGAAATAAATAATAATATTATTTATTATGTATTATTATAATAAAACAAAAAACATAATTTGTATAGATAAACGTGATAGATTTCAAGATTTGTAATATAGGTATATAGAATATATAGATACTACCACAAATAAATTAAAATATATATAATATAACGTTATAAATTACATATTTTCATAATACCATGATTATTAGGTATATATTATTAATTATAGTATTACTTTATACAAGGTTTTAAAAATTTGTTTCGAAGTCGAGCTTTTTACAATTTTTAAAAATATTAGTAGTATAATATTTTTAAGTAATAAAATATTATATGGTATTATCATTTGTATTACTTTAATTATTTGGTCAACTTTCAGGAGCACATTTAGAAAATATTACGCTAATATAACATATTTTTGCCACTTATAATTTATTATTTGAATTTTTAATGCAAATAATAATTAAGTGAGTAACTTGAGTACCTAACTATATATTATACATTTTATACTATATACTTAATGTGTATATTAACCTATGCATATAATATATATATATATATCAGTAGTGCAAAAGAATGGTAGTTCTGAAGAGGACATGAAAAATAGGATAAAGTGTGGATGTTTTAAGTGGAGGGAAGCGTCGGATGTTTTGTGTGATAAGAGAATGCGGATAAGATTGAAATATAATTATTATAAAGCAATAGTGAGGCCAGAATATATTGTATGGATTGGGCAGTGAACGATGAAAAATGAGGATGAATGTTGTGGAGAGGAAAATGCCAAGATGGGTGTGTGGAGTGGCTATAGAGGATAGAATACAAATTTAATATACAAGCAGAAGTGAAATGCATCAATGGTAGGGAAAATGAGAGAGAATAGGATGAGATGATTTAAGCATGCAATGAGGAGAGATGATTCTGATGTAGTGATGATTGTTATGAGAATGAATGATATTAATAATAATATTATAACAGTAATATATATGATTTGGTACAACGTACGAACATTTTAATATAATATAATATCATTATATGTACAAGAATGATTAAAATAACTATTTTTTTTAACTCGTTAAATTAAGTTAAAAAAATATATATATTATATAATTGAATTTTAAAAAAAAATCAGGTAGATTCATTCTGGACGTTCCTCCTTCGTCTCTTCGATCCTCGGAGAAAGTAGTAGTTTAGTATTATTAAGATTTGAATGCAATGATAATGCATTAGAAAATACGATTCTGAACGAATCTCAATATATTATACTGATAATCCATTCCAAAATTTACCACAAATGTAAATTATATATGCAAATATGTAAAATAAATTTCAAATTCCTACGATCAATATTCAAAGAGTCATTTTATGATAAAAATTGTCAATCATAATTTTCAAAATATGATGTAAAAAGATTAAATAGTATATGACTAGACTTTAAAATATTCAAACCGATAAACCAAAAATTGCAGGAAATATTAAACATTTTTGGAAAAAAATTCAAAGTTCTATATTTAGCCAAAAAATCAACCAATCCGTTCCAAAATTTTACTAACCGTAAATATTACCTATGTTAAATACTCAAAAAAAATTTCAAGTCACTATGATCCAAATTTAATTAGTTATCACGAAATAAAAAATAAAAAATTACGGAAAATTACGAAAATTGTAATTTTGCTCATTTTTTTTTCTCTTAAGGATAAACTTTTGAGACATTCGAAAAATGAGCTTAACAAAGTACCAAGATGATACGATTTGCTACCGAAAGCATACCCTACTCGTGGTAATCAGACAATTATTTCTACCTAAAAATTGTTTTCATACATAAAAAAAAAAAATCTTTGTAGAAATATTACATTCCTCGCTCCGCTCAAAATCTAATATTGGCTTATCTGTATTTAAATTAAATTAAATTCCATTTGTAGGAATTTAGGTAAAAAGCAGGAAAGTCGATCTCAAATACAGTTCAAATATATCTTCAGTTTCATATCGCAATATTATAGTCAATCGTTACCTTACACGTCGGAAACGTCTTATTTTCTATATATATATTAACATTGATTATTTATTATTAGAATTACTTTATTATACTATTATTTAGGATAAGATACCTAATCAATGATAATATATTGTGTGTCAAGAAATCACTGTTTCCAATCCTCTTAAAGAATAGTTTTTTTATTTCTGGTATATTATAACCATATAATAGGTATTAATTAATAATTTAAATAACAAATTTTATACTTAGTCTTAAATCTTAGTATATAAAATAAACTCATAAAATAAAGAAGAATACTGGAACCTAATGCAAATTGTAATTATAAATTTTAATCGATATAAAAAATATTGTGTAGTATTGACATTTTAAATTTGCTGTTGTGCAGGTCATATTAATTAACGGCAATAAATAAGTATACATGCTGTTAGTTCACTATAAAATTGTTTTACACTTGATTTGTGATGTAGTTAAAAACTTTAAAATATTTGACGATATAAAAAATCCATGACATTTTTTAAAAAAACATATATTTTTGTATATTATTAATAAGTATGGAAAAACTTAAAATGTAAAAATTAAAATTAATTTATTAATTTTAATGTTTAAAATTATAATCGGTTAGTTAATCGACTAACAACTAACTAATAATGAACGATTATTGATTATGCTATTTTAACCTAACATATATATAATTTTATTTTTATATATTACATATAATATAAACTTACATACCTAATAAATATATTTTTTTATAAATTGGCGTTATGTGAAAAGTGTATATTATATACGGACAACAAAACTTTTAAAAACATGTAAAACTTTGAGGCCAAAGAGATATAAAAAAAAATAATAGTTATCTAGATGTTAAGACTAGATGTTATACCTATTATTATACTATAATATTATTATATTATAATAATTTGAAATATTTTTAAACGGTATATATTAATATGTAAATATAACTCGTACAATTTTATAAAAGTATATTATATACCTAATTAGAAAACAATAGAAGTATATTAATACTCGTACGATAAATAAAATTAAATAATCGACCAGAAATTTATCGTCATTTGAGTCATTAATTATTATTGATAAGATAAATTATAGTTCATTAAATTACTCTAATATTTTTAATAACAATAAATAGTATATTATTTATAATTTTATTTACATATTATAATGTTATTACATCAATAAAATCATTAAAAAAAACTCTAGATCCTAGTTAATCTTTTTAACCTATATATTTAACAATAATTAATTTTATTAGCTAAATACTGTTAAAATTAAAGAATAAACAAATATGGTAATTTTGTACATAAACAATGAGACGATGAGGAAATAAATAATAATAAGTACCTACTCAAAAAAACAACATAATATTATAATGGTATAATTTCAACTAATTCAATAAAAATGGTTATAGGTATAAATTATAATTATTACAACACTGTTATTTATATATTACAGAACAAACTTTTAAACCGATAGTCGATATCATTACCTACTAGTATACTAAAGTAAAATAATGAAATCGAATGTTAATATTATATATACCAAATTTATACACTTGATAAATATAATTCCAAACAGTTTTTTTTTATCATAACTCAACTTGAACACCTAACACATAGTTCTTTTCAAATAGTTTTTATATTTAAACTTAATCATAATTATACTGTTTAAATTATATTAAATGCCAATTTTATAAAAATATTACAAATAATAAAATTACTTAAGTATGTGTGAAAGAATTCAGAAAGAATTCGAAAAATACCTAACTAAAAATTGGGACGATAGTACGATACCTATGTGTATTTAGTAACTCCTTAAAATTCAGTAAATTATGTACAGAAATTTAGTGCTATATAATTAATTATTAATATAACTACCTATATTAGATTTTTTTACATTTAAAATCTAACACTTTAAAAGATTTATTATAAAATTTAAAAAAAAAATGTAAATACTTCTTTGCAAGGACCATAAAAGATAGAACTTAGGTTGTTAAGAACACTATTAATTACAATAAATTTTACTGTTCGTGACATACATCTACATAGTGTTTAGCAAAAAAACAAAAAATAATTTATTGCTTATGATTTAGGAACATGTTATAATAGTTAAATAGTATGATAAAAAAAAATATTTAGGTATATATCTTTATTTCGTAGTTTTCATTATTACCCAATATTTATTTAACAACTAGATAATACATATATATGATATATAGATAATATAATATTATACTAGCCACTAGGTACGTACAAATAATTATTTTTACATTTTTACTTTTTTAACATGCATTATGACCTAATTTAGAGTGCTCGATATATAGTACCTATATGTAGGTACAGGGTGTCCCAAATTTAATTACTAATTGTAATATCTCCGTGAAAAAGTAAGATTTTTAAATGCTGTTTTTAATAATTATTTAGGTAATGGACTATAATATTATATCCATTATTTTTTTTAGTTTTATACGTCTAGTAAAAAATGATATTTATTTTGTAAGTTACCTATGTAAAATTTTAAAATCGCTAGTAAAGAAAATATTTTTTTGAAAATTTAAATATGTCGTTAACCTCCTAATCAACTTAATCAAATTGTCGATTTTTAGAAAAAAAATTCATTTATTGAAAAATCATAATTATTCTTAACTCATTTTTTATAATTATTTATCGTGAAATGCAAAACTATTAATAATATATTATTATTATTATCAGTTATCAATATTTCTCAAGAAATTATTATTGATCTCATAACTACAACTATTCAGGTATGTATTATGTATATTATTTACTTATCATAATATTGAATATTGATAATATGAATTTTATATTCTACAATATAATAGATAAAATAATTACAAAAAATAATATCAGATATAATATATGATTTATCCAATAAATAAAAAAACACCACTTATAATCACCATTTTAAATTAAAAAATTACTTTTTTATTTTATTTTTTACTAGAAGTCAAAACTTAATAAAAAATAGAGGCAATATTATTATTCATTTATATTATTTTATAACTTTTTAATTTTATAATATTTATTATAACTTTAAAAAACTATAATTAGAAATCTTCATTTTTCACGGAAATATCACAGTTACTAGTTGGTAATTAAATCTAGAATATTCTGTACATATATATAATATATGTATTTTTCCCATTACATATGATAAAATAAAAAATAAAGAATGATGACTGTTACATATGGAGGTTTTTCATAGGTAAAATTGTTAATGTTTAACATAAGTTTTACGGTACCTACATATTTTAATCTAAACAAACAAAACCCTATCAATGTAATATATATATATATATATATATATTTATATAATATATAATTCACAACTTTAATAATTAACTAATTAGATGCGTATACAATTTTAAATATAAACCATTTTAAAAAACAATAAATATATTCATTTAATTTGTTTATTTTAAAAAGATCGTTAAATTAATAAAATCATAGAGCGACGAAAAAGAATTTTAGTTTACTTGAACTTATAAGTAACCGTTTATTTAAAGTAATATAGTTTACCAATATACCTTAAATCAATTTTATTTAAACTATATAACTCATTCACACGAAGCCACCATGCTATCCTATAGTAGGGCGACCGTAGTGGCACCACCACATGTGAAAAATTTGTTAGCATTTTATGGTGGCTTCGTGTGAATGAGGCTTAAAAAGCTATATGCTAATTATAATACAATGATATACACAATACTATTTTACATTAACATAAACTTAAGTAGGATTTAGTTTATCTTTTTCCTTATAATTATACATTATTAGAAGTTATTATTTTTCATTATAGATTGCATTATTTGATTTTAGTTTTGATTGCAATGGCTCTGGTGGAATCCGGAATTATTCCAAACTTACAGAGTATAGGATTTGTTTGCGGAGATCCCAAAATAAACTTCAAATACAACGGTGACACGGTTGAGCCCCATATACTTATACTGGTCACGCTTATAGTACCATACTTGACGGTAAGTCATATTAACTCTTTATTATAACATTTATGGTGTCTTATGGATACGTAGAATTGACAAATTACAATGATATTATACAGTACTGATTATAGTTATAGATATCGTAAATTAACGAATTTGATTTTACGTCTACACACAGGTAATGTTGATCGAGTATTTCACCAAAGAAAAAAACAAATTTGATTCCGGACGTTACGCATGGCTAAAGGAGTCGTTGAGATGGTATAGCCAGTATATATTAGGATTGATATTTGTATTTTTTATCACGGATGTTGGAAAAGTATTAGTTGGTGAACCCAGACCACATTTTTTAGATACTTGTAATCCAAAAGAAGCCAAAAACTGCACTAATACGTAATTATTTCATTATTCACATTTAAAAATTATAGGATGAATGTATTTTACATTTAACTAACTAATTATTAATGATAAATTTTATTTTTTAATCAATTATATTTTATATTTATAAATTAAATTATTTTACTATTAATTATAATGTTATGATTATTATAGCTATATTAACCAGTATACTTGTACAAACGTAGAAGAAAGCACATATATAGTAAGAGATGCTAGCAAGTCATTTCCATCGGGTCATGCTTCCATTTCTGTGTATGGATCGATTTCTTTGGCCGTAAGTAAAATCAAGTAATTTTATTATATTTAGGTACTAATTTTTATTTAAACATTTTAAACATAAACAACTGCTGAATAAACGTATACTTATTACTTATTAGTTATTACAGTAATCATGTAAAATATATTATATTATTAAAATTTTAAAAATTAATCAATTTTTCACATAGGTAT
Organism: Eriosoma lanigerum; assembly: GCA_013282895.1. NCBI lineage: Eukaryota > Metazoa > Arthropoda > Insecta > Hemiptera > Aphididae > Eriosoma > Eriosoma lanigerum. Next base: position 20,283,104 of record CM023357.1, read on the forward strand.
ACGAGTAAATATATTATCATCATGCAATCCCAACCAGTTTTATAACAGGTATTGGTATACCTGTTGTATACCTAACCTATTATAATCTAAAATAAAATTGTGTTTTTTTGCATTTTCTTATTGATTTTTATTAAAAGTTCTAAGATTGGTAGGTAATAAATTGTTATACGATTACAAGATGATTAATCAAAATTCCGTTTTACAAATATAATATAATGTATACTCTGTCCCAAATAAGAAAGGTACGAAGTCGGACGAAAATTGATCGGTTTAGTGCATCTCCACACCTCACCCTATCTAGTTACCCTTCAATGACACAGAAAAATGTAGTTACGTTGACTGCCGTCGTCAACGATAGCGGTAGCGTATGCATGTGGAACACGAAAGCTTCGCAGCAACATGATTTTTGGCATCCAGACCACAACCGCAGCGCTACCTGGATGACAATGATTATGCTAGTATTTTACTGATATTATTTTTCAACCTAACCTAATAATAGTACTTTACTGATAATGATTATATTTATCTTTAGACTATAACAAATAATCCAACGATTTTTATCAATTTACTCAACAAACAACAGTTAATTAATTAGGATAGTAAAAGCTTTTTAATTTTTAATTATATTATATAATGAAGTGTGTCATTAAATTTACTGCGATAAAACATTTTCTCAAACAAAGAGCCTTTACGTTCATTGTCGAAAATTCCATGATACTGATGTATTAACATTAAAAAATTTTGAATGTAAACTTTGCAGTATCAAATTTTCAAATAAAAAAACGTTAAACGTTCATTTAAATTGATACACATTCAATAAATATTGATTTAAGAGCACCAAACCATGAATATATATTATTTAAAGCAATTAGTAAATAATTTATAAATGCTAGAATGCATCATTTTTAAAAATAATTTAATATGTGTGAGATACTAAAACATAAATCATCTTTGAGAACAAAATTGACAAAATTAATTATATTTATAAATTATTACCATTTAATTTTATATATTATTATATTATTATACAATTTTTATTATAATTATAATTTCATATAAATTGTGTGTACAAATTTCAAATAATTATAATTATTACTTATTAACAATTAAATATTTAAAATGACTTATTTTAATGAATTATTTCTATATAAATAAGTACCATTAATTTTCGCATATTTCCTATGTATATCAAATTATTTTTTTAAGTAAGTTGTAAATATAGAACTTTTTTATGCTACATTCTAATTGATTCTTATACCTAATAATTGATATTTAAATCTCGGTTGTACGAAAGATACATCCAAATGTTTATATGTATACCTGCATCAATTTCTCATCTGGAAATTTATTATTTATGTTTTTATTATTTTATTGACTATTTGTCATATTAAAATTTTAATAATATAAATTATTATATTTATATATATATAATTATTTTTATGCTATTTTTTTTATTAATTATTATATTATATTGTTGTAAAATGTGTTTTTTTTCATTAAATAATAGAAATTGAAATGAAATTTTAGTACCTATTATGACATTAAAGGACTATTTATCCTCGAAATACTCGTTAAAATATTAAAAATTCAAAATATGTAACTTTTTGTATTATTACCACAGCTAAATATATCTAGATAATATGTGATTATTATTAATATGAAAAATAATCATATCAGTAAAATACTAGCAAAGTCATTAACACCCAGGCGGCGCTGATGTCGTGGTTCTGGATGTCAAAATCATGCTGCTGCGAAGCTCTCGTTGTGGATCTGTTTATATGTATAAAAATAGCATGTATAATTAGCGGAGGCAGTGCTGACTTGGAAAAAGTCGTTTATAGTCATGATATGTCGGCATTATTCGGGTGCATGAATCGAATTGTAAAAAATGCGCGAAACTGTACCTTTCTTATATGAGACAGAGTATATATACTCGTATTATATATTATTATTATTATTATTATATTATAATATATATAATGGAGGTCACATAAAAACATATGAAATTGGCAATTTCCAACCAATCTGTGACACGAAATTCTGTATAAATATTTAAAAATCACCATGTATAATAATTGCTTACGTGTATGAAGTATAGTATAATATTAAAGAAATAATCCCAATAAGTTTACCTTGAACCTACGCATTGTCCTCTTGACATGTCTATAGGTACATTCTTATTTCCATTTAGGTACCAATATTTAACATCAACATGTATTATTATTTTTTTCCTCCTTTCTTACGGTATACGTGTTATACACAATACTTTTATATTTACAGTGGTATATACAAAACAAATTCAAATCTCGGTCGTTGTTGTTATTGCCATCGTTACAAGCAATCTGTATGCTCTGGGCCATGTTCTGTTCATTAACCCGAATTACAGATCACAGACATCATTGGTGGGACGTATTGGCTGGTTCGATCATAGGAGTTGTTATAACCGTGTACATTGTAAGCGTATAATAAATAACTATATTGATTATTGTATATTTGTATGTAATTGTTGCGTATACATTTGTTATTCAACGATCTGAGCGGAGTGAATGATTGTTTTTACAAAGATGTTTTTTATTCTTTAATAAATGAAAACATTTTTTAGGTAGAAATAATGATTCGATTACCACAAATAGGGTATGCTTTCTGTAGAAAATTTCATCTAGTTGGTACTTTATTTAGCACATTTTTCGAATTTCTCAAAAGTTTTTCCTTGGGAGAAGAAAAACTACCAAAAAATGGGCAAAATTACGATTTTCGTAATTTTTATTTTTTTATTTCGTGATAACTAATTGAATTTTGATTGAAAGGACTTGTAAATTTTTTTGAGTACTAACATAGGTAATATACAAGTGTGGTATAATTTTGAAAACGGATTGGTTGATTACGGAAATCATAATTTTGCCCATTTTTTGGTAGTTTTTCTTCTCCTAAGGAAAAACTTTTAAGAAATTCGAAAAATGAACTAAATAAAGTACCAACTAGATACAATTTTCTACAGAAGGCATACTATATTTTTGGTATTCGGACCATTATTTCTACCCGGAAAAATGTATTTATACTTAAAAAAAAACTTTGTAAAACAATAATACTCGTTCCACTCAGAATCTAAAAGTAGAAGTGAAGTAAAAGTCTCATTATTATTTGTACGATGATTTATTATGTTTATATTTGTATTTATTTATATTTAAAAAAAAAATTCTCTCAAATTACAATAAATATAGATACTATTATAGAAAAATAATTATTTTTATAAAATCATATTTCTATAATTAATAGGTTTAAAAAGCTTAAATATATAAATATTTTTTATCCTAAGATAAAACAAATTTAGAAACTTGGGAAAAAACAAAATAATAAAAGCAATGTTTTAGATCGATTCAGTAATAATCGCATTACAAATTACTATCCATATTTTAATAATAACTTATGTAGATTTTGTACTAAATTACATAGATATCTATACATATTGATATTATTCTATAATATAAAGTGGTTTGCGCGAATGACATTTTAACTTTAATATGGCCTTAAGTTTAACTTTATATTGAGTATCTAGTAGGTACCGACAAGGACAGTTAACCTTTAAAAATTCATTATACTTAGTGCTGAAAAAAAAACTCTCTTTATATGAAATATTATTATAGAATTGTTTTTTTAATACTTTTATACACGTATCATATAAAGGAAAATTTAACTATTTGTTTTTTGATTAATTATTGTTTTTTTCTAGAACGGACTGTACGACAGACAGAAAAACGATAACAAATCGCATTCGACCACGGAAACGTGGTCTAACGAGACAACGGACAATGGATATCTAACAGGAAGACTGTTGAACGTCGTTACCGATGGTAAAACTCCATCTCTCAATTTGTAAATTTTGCCATATTATTATTGCTCGTGTATTCTCGTAAAATACTCACTTTATATTTTTTACATTGTACAGCATTTTTTAAACTAAAAACAATTTGTTTAATATCAGTATTGTCATAATATCTATATACTCATATTATACTCATATGTCATATATTATACTTATAATTTATATACGCATATTGTGTTATAAACTTATAACTTATGGCATAATATTATGGCAACTTCGGACGTTGAATATTGGTTAGGTTAGACTACATATAAATAAGTACCTATGATAGATATGAATTTATACGATGGATTTCGACTTTCGATCGCAAAATATTCAGTCTCATTAATTGTTTTCAATTTTTAACTATTTTTAATGTTTGTTATCATGTACATATCACTTTTATAATGATATATCTACATTATTATTTTCATTGGATCATAATTCGTGATAAATAATAATAATAATAATAGATACGTACACGTTATATTATATATGAAATAGATATAGTATTAATTATTATTGTATCTATAATATTTTAATATAATTATTCCAAGTGCAAAAGTAGTTTCAGAGTCCATTAATGCTGTTATAATTATTAATCTTCATTCATGAAGATAACCTACGGTAAAATAAAACTTTAAATAATGTAACTGTGTAAACAAATTAAATTTCGGGAAACATATAACCATAAAAAATACCACACTTGTATAATCTATATCGTAGTATATGATAAATATTTGTAGTATTGAACAAGATAAAACATTTGTATATATAATATATTACATAATTGCACTATTATTATAAGTATAACATTTAGCAACCATTATATACATTTATATACATTATACATATTTACACATTGTTATTTTTTTTTAACTCTATATAATAATATTAAATTATTATTGACAGGATTATTGACTTTATTAGTTTTTAGGTTATTGCGATTACGTGCGTATTTGATATATATATATATATAATATTATTAACCATCAGAGGTACCTAACTAATGCTTCTGACTATATTGTTATATTTATATAAATACATTTTTTTCGACAATTTTATGTTTTAAGCAATAAAAAAATTCCTTCACAAATTGTTTATATACCATATTTACCAGTAACTTTATCAATTTATTAATTTCGAGTTTTCATTAATATGTCTCGTATATAGGAACAATAAATTAGTGATGAGCATTGAACAACGATACCGAGACCATAGCTAATATTTAACACTAGTATCGATGAATAATTATCCGATACATATAGCAGCTATATCGTATATTGATCATTATTTATTTATTTAATATTTTTACTTTTTTTCAATTATTGAATTATAGTTAGAAAGGTCGCTGACATTGTTTAATATGGTCGCTAATTATTTAATATTATTGATACCTATTAAAATTTTCCTCACAATTGATTCAACTCCTACACTTCTCTATTATTTACTATTCATTTCTTATTCTATTTTCTATAGTCACTCTACACATCCATTTTAGCATTCAAATCTCTGTTACACTCATCTTTTGTTTCAACTGTTTGTTCATTTCCCAACGCTCTGATCCATATAACATTGCTGGCCTCACTACTACCTTATAATACCTACCACTAAATTTTATCTGCATCCTCTTGTCACACAAAACGCCCGACTCTTCCCTCCATTTTATCTATTTATACTTTATCTTATTTTCCATGCCTTCCTTAGAACTATTATTTTTTTTTAAGCACTTCCGATCAGTACTTGAACCTTAATAATCTAACCTACAACATCAACTGCTACTGCTCTATCAATTACATAATCACCTCCTTCATAATCGTACACGATTGCCTCAGTTTTAATTCTTTATAAATATTATCCTACTTATTATAACTAATATTTATAATAAGTTTGATACAGCTAAAATTTTTCGATGTGTCTTAAAAAAGTTAGCTAATATTACAAAAAAAGAAAACGAAATATAATATTATTGTTGAACATCATTTATGAACACTCCCGAGACGAAAAAACAAGAAAACCGTCCAACAAAAACAATATTCTTTCATAAAAAAAATAGTTTACAATAGTGGAACCCATTATGCGTTTTAAAATAATGAAATTATATTATGTTTTCTTACTTCGATGCTGTTAACCAGCACCACCCACCGTCATTACTGTCATGACCATATACAAATACTTTATTATAACTTATAAGTAATTAATGCAAACGTATTACAACAATTTACCGTGAATTGTGATGAAACGATATATTATAAAGACAGTAAATAATAACTGGGATTAAAATATCCTAAAAAAACGTAGTACAAAATGAAAAATGCAAACATGTTAAAAACTCAATTCGTTGTTATAATTATTACATAAATGGGTTACTATAATATCCATAAATCAATTGGGAATTTAAATTTTGAATCTCAGTACAAAAATAATTTAAAAATTAAAAATAAATGTAAAAAATTAATAAGTTGAATATATATCTAATTTTAATTAAGTTTTATTGCGAATTTCTTATATTAAAGTATAAAAATTTAACCTAACAAGTTAAATTTATTCTAAAATATCTAATTAACTATTTTTTTTATATGCAATAGAAATACGAGTATTACAAATTCAATTAAATAATACAATTTAATAATTATTTAAATAAATAATATACTTTTTTCAGAAACAATTAAACCAAAATACTTTTATATTTAGTTTAACTTACAGCCGCAATTTTATATTTTAATAATTTTAAATTTTTCAGTTTATAGGAATACATGTATAGATACCTACTTAAAAAAAGATAATACATATTGAAGGTAAAATATTTTTTTAAATTATATTATACATTAATATACTTCACTTTTTAACTAAGCTAGGTATTTTTATTTTCATTTAACTTTTAAGTTGTTTATTAATATGTTAAGTAAAATTAAAAGTTAATTTTAAATTAATTTTATTAATTTAAATCTTAAAAAATGTATGAATGTTCCGTAATTCTGAAAAGATTATAAACCATTGGTATAGATCATAGATATTTTTTTTTATAAAAACAATAAGAGATAAAACTATGATATCATACACATTGCTGATATGCCTATATTGGCTATATTACATAAGAACATAGATTTATCAAAATAATGTGGTACTTAAATATTATTGAATACCATTCTGTCAAGAAATATGAGTGTCATCGACATGTTTTAAATCACGTAATTATATCAATTAATTATACTACCTAAGTACTTACCTACCTAAATAAACCTAATATATGGATGCAACGAACTTGGTTATGTATAATTTTTTGTTTTTCATAGTATAATAAACACTGAAAATTGATATCATATTTTAAATAGATTCTACTTCTGACATATCAAAAGTTGTTACCAATGTAAATCCTTTTTCACTGAAGACGACGTGTTATGTTGTTGCTGTTATTACAAAAACTATACCCCTGTTAATGTATTTGATGAACCACTACCTACACAATTTCTCCATTATTATAATGCAATATCTTGGGAAATCTTCAGTTTAGAATACAATCTAATTAGTAATTATTATTATTAATTATAATTATAATTATAATTGATTGAATATTACTTATTATAAATTTTAGTATTGTATATATATATTATTACGTGTTTAACAAAATTGATTAATAGAATTAGTCATTAGTGTAATACTAAGGTGGTTGAACCTATCTAATTGGAAGTGTAAGGCGAGGAAAAAGAATATGTCCAATGCATTAATAAGAAATAAGATTAATTAGATAATTACTTATTTATGTAATTTATTTTTATTTTTCAACATATTTTTATAAATTATAATTATTAATTATACATCTTGAAAATGGAATTGATATTATGAAAACCTCGTGTTACCCGCCCGGAACAATAACATGGACAGTTGATTCGATCCACCAGACTAGGATTTTAAACACTGATTTTCGTTGATTTATGTTTTTGTTATTATTATTTTTTAACTTTATATGAATTGTTTACTATAATATATAATGTTTATTACACGTGACTTTTTTCTTGACAACCATGATGTTCCAGATATACTTACTAATTGTAATACCTCCACGAAAAATTAAAATTTTTAAATGTGTTTTTTTTTTAAAATTATTATTTATTTTTTTAGTTTTAAACGTCTAGTAAAAAAGTAAATAAAAATAGATACTTATTTTTTTTTATTAATAATATGTAATTTAAAGATAGTGAAGCTTTTATGAAAATTTGGATGTGTCAACTTCCTAATTTCATCAAGATGGCGAGTTTTGGAAATTTTTTCATTTAATTAAAATATTCGATATTCAATATCATTTATTATAATTATTTAAACTATTTTTAATATAGAATGCAAAATTGATATAATCAATATCAATTTATAGATAACACAATTTTATATCTGCAAAAAAATAACGATTTAAGATATTATGGTTGCCCATCATTCTAATATATTATAAGTCTATGCCATCAACCTATGACAAAACCAATAAAATCTGGTCACGGAAATCAATCCTCTAAAACAGCTGGCTTCCAGATTCAGACTATTAGCGATCTTATGAATTAAAATGAAAACTACTGTAAAATCTTATTTAACAAAATAATGAAAAAATTATAATATTTATTATATTATTTATTATACTTAATATAATAATTCCCATATTATTATTTATTACACAATAGTCATCCATTGACACAATTATTATTATACTAACATTTATTTTTAATTTAACCTATTTGTTATTTATTTTCTAACCTTCAGAAACACGTTTTGAATCGGTGGTCAATTTTTTACAAGTTAATGGTCAATCATATCTTGGGTTGCTACCATCATGGCTAAATATATAGGTATGTCAGCAACTTTGTAAAATATTGTTATAGTTTGCGCATGTATTATTATTCATTGTTCATTTTTCATTATTCCATGTTATTTCATGAAAGAAAATCTCAGCTGGCAGTGATCCATAGAGTAGATTATTATTACCTGCTTAAATCATGTGAAATATCTCAGTCAATATTCACGTGTGACCAATTATTACTGTTATTTGTTAATGATATTAATTAATAACGAAATCACTGTCAGTGGCCGCCATGACACTTGCGTATCACAAAGTTACTGACATACCTATATATTTAGCCATGGCAACCAGTTGTCAAAAAAATGATAAGGCAACTCCAGTCACCACAGCAGTAAGAAATACCAACAATGAAGAAAAAAAGGGGATAGGAACACCAACCATGAAAACAGAAATGTTGTTTGTTCAAACTATCAAATAATTTATTCATGATAAAAAAATGTATTCAAAATTCTTATAATATTATACTATGATTGATTATTATTTATTATATTAAATATATTTAGCCATGATTATACCACAGATTATATGAAACCATTATTACTATATCTATTATACCTATGTCTGAGTCCTACCTTAATAAACTCATTAATTTAACAAAAAATATTTGTTTTATAATTTTTAGTTTAATTTGTGCCCAAGGCACAAATATCTACCTACCTACCTATACTATATATACATAATATAGTACCTAATATATATATATATATATGTTCATAATAATCTAAATAAAACCCTGTCTATGAGATCAGTATACTAAGTCAACGAGAGCTATAATAAACAAATACAATGCTAAAGTGGGTTATTTATTTAAATTAAACTTAGTAAAAACCAAATTACGTAGCATAATGCATCAGGATCGACTAGATGGACTACTCACTAAGTCAATTGAACAGAAATTGGCCTATAATCTTAACATTGACGACGTAATAGAATAATTTAAAATATTTACTCTTTCCAAGAGAAAAATGGAACTTTGAAGAAATAAAGAGTTAAGATTTGTCTTTTATATTCAGAGCGGAGCGTGGAATGTATTGTTTCTACACATATTTTTTTTTTTTATAAATGAAAACATTCTTTCGGGTAAAAATAATTATCCGATTACCACAAGTAAATCGTATCATCTTGATACTTTATGATGCTCATTTTTCGAATTTCTCAAAAGTTGTTCCCTAGGAGAAGAAAAACTACCAAAAAATCGGCAAAATTACGATTTTCGTAATTTTTTATTTTTTATTTCACGATAACTAATTGGATTTTGATCTTAAGGACTTGAAATTTTTTTTGAGTACTAACATTGGTAATATTTGGATCAGATTTGTTAATTATTTGGCTAAATATAAAGCTATGGACTTTTTTCCAAAAAATTAATATTACCTACAATTTTGGGTTTATCGGTTTGAAAATTATATAGAGGCATTATAATACACTTCTTAATCTACAAAATATTTTGAAAATCGTGACTGACAATTTGTTTTATAGGTTTTTTATTTTTTTTTTTTCTGATGTATGAAAATATTTTTTTGGGTAGAAATAATGGGTCCAATTACCACAAGTAGAGTACCCTTTTAGTACCAAATTTCATCTGGTTGGTACATTATTTGAATTTTCCAATAGTTTTTCCTTGAGAAGCGTAAAATCGGATGTATATTATATATGATATATAAAATTTAAATATTTCCATCACTAATATTAATTGAACTAACTATAATAACCATAATAATATTAAATTATATATTATATAATATTTACATTATTACATTCTGCTCCCCCCTCCCCTGTCAGCAAGTTCTGCGCACGCCTATGTAGGTAGGTACAAGTCATCAAATGACTAAACACTAAAAATTACTACTGTATGTAGCCATAACAATAATTCAACAAATTCGTCAATAACCATAAGATATAAAGTATATGATAGTTAGGTCCTATATACAATATATACCTAAACTAAATATCGTTAGATACGATATAAACATGATATGTGAGTACATAAATTGTAAGGTGTGTACGAATGATAAGAATAAAATTATTGTACGATATTTTATTTTGAAATAACGATTAGCATTATCGTATGCAGTATATTTTTCAAGATTGGCAACACCATGGTTTTTGAAACCATTATCTTATCAATTTTCTGACAACTGGTAAACTCCATCATATCTTAAAACGTGAAAAAAACATAGATAAGAGATAACAAAAAATACGAATTACAGATCACAGATATCATTGGTGGGAGGTGTAGGCTGGTTCGATCATAGTTGTTATAACTGTGTACATTGTAAGCGTATAATAAATACTATATTGACCATTATTGTATGTAGTTAATACCATTATTTATATATGCTAGGATTTATAATCAATGTTAATACGTATACATTTGTCATTCAACATTCTGAGCAGAGTGACGAATGTATTGTTTTTACAAAGATTTTTTTTTTTTTAATGAATGAAAACATTTTTTCGGGTAGATAAAATAATGGTCCGATTACCATAAATAGGGTATGCTTTCTATAGAAAATAGCATCTAGTTGGTACTTTATTTGGCTCATTTTTCGAATTTCTCAAAAGTTTTTCCTTGGGAAAAGAAAAACTACCAAAAAATGGGCAAAATTACTATTTTCGTAATTTTTAATTTTTTTATTTCGTGATAACTAATTGAATTTTAATTAATAGGGATTTTTTTAAAAAAATAGGGACTTGAAAATTGTTTTAAGTACTAACAAGTAACATACAAGTGTGGTAATTTTGGGAACGGATTTGTTAATTTTTTGGCTAAATATAGAGCTTTGAACTTTTTCCCAAAAAGGTTTAATATTATCCACAATTTTAGGTTTATCGGTTTGAAATTTTTTTTCTGATGTTTGAATAATTTTTTTGGGTAGAAAAGGGACCTAGAAAGAACGTCCTAAATTGACCTTCCCGCTTTTTTAGATATAGTTTTTTTTTAATTCGTCAAATTAGTGTTTTTGAAATTCGCATTACTATATTGAGTATTGTATGATATATATTAAATTGCAATTATATAAACAGCATTACAGCAGATCAGATACATATGGTTAAATTAGTTAATACCACAGACCTCATACTAATACCATATAATCTGTGCTAATACACTGGCCTTGCATATAGAATAGCTGTATTAATAAGCGGTCAAAGATAGAGGGCGCTTCTCTTGTATTACTTATGGTTTTTTACAATAGTACGATATTAAAATTATTGTATCAATGAAAAATGATTTACTTTTACATTTGTCATTAATAAAAAAATTTAAAATACAACTTTATTGTTAATTTATTATGTACCTATTATTTTAAATATAAATAAAAATATTAATTAATAAACTTACAAATGTTTTATCTATAAAATTGAATGAACCTAACCTTATAACAGATTCCAATATATTATTACATAAGTTATGTATAAAAAGATAATTTAAATTAGGTATTACAAAATGAATTTGCTATGTTTATACAGATTTCCAAAGGATGATAACAGCAATAAATTGTGGTTAGATGCATGTGGTCTTGAAAATAAATTGTGATAAACGTTTTATGGAAAATAGTTTTAATGAAAATGATTATTAGTAATAAAAAAAAATTGGTATCGGTAACAAAAACCGCAAGAAAAATTTTTGGAAGAGAACAAGAAAACCGGAACCGATTATTTTTCAGAAACCAGCCCATCTCATTATGTTATATAATATTATAATATAATAATAGAAAAATAAATAATTAAATAGTAATTAACATTTATATACATTATTTATTATTATGTATTACATTAAACAAGGTACAAATTACAAATAATGAAATAAATTATAATTACAAACAATAAACTATTTGCTAATTTTGTATAACCAATATTGATTGTCAGACTCACAGGACACAGGAGTACAAGGCACAAATATACATAATAATATTATGTATGTCTATAATGATTTATGATTGTACAATAATTGTACTGTCGTATTATCGTATAAAATGAAAAGTCACACAAAAAAAGCGCCCTCTATCTTTGACCGCTGCGAATGACTAAAAGGCCCGTCTATTAGTATAATGTCTATGGTTAATACGTATACATTTTGTCATTCAAAATGTCACTTTAAAAACACTAATTTGGCGAATTAAAAAAATCCGTATCTAAAATAGCGGGAAGGTCAATTTAGGACGTTCCTCCTTCGTCCCTTCGGTCCTTGGAGAAATTATAGTGGTTTATTATAATTATTAAGATTTGAATGCAATGATAATGCATTAGAAAATACGATTTTGGTCGAATATCAATATATTAAACTAATAATCCATTCCAAAATTTTACTACGAGTGTAAATTATTTATGTTAATATTCAAAATAAATTTCAAGTCCTTACGATCAAAATTCAAGGAGTTACATTACATGAAAAAAATTGTCAGTCACGATTTTCAAAATATTTATACATAGATTAAATAGTATATGAATTATATATAGTATATGGCTTTTATAAAAATTTCATACCGTTAAACTAAAAATAGCAGGTAATATTAAACATTTTTGGAAAAAAGTTCAAAGCTCTATACTTAGTCAGAAAATCAATTAATCGTTTCCAAATTTTTTTCTCTAATGTAAAATATACCTATGTAAAAATTAAAAAAAAAAATTTAACTCCCTATGATTAAAAACTAATTAGTTATCATGAAATAAAAAAATTTATAATAACGGAAATCTTAATTTTGCCAGTTTTCGGTAGTTTTAACTTTAAAAGCTTATAAAAAAAAAATTGTCAGCCACAATTTTCAAAATATTTTGTTAAAATATTAAGTAATATATTATTAGACTTCGATAAAATTTCCAAACCATTAAACCAAAAATTGCAGGAAATTTAATCCTTTTTGGGGAAAAAGTTCAAAGCTCAATACTTAGTCAGAAAATCAACCAATACGTTCCAAAATTTTACCACGCGTGTAATCTACCTATGTTAATGTTCAAAAAAAGTTTCACGTTCCTTCAATCAAAATACAATTAGTAATCACGGTATAAAAATTTTGCCGATTTTTCGCCATTTTTTGATAGTTTTTCATCTCCCAAGGAAAAGCTTTTGAGAAATTCAAAAAATGAGCTAATTAAAGTACCAACTAGACGCAATTTTCTACCGAAAACATGTTTTCATACATAAAAAAAAATAAAACATCTTTGTAAAACCAATATATTCCACGCTTCGCTCAGAATCTAAAAGTAGTGTAATATCAATTTTATTAATATTTTTCGAACTTTTACCAACACTGTATAGTGTAAATCCTAAGATTTACTATATAATCTCTTTTGTAAAAGTCCGAACTACAATAATGATTCTAATTTATACCATATAATTTTGTATATCCTTCAATTTTCCAAGATCAATCGGTAAATGTCCGAATTTCGGAATAGTCAGTAAAATCTAGTTTTAATAGTACTTTTACCATAACATGTAAAAATAATATCTCTGTAAAATTAATACATTTTTCCCTCCGTTTAAAATCTAAAATTATACATGGGTTAGTTATATTTTATACTCATCATACTTGTTATATTATTCTGTTTATTATAACATGTTGTTACTACATTTTTATTGCTTTCTAGGAACTTTAATATTTACGATATTATCGTTTTGCGATCCTTCAATATCAAACTCTTATAAAAATTCAACTAAAAAGTCTACATATAATAATAAATTGTTAGTAATATGGTCACACTGCAAATAGATATTGACATAAACTAGCGTTATAAAAACTATGGTTTAAGATAATATACTATATACATATATATCTACAGTCGTACTATAAACCACAGTTTATGCTTAGCGTTTAACTTATTCAACTGTTTGGCCACCACCCCTTGTTTTGCACCGATTGTCGGTAACAAATTTCTTGTTAGAATTTTAATATTTCATAGAATACTATTTGTTTTCAAGTGTGGTAACACTAAAATACGATTTGTTTATAATTTTGAATTTTTCTTATCACGTTTCGGAAGTATTGAATTGGTTAGGTCGTGGTTTCAAAATATTAATTGGTCAAAAATGGTGACTCGGAATCATACTATTGTTATACAGTTACGGGATTTGATTGTCCCAACCCAAACGGCAAACCTGGTAACAACTTTTATCAAAATGGTTACCCATGCCTCAGTGACGCGGGATCATTTTGTCAACTGTTTTGTGATTTGTATTCTGTATTGTTATTTTTGTGGTTGGTTAGTTAACGACTCGGGACCGTTGTGAGATTTTGATGTATGGTTGATATATTCATATTATAATTTGAAATTTATATTTCACACAATATTTTGGTAATTAGATAGAGGTATAAATTTTTTACTATTATTTAACATTAATACTTCTTTTATGTGTAACCGCAAATTGCATTATAATTATAATTAAATAATTAATTGCTTATATTATGGTAAACAACTGTTGTATTAAGGGTTGCCCGACTAAAGCTGGCCAAGGGTTCAAACTGCACAAGTAAGAAACTATAAGCCGTTAGTTAATTCTAATATTATAATTTTATATCTAAAAATTTTATAATTACATAGATTCCCTAAGAATGATGAACTTCGATTAAAATGGTGTCAGTTTATTGAGTCTATTGACCAACATTTTGTTTTGAGATCATCACATGCAATTTGTGAGAATCATTTTCGTGAATTGGATTATACAATACCAATTACTAGTATTCATGGTCAAAGAATTTTAAATAAAAATGCAATTCCTAGTCGTGTTGGTAAAACTCGTATAAGTAAGTTAAAATCTTTTATTTGTTTATATTATGCTCTTATTTTATTGTTAAAAAAACATTACTTTATTTAGATATACGACATAGAATATTTCTTAAAAGCCCTACTCCTACTTCTGGAACGTCTAATGAACAAGATAATGTGATAATGCCATCTTTCAAATATTCGACTGAAAAAGATCATACATATTCAACGGGTGTCATATCGCCACCAGAATCGCCAATTACAATTCAAAATGTTTCTGAAAATTCTACTTCTACTACTGTAATATCTAACCAATTGATTCAGATACCTACCGAAAATATTGCAAACAAACAAATTACGTATTCAACAGAAATATCTATGCCTCAACTACCAATAATAACTACACAAAATTCGTTAGTTACAACTCAAAATGTTTCTGGAAGTTTTACTTCTGACACAGTTATATCTAATGAAATAGCAATGTCTGAACCTTGTATAATTAAAACTGAGAAGGATCATACATATTCAACAGAAATATCCCCTCCTAAATTATTACAAAATATACCAGTAACAACTCTAAATGTTTCAGAAAGCTCTAACAAATTGGTTCAAGTGATATTACCTAATAAAAATTTTGCTGACAAAAATCATACATGTTCAACAGAAATATCTATACCACCTCAACTATCAACAAAAACTGCACAAAATTCATCGGTTACAAAACAAAATGTTTCTAAAACTTGTAATACTGTTATACCAAATAAAATGTCAATGCTACAGGCATTGGCTTCCAAAGCTTTATCTGATAAAAATAAATTTTTGTCTTCATTATACTTATCTGTACCTCATCCGTTAACAGAATGTACACAAAATATACCAGATAAACTTCAACCTTTTAAGAAAGGGTAAACTCATTATACAAGTTACAAATTTATTAAATAATTTATATTGTAATTGTTATTTTGTATTTAATTCATTTTTGTAGGAGACGTAAAGTATTTGTTGGAGATTTTAAAAGTTTAGAAGACCTTGATTGCCCAAATGATCGCTTAAAATACTGGTATGCTTCCCAGTCTGCTATGGCAATTCAAAAACAAAAATTAAAAAAATTAAATAAAGAAAAAAATATTCTTTTCAAACAAGTACAAAAATTATCAGATCTTTTAAAAACTATGGATAAGAATAAGAAAACAATTTCCAAAAGTTGTAATACTGATTTAAAGGTTAGAACATGTGTTAATTAATTTCTATTAAAACTATTAAAAATTGGTTGTATGTCTGATATAATAATATAAATATAATTACTATTTTGATTTTCAGAATTTGCATAGTAGTTCTGATGACACCGTTATTAATAAGTTTATACATACGATAGACCATAGTTATTCAGTTGTACTTAAAAAAAAAACAACTTTGGATACAGCTACAATATGTCAAAATGTAAGAAGGTTTACATATATATATATTTAAAATGTATAAAGTATGGCTTATAGAAAACAAACTTTTGGTAATAAATATATTTAAAAAATCTTCTTTTCTATAAGCCATACCTTGTATAGTATAATTGGAACATAAAAAACTTAACTAAACTACATTAAAATATTTATTTGGTTTTACTTTTCAGAATATAGCTAAAGAATCAGTAGCTTTGATAAAAAATAGTAATGTTAAAAATACATTATTTTCTGAATTACAAACTTTGGAATTACATTTACCACCAAATTGGCACAAACACCTTTCTCGTGACACAAAATATCTTGCAATATCTGAAATTATTTTTATGAAAAAAGAAAACCAACCTACTTCTTTTTTAAGAAAAAATATAATTATAAGTCATTGTTTAAGTATAACTTGTAATATATTGGGCAAAAATATAAATATAGATAAATTAATTGACAGTGTTAAAATTGAAAACAAAAAACAATTAGAAAACTTAATAAAAGAAATAGATATGTTGAAAATTTGTCGAGGCTTGGATATAATAAATACTAAAAAGTAACACAAATAAATTATAGTATAAAAATAATTATACAATGTTAAACATATTTTTACTGATTTTAGTTATGATCCATGTTCTCCAAATGATTATTTCTTCGACTCCATGAAAATAAAACGACATTTAGAATGTCCAATGTTAATTTCAAATGGTGCGTATTGTTCATTCTGTGAAAAAATTATACAAATAAATCAGCAAAAACTTCAGCCAACACACATCAAAAATGAACCATGCTAATTATTATACCAATTAATTAAGTAAACATTGTCACAAAAACAATATTACTTTATTATAACAAAATTTACATATATTTCAGTGTGAATATAATTATGCCAACATTTCAAATAACTATTAATTGAAAATTTACTGAAATGAAATGTCTTTGCACATGCACAGACAACTGTTGTATACATATTTACAGCAGCAAAAGTAATTTGTCAATATCAAAACTTAAAGATAACCAAAATATTAATTAACTAAACATATTAATTATTATTTACTTATATAATCTAGATTAACGGATTTAATAGTTGGATGAATAAAACAACTAATCAGAACTGTTGTTCTTTATAAGGTTGTTTAAGTGGTTATAACTTTTGCTCAAGGAGAAAGTTATAAAATATTGCCACCCAATATCAACATCCTGGTATCTGTCAATAGAATTACATGTGGATTTGATAAAAACAAATAACACACTCTTGGTTTTATCATATTAGATATAATATCTGTAAGAGAAATACTTATATTTCAAAAATCTTACAAAAATTATAAATTTTATGATGTTTATAAGTTTATTTATTATAAGACTTTATTATACTTTCCTAGTTTTTTTAGTGGACAACACATTATTTTATTTGTTATACATTTTATATAAAAATTGAACTATAATTTGCATATTAGGAAAAATATTAAATTGTAACAAAGATGACAAAATTTAAAAGTATTTGGTATACAGTTTTTGAACCGTATTCACTACTACTAATTACTGCATCTTTGAAACTTGTGTTATAAGAAATAAAAATGTACCTAATTTAAAACATATTTATTATATTTTAAATAAAACAAGTAACTAAATTAGATGTATTTAAAAATTGCATTTTAATTTAGTAATTTACCTAATTGTTAATGAATGTTGAATTTATATTCCATATATGTATTTGTTAATTTTTGATTTTGAATAAACTTAATATTTAATATTCGATCACTACTTTGTTATTGTCTAATACAGCGTTTTTGAACCAGGGGGTCGCATAGATCAAATATAATAAAACCCCGATTTACAAAATGTACCTTTTTATTTAAAACTTTTTATTGAACAATAAATTTACTTAAAACAATAATAATAAAATTAGCCCAATAAGGTTATACATAAACAATTAATAAACATAAAATAAATAATTAGTGTGATCGTTAAATTTGTTTTACATTTAAAAAATACTTATCAATAAAACGGGCACTCCACTACAAATGAGAATTCCCAACGACTCAAAGACATTTCAAATTTAACAAGTTTAAATTACTAGACATGGTATTTAATGTATTTATAAATTGATATTTGAAATATTATATTTCGTTTGGGTAATGATAGGATATTTTTATTGTTTAAACTTCTACCTGATGTAGATTGGAGGGAGGGGCGGTCGCGAACTGATTGATCATATTTTATATTTATTTGAGGGTTCGCAACACTAAAAAGGTTGAGAAACGATGGTCTAATATAAAACTAACAAACTACATTCTGCATTTTTGTCAAAGTTTTTTCGAATAAAGCCTAATAATACACAGTATATACCAAAAAACTTTGATTCAGTAATAACTCGCATTTGATAATCACGATAATTCGTGATTTCTAATAACACATTCATACTAAGTGATTTTATGGAATGATGACACAATTTTGAAGGAAATTTCCAATGAAAAAGAAAATTCTTTAGTTCAAATTTCTGTTTTTTAAATATACATAAATACTCCTCTTTCTATCAAAACAAAGTTTGTTTGATGCAAGTAATAGTATGTGCTTTTTATAACATTAGTAAAGTAATATACTAAAGTATAGTTGCCCCCGTTCTTTTAATAACCATGACTAACCTAATAAGTAACCTTTTACCTTCTCTTTCCTGTTTACCACCTGGCGCATATTCTTTTAAAATTATTTGTGTTTTTATATTATTTTATAAATTTTTAACTATTTGACACATTTTTATACATGAACATTTTAAGCATTATTATAACGTAACGCTAACGTACACTACAGACTTTTAATTGGTTTGTTAATGGACACACAAGGAGTGCGCAAACATACCGATAAAAAATTTGACTCCTAAACTATAAAATGGGCAACCCAATTGCCATTTGATCAAACTATAGTCGGCCGACTGCGTAATGATCATTGCGCTTTATGCAATTACGCACACTTACGAATTAAACAGTCGGCCGATAGTGCATACACACACTTTACCACGGTTATAACATAACCTTATGACTTGTGTTTATGACTTTATCATACGTGATACTATATATTATAATATAATAATAAATTAATTATTGTAATTATAATTATTATAATTAATTACTCAATTATTAGGGATTTCATATTAATTAAAAAAATATACGAAGAAAATATCGAGGAAATGATAGAACAAATTGAAAGGCGGCCTTGCCTATACAAAAAAAATTTAAAAGACTATTCGGATATAAATTTAAAGAAGAAATATGAGCTAACGGTAACAGTGTGAGCACCGACGGCAAACGGTGATAATTGTCATCACAGCACGATTCCGATCAAATAATCGGCCGATTAAAAAGTCTGTAGTAGTGTATTGTGCACAAGTTTAAATTGTATTGTAAAAATAGGTCTATTACTGTAATGATATTAATAAATAATAATTATACGTAAAATAAATTGATATATTATAATATGCACTCCTTCCCTTTCACCGGTAGCACATATCTAAATCATTTGTTGTAAAGCCCTCAAATTCCTTGGGTTCATCCTCCGGTCCTTCTCTGAATTCCGTCTCTTAAAGTACTTTATTGTTCCTTAGTGCGCCCCATCCTGGAATATGGTTGTATTGTATGGGACCCGGTCATTGCAGACGCATGTACTATGCTCGAGCGTGTTCAGAGAAAGTTCCTGCAAATGGCCGCCCACAGTCTCCATATTTCTCATCCTCCCCATAACTATTATACTGTCCTTCGTAACCTAAACCTTTCCTCGCTGGCTGACCGTCGCCAGGCTTCCAACTTATCCTTTTTATCTTATCTTCTTTCCGGCTCTATCGATTCCCCTGTCATTCCTTTCCATTTTACATCACTCTCTCCTCAGCCAACTATTTGCACAACTCTCCCGTAATTCTTCTCCAACGTGCAGCAAACGCCACTCCCTCATTTAATTTTTAATTGTTTATAGTTCTTTGTACTGTTATCATGTAAATTTTATTGTATCATAAATATTAACTTGGGCTATGCCTGTTTTTATTAATAAATAAATAAATACGCGATTTCGAAATTGTAATATTTTATTTTGTACAAAACGACGCCGCATATCTATTTTGTACTTCCCCCCCCACCACATATTAATTGACATAAATATTTTAACGTAGACATTTGTTTTATATAAGAAAATGTTGATGCCGGAGCAATTGCCTCCTTTCAGAGTCGTATTTAAAATTTTGGCGCCCCGGAGCATTTTTTAAATTCCGTCCCTTTTATTTTGGAAGACTTACTTTTTATAAGTAGGTATTAATAATATTATTACCAAATACAAATTATTGAATTATTGTTATTTAATTTCAAATTTGTTAAATATTTACTATTTTAATAAATATTTTATGAAAAAAAAAAAATCACTTATTTTAATTGAAAACTTTTTCACGCATTCATTATAAAACTACAGAATACTGAATATTATTAAATAATACATATTAGGCACATTAAGTTGAGTGAAATAACTCGTAAATGTATGAATGTATCACGTTTTCGTTATACAACTATGAACCAACTATAACATATTATTCATATAATGAATAAATATATATATTATGACAAAAAAACATTTTACTTAATTATTATTAATAATTCATAATTATTAAATTATATCTAAACACAAAAAATGAGTTTATAAAAATTTACCGCCCCCAACGTTCCACCAGGAGGGGCAAATGCCCACCCTGGCCTCCCTATAAATACGGGCCTGCCTCTTTTGCCTCTCCCTTAAACATAACCCTTACCAGGCACGCTGACATAACGTCTTTATGAATCGTGTTGATTATAGGAAGTTTAAAATTAATACCCAATAGTAGACTAATAGACAAGTTACATAAACTATAGATCAGGGGGTCCGTTTTGAAACTTACCAAACTTTCTGCGGTCAAAACAGTTTCAATGACTTTTACATACGTTAATAAGTATATATATTTATACGGTATATATATTTTATAAATTTGTATTTATACTTAGTTATTTATTCAAATTGTATTTTACACACGTAAATAAGTAGGTATATATATTTTTTAAATTTGTATTTATAGTTTCTATATTTATATTTCACAAATTTATAAATTACTCCGTGGATAAGGGTCCATAAAAAAAGTGTTCGCGGTCCGCCAGTTGGTGACCCCTGCTATAGATTATAAGTAGTAAATCATTATTATAATAGTATATTTATTAAAATATTTAGATTTAGATTAAACGTAGTTATTTATTATTACAATAATGTTATATTTAGCCATTTAGGTCTTAGGATATGGTAAATTCAATTTAGTAAAATGTTCCTACTAATTTAAAATGAATACCCCGTTAGACTGTTTCCATCACAATACACTTATTATTATTATGGTATACCGCAGGATGAGAGTATATTGCATATTATGACTAATATGACTGTCGAAGTGTCGAATATTTTTAGTATTTTAAGTATTTTTAGTGTATTTTTTAAGCGTTTACAAGAAAACTCGTGTATATATAATATAATATGTATGATAATATAATTTACTGCTCTGTCAATGTACTATTGATACAAATATACAATTATTATTATGCAATTATACGGGCCATCTGTATTAGAAGTAATTAGAGCCTCATCGCATTATGCGTTTTGGTGGGTCTGGATAAAACGCATCCCTTTAACCGGAACAACAACATACATTGCTTCTAATTATGGATGTCACACCAGTGCGTTTTATCGGGACCGGTCGATTCCTGTCGCAGACTGATCAAAACATAATGCGGTTCGGGCGGGAAACAAATCTACAGGGTTTGTTATCGAAACACATTATGTTATATCGTGGATGTCATATAATGTGTTATGGCGGCTGCGTTTTCATTAAATTTATATGAAATTATTATTTTTCATTATTTTATTATTGCAATATTATATGTACGTATATTTAACCCGTCGTTGGTAAACCTATATTAGCTACTGCTAAACTGTAAGCACCGCGCTCGCACGTTACTTTTCCATTATTATTAATTAGGTACTTGATCAACTTAGAACACTGAATCATATATAAAAATAAGTAGGTATCTTTTTATTCACTACCAATTGGTAATACATTTTTTATTATTAATAAATAAATACAAATTAAAAACTATAATATAATTATTAAAAAATATATATAATATATAATAATTTAATTCTGCATGAATTAAGCGAGTATCACCGAGTCTACAATCCAAGAACGTTGAGACATTAATGATTAATGTATATATTTGGTATTTGTCAATGGCTTGGTATTTAGTCCCAATGAAAACAGAATTATCAAAATTAAATTAATATTTGTTGAAATGTCTGTATGTGGTGAAAGATTCGTCAAGTGCCAGTAAACAAAATAAAATAACGGAAAATTATTAAATAATAGAAAATATTAAAAAGATAAATCAGTAATTCATGTAGTGTCTAAATATATAATGCTTAATATAATTTACAATTTTGGTTTTTACAGTTTGAAAATTAAATAGGAGTATAACAACTATAGTATTAGTATACCTAATCATATATTACTTCCTAGTTATAAAAAAAATTCGTTAATCGACCGTGCTATTTTTTTAAAAAGAGCATTTGAAATTAGACTTTTAAGTGAAATCGAAAAAGTATATTTCTATATAGATTTGACCATAGGTGAAGATTTGATTAAATTTTAGGGGGGGCTTAATATTATTGATGCAGTGATGCGTGATGGCTTTAACCTCGAATTTTGGGCTAAGCACCTCCAAGCATCGCCCCCGATCACCGCTATGGATTTAACTCTAGTAGTAGTCTAGTCTATATTATAGTGTCCAATATTATTTATAAATTATAAAAAGTAATAAAAATATAAATATAATTCAAACTATAATAGATTTATTCAGTGGCGCCGAACTAAAATTTTTTTGGAGGGGCGATAATACAAGATAACCTACCCACCCACAACCCCCCCCCCGAAATTTTTTATTTTATATTTATAATACGACGGAATTTGATGAGCAAAAAAAAAAAAAACAAAAGGCCTCCAGTTACACCTTACATATAAATAACCATGACAAAATCTATATCTCTAATGATCAAAACTCAATAGTCAATATAATTTTAATAAAAATAATTTAATAGCACACAACCTATATTATTATTACTATTATACTGGAGAACTAAGTGACGAATCGCGCTTTCGTGGCTTCATACGTCAGCTGTCGGAATTAAAACCCAGATTAAAATACCACATAGAGACATACAAGTAAAAATAACGTTATAATTAATAGTATTATCATGGAATTCCCTTTCAACCTTTAGGAATATGGTTATAATTAAATTGATACCTACTATTAAAAATTATGATTTCTTGTAAATCCAAACAATGATAATTCCATAATAATAAATTTATTTAAAAATACACAGCTCACAAGTCATGTTATATCTTATCCTTTATTTGTTTTATAAATATTATTAAACTATGATTAATAGTTTTTAGTTAATAGTTTATTAGTTTATTACTATATTAAATGACTATAAAGTGATAGAATGTTTGTATAACATCATGCGAGTATTTATTGCGAGTATAATTTATATTATATATTTTTGAATTTCCACATTTTTCATATCACCTAGCTATCGGATACCCACCCCCTTTAGAAAGGGGGGCAACTGCCCCCCTTGATGAGTACTTTCGGCGCCACTGGATTTATTAATTATATATTTATATGCATATATTATAGACAGTTTTGGAAAGAATATTATGTTTTATGACCTTATGTAACATCATCCAGCGTACATAATATATAGTCATAGTGTTATCAATTTATCATAATTCCATAATGTGCACAACATGAACGTTTATTATTTATTTTCATATGACCATCAAGAGTACAAATACAGATAAAATTTAAAAAGAATTATAAATTATGGTTAAATGTGCACGTCCAGTTTATCCAGCCATTGTACTGCCTCATTTAACGTTGAATGTAAGTTTTCGAGAGTTCCAGTAAATTTCCTATGTTCGCATTTCCCAACTCTATAGTGCATTGTCCATGTCTCCGCTCCGCAGTCACATATCGGTTCCTCTTTAATGCGCCACTTATTCAACAAATGATTACAGTGGCCTTGACCTGTGCGAATTCGATTTAATCTTGTCCATATCCTGCGTGGAAGGGACGATTCTGGTTGGATGGTATAAACGACTTTAATTAAATTCTCATTAATTGGGAGATATTTTTTTCCAATCTTCCTGCCATGTGGAGGACTTAAGGTGTCTTTAGACTACAATTGACGCCATTCTTTCTAGGAATGAATGTCGAGATTTGAGCTTCGGCTTCTCGACTTCATATTCGTGGATTGGAAGCGCTGTGTTACGCGCAATATTTCAGCAACCTTCAATACAGCATTCTTACACAGAAGTTTTCTTATATAGGGAGGTTCGATATTGGCTAGTACTGGGAACCATTGTGTTGATGTTGATCTTAATGTTCCGGAGATTATTCTCATGGTTTTCCATAGTTTCATATTCACGAGGTTGCAATTATGACTGCCTTCCCAAAGGCACTGGGGTGTTTGTTGGCAACCTGCACGAGACCACTCCTGCCACTTGCTCTATCATTCATGAATAATGAAGTCGACCAATAGCCAGCAATCTGACCATTGTCCATTGCCTTCAGTGATCACATAACATGAATGCAAATCCAATGAACGTTCATGAAATAATAAAATGCTCTCTCTCGATTTAGTTTCTAACGGTGCCCGTATCAGCTGAGCTATGTGAGATTGACGCATACTTGCGTCGTTACAAATGTAGTGAAAGCGAATTCTATGAAGCATTACTTGCATTTACGTTTAGGTGTAGCAGCCTCTTGCGGAAGAGTAGAAGTTGAGTTTAGTGTGTGGAAAATTAGAGGGAATTAGTTAAGATGGTCAGATCATGTAGCGAGTTATGTATATGTACGTAGAAGGTAAGAAGAGGTGGAAAGAAGAATTAATAAGCGGATAGATGGAATAGATCGAAATAAAGATAACTGGTATGAGTGAATGTTGTATTGAGAATTGTAATGTATGGAAGTGTAGGACTAAGGTGACCCACCCTATCTTGTTTAGATTGTAAGGAAAGGAACAAGAGTAAATGTGTGTACATTATTTTTCAATATAGGCAGATACATACATTGCAGTGTTGTATTGTGTATACTTAATTACATCCTAAATTTTAATTAAATAATTGATAATAGAATTCTAAAATTATTTTACTGTAAAGTAAATTAATTGAAAAGCTTATTAAAAATGTTTTTATTTATTACAAATAACAAATCTAAATAATTAATTTGTATTATTTAGAAATTAATAACTACACTATTGAAAGAAAATAATTTGACACATTTTATTTTTAGTAAATTTGATTTTCAATAATCAAAGATTATTAACACGTTAAGCGCCATGCGACCGCCGGCGGTCAAACTACTAGATTCAAATTCTGGATGGATAAACCTTAAATTTACAGTAAAAATATTAGTATAAAAAATACAGTATGAATTAATAAGTTATTATAAGAAAAATATTTATTTATGTGCTTATTGAAATATTTCAAACATGTAAATTCTTTGCATTAGGAGCAGAATATTTTTACTTTTTTCTTTCACTTGCACTTTTAGAAACAAAAGCCATAGTTAATGATAGAAATCAATAACAATACGTTCACAGAGAAAAATAATAAAAAACAGTATGACGTATAATTAATAATAATATGCACACAGCGCCACGTGGATACCGGTGACCATACGTAATAAATACAATATTATTATAAATGAGATAAAAATATAAAAATGATATCAATGTGACGATTTTCCGGTAAACAGATCCATAAATATTGATCCGAACATTTTCGGAATAAACAGCGATATGTATCACGGTGGTCAAAAAATACATAGCAGTAGGACCGCTGGCGGTCGCATGGCGCTTAACGTGTTAATAAAATTTACAAAAAAAATCAATTTACTTTTTTGAAAAATACACAATCAAATTTGCTATAAAAAGAAACATAATTACATTGTACTTTGGTCATATCTAGAATATATATTAAAAAACAATATTTTCTCAATACTATTCATAACTCATAAAGTAGGGCCTGGAGCTTGATTTACTTTTTTTTTTAATGATTTTATTTAATGCTAATTTTTATAGAAATGCAGTACTCGTACATGTCACTTAAAATTCAATGGCATAAATTTTAATTTGCATATATTTGGATTTACAGTCATTTTTTAACAATATTACAATTGTGTATTTTTAGAATTATACCTTTTTATTATATAATAATGGTCTTTCATATAGACAGATAAATATTAATTTTAAACCACCATTCTGTAAATGATTTAGTACCCATTTGTTTTCCTATCTTTGCTTGTATTGACAATTATTAATTTAATTCATTGATTAATTGTATATTTTCCACATTCATATTTTGTTTATCGAAGAAATAACATAATTATATCTATACTTTGTTCCATCTAAGAGTGAACCGTGTTCGTGCATCACGATTGACGATTTTGATAAATCGTTGGACTAATTTTCCCTCTCCTAAGCACAAAATCAAGCTGTGTTGACTTGCCATCTAGTATTGTTTTAATGTAAACACGATGATCCATAAAATATAATTTCAATTTACGCTATATTATTTCCAGTAGGTAAACTCTAGATATCGGGTCGGCGTTAGTGTTGTGTTGTTGTTGACGACGGCCAGTAAATATCAGACCCTGGCCGGCCGCTTGTAGGTGGATGTGCGGTACCCGACAAAAATTGGTCGCCGCCCGGTTTACTCTTAGATGGAACAGAGTATAAACTTTAATTTTATACTAAAATAATTCAAGAATTTAAAAATTATATTTTAATACATTTTTAAATATTTTAAACATTAGTTTATAAATTTATAATCATAATTTGTAATATTCTACATATAAAAATTTTTAAGATATAATAATATAATTTTAATTTTCTAAATATTTTTAGTCATTTTTTAATTTATTAAGTTATTTTATTATTGCATTATTTTAAATATTTAAGGTCATCAAGTTCCAGGCCCTACTCATAAGTAATTAAATTTTTGAAACAAAAAATATCACTAAATGTATCATGTTTGTAAATATTTTTTAATCAATTAAACATAACAATCTTTATACTTACCAATATTATACAATAACAATAATATTTTGTTAAATAACTTAAAATTTAAAACACTAATAAGTTTCACTAGGTTTAAATTTTTTTTTATATTTTTTAATACTATGGTAATGTTTAGAAAGTAAAATCAATGAAATACTTGATACATTCATTGGAAATATCTAATCCGGAATGTAATAAATTCAGTGGGGAAAAAAAAAAAAAAAAGTGTTTGGTCGTATTAATTATTTTATTAAATTTGTCAAGAAACGAAAAGGAAACATGATGTTTAGTTATCTTTTAATTGTCATACGAAACAGAATTATGCTTTTTTAGTCACTTTCTTGCTCTTGTATTCAGCAAACTTTGCCCTTAAAGCAGTTTTCTTTTCTCTCTTTTCGTTAGCCCTAGCAACTTGATTTTCGGTGGAAAGATTACCTTTTAAAGCATACTTCTGATTTCTTAAGAATTTTTGACAAACCTATATTATAATTAAAAATAATTAAATGAAAATAAATGTTAAACAATTATAACTTACACCACGCCGTGATTCATGTCTAAATTTTTTTGGTCTCATAATTCCATTACGATGATCTTTGCGATCTGCACAAAAATATAATTATTTAATAATATTACCAATCAGAATGTTAACTAAACTAAAACACCTACTTTGATTATGATTGGTATGATTTTTAGACTTGGCCATTGTGCAAAACCAAAAAATGTACTAAAAAACAAATAATTATAATAAAATATTAGATATTATTTTACACAATTATTGAGCATTTTAGTTTTGAAACATTTTTAACATTAATTCTTGTAGTAGGCAAATTTATAGTTATTGTTATTATTAATAATGCATTAAAAATAATGTTATATACAATTTCCTTAAAGAAAATGATACACTAATCAATATAGATATTTTGTATTTACATCGTAATTTGTAAGTAAAATTTCACCTAACCTAACTTTGGCAAATTGATTAAAATTAATAATTATTTAAAAAAAAGTATTGTCAATATTAATTTAATTCCCAAACAATACTTAAATAGGTATTATTTCATAATAATAAAACTAGGTAACAGGTACTATATAGTAATGTATGAAATGCCACAATAACAGATAAACAGATTAATATTATTTACAAGCTTAAAGCTATAATATACTTATAATTAGGTATAATTTGAAAGATTTTAAAGTCGATAGTACAATATAATGTAAATAATACAATTATGTCGTAGTTTTTTCAAAGACATTTTCGAAAGTTCCAATATAACCTAATAATTGGACCATGTGACAATAAAAAACAGAATCTTAAATGTAGTAAATACATGTAATTATTGTAATACCAAGTTGTTTAATAAAACATTAAAAAATTAAAAAGTAAATTTATAACATTATACAAATAATAATAATTTACCTTTGAGCAGAAAATCAAGAAAAACCTATGGACGAAAGTGCTAGTGAACGTTCAAGGAATGCGTATCTGAACAACTACTATAAAATAATAAAATGTAAGTGTAAACACGATGGCGACGCCATTCGTGAAATTTATCAGTGGACATTTAAAAATGATAAGACATATAGAGATAATGATAATATCCAAAGAAGATATTTTTCGTTTTGAAGACATTTAATAAAATTTAAAAAAAATATTAGCAATCAATTAATCGTAAATAATATGGTTATTATACTTAATTATTATGAAAAATATTGAAAATGTTCGTTTGAATGGAAATTTTGTAAACGGTTATTGAAATTTCGTATCACATCCGTTGTCACACTGTGATCGAACGTCATTTTTGTCCTGATAAAAATCCATAGAAAATCAATTTTATGTGTTTTGTTATTACGTGAGATTGTTATTCGTCACGACATTTCTGACAGTTATTCGTATTTTAATTCTGTGGGCGCACGTCACTTCGGGGTCAGCGGTCGATCTCGTTCTCTAAAACAATTCTTTTAACGGTTTTCCAAACAGTTTTGTGTTTTTATATTACACCTAACCTTATTGCAGTAGGAGATAGGACGACGGTAGAGTTCAGGATGGCTACTTTGCCTTCCCCAAACGAAGTGAGAATAATAGTTAATCATAATGTACATGTTATTAAATATTCGATCGAAAACGTGGAATAAAATTTCGCTACTGCACCGTGTAAACGATAAAATGATTATCCCGAGTTTAATTCTTCCTATTCAAATGTGTTTTACAATGTAATTAAATGGGGTGAGTGAGTGAATTGTTTACTGTTCACTCGACTCCACCCTAAAATCAATTTATTATTATTTGAATTTATCGTATTCTGTATAGGTAATATCATGCAATTGTCAGGCCCCAAGGTTATAATATAATATTGTGTTCTAAATATTTTTTTATTTGTTTTTTTATTTTATTAATGCACAATGTTAAATATATTTTGTGCTCGATTTTCTAGGTAGCAGGAAGTCATTTACCGATTTATGAAGCGCTCTATAACATGGTGAGTAACCAAATATATCCAATTGAATTAATATTTTATCATCACAACTTATAATAACAATGATGTTTTTCATTGATGTCTTCCAATATCTAAATTGCCATGGATGTTTATTTGCTTTGTCGTTAATTTTTTGCCCTTTAGAATTCGTCTTAGTATACATTTTTTTCTTGTTAATTTTTAAAATTGACACTTTTTCTATTTTAGTTTATGTTGAGATAATATTTACATTATAAATATAGGCTCAAGATAGTGTGTATTAGATTACCGATGTTCCATTTTATGATTAGTTTTTGATTATTCATAATTAGATGATAATTGCATTATAAATAATTTTTAATTGCAAATTTTTTCAGGTGGATCCAACTAATAAGGGAAATATTAAGGCAATGGATGCTGCAAATTTTCTTAAGAAATCTGGCTTATCACAAGTTATACTTAGTCAAGTATGTTAAATCTTAAATTTGTTTATGTTTACCAATATACCTTTATTTTATTTTAAATCAAAAAATTTACTATATTTTTTTTTAAGATTTGGGATTTATCAGATCCAACATCCAAAGGTTTTCTTACCAAACCGGGGTTTTTCGTAGCATTGAAATTGATATCATTATCACAAACAGGACGAGATATATCAATGTTAAATATCACACAACAAACCCCACCTCCTAATATGGTTGGTAAAACTATTAATACTGTGATGTTAACTGGATGAATAAGTATCTATTACTATTATAAGTTATTAATGCATTGAATATTATTCATTTATAGGGCGAAGCATCAAAAATAGTAGCAAGCAAACTACCATCAACCAGTTTAATTACTGCTTCTAGTAATATAAATGACTGGTCGATGAAGTCTTCAGAAAGAATGAACTATGATAAAATGTTTGAATCATTGAGGCCAGTTAATGGAACAGTTGCTGGAGATAAAGTAAATAACAAAATCATAACTGTTTCCAGACACTACTCATATGTAGCATAACGAATGCATATTTATCGCATATCATTCATAGACCCCTGTGCCTATAGAACAATGGGCAATATAGGTGATAGGTCATTTTCAAGGCCACAATGTTAACTTCATAAATATATTATTATTATTCCCTTGAACTTCTATGTCAAATGTGGAATTGTCATTGAATAAAATATTACATTATTATATTATTATTAATAATTAGAATTGTTTTTTTATATTTTTAGGTTAAAGGACTATTAATAGATTCCAAATTATCAGTGGATACTTTGGGTAAAATATGGGACTTGGCCGATATGGACAAAGATGGAAAGTTAGATCAACATGAATTTGCTGTTGTATGTATATTCAATTAAATTTAAATGTATATATGATTAAACACATTTTTTTTTTATATATAGGCCATGCATTTAGTTTATAAAGCTTTAGAAAAATATGCTATTCCTAGTGTCTTACCTGCTGAGTTATTACCTCCAGCTAAAAGAAAAAATTCTACAGTAACAAACTCTCCTGTACCTGTTTTACCTGTTCTTCCTTCTGGTGTTTATTCAAATATAGTCAAACAACCACCAAAAGTAAGTTTTTTGAAATGCATTAAAAATAAATAATACATTTTCTTTACTATTAATTTAAATTATACAGAAATAATTTTAAAATTAAAATTCCCACATTTGTATATAATACAAGGCGTTCCAAAATGATTCATCCGATTTTAGTAGACTATAAATATTGTTCATGTAATTAGAGGTAAACGAAGCACCAACCATCTGAAAGGTGGAGTAATCGAGTTTTTATCGATTGCCGATAAGTCGTGATAATGTGCAATTTAGTCATGTGGCGTAACTTAATTAGTTGTTATTAAAATGTCGACTGAGCAACAAAAGGCATTTTGTGTGCTCTGCTCTGAGAAGTGCGAGTCTGTTATTACCGTGCAGCGTGATTTTCGACGAAAGTTTAACATTGAACATCCAACAGCCCTGAGTATTCGAAGATGGCATAAAACCTTCCCAGAAACTGGTTGCTTATGTAAAGGGAAGTCATCAGGTAGATCAAGAACTTCGGATAAAAATGTTGAACAAAGTCGAAAAAGTTTTGTAATTAGTTCATCAAGCATCCAGAGAATTTGCAATACCACCAACAACAGTTTGGTGTGTGTTGCAGAGACGCCTGAGATTTAAACCATACAGAATTCAGTTCCATGACGGTGATATGCAAAAAAGAATTGAGTTTTGAAACTTTCTTGAAGAGTGAAGAGGTAGAACAGTTTTTCTATCGTATCATTTTCAGTGATGAGGCCACTTTTCATTTGAATGGGAAGGTAAATCGTCACAATGTGCGAATTTGGGAATTAGAGAATCCACGGGCAGTTGTCGAATATGAAAGGGATTCACCCAAACTTAACATTGTCTGCGCCGTTTCCAGAAAGAAAGTGTACGGACCATTTTTCTTTAATGGGAACACAATAACAGGAACTTCATACCTACAAATGATTAAGGATTGGCTTTTCTCACTACTGTAAGCTGATGGAGATGATTTCATTTTACAACAAGAAGGAGCACCACCACATTGGTCCTTAGAAGTACGCAAATTTCTTAACGATCAGCTACCACAGCAATAGCTGTAGTGCCAATGACGCTACATTTTGCCCCGTTCGCCGGATCTTACAATCTGTGATGTTTTTTCTCTGGGGTTACATTAAAAGCATTGTTTATGTACCTCCCCATTCAAAAAATCTTGACAAATTGAAAGTCGCATTACAGACGCCATCAACTTGGTTACAGTCGACATACTTCAACAGGTTTATGAGGAATTTGAATATCGCTTAGATGTGTGTCGTCCAAGTAAGGGGGTCACATTGAACATTTATAAGTATTATTCCTAAAACTTAAAATAATCCATTAAAATGTAAAATTTATTCCAACATTGTTAATCAAATTTTACAATAAATATGATTTTTTGAAATCGGATGAATCATTTTGGAACCATATGGACCATATACCCTGTATATACAACATTATTAGTATTTTTTACAAGTTAAAAACACTAATTTTGATACTAATTTTTGATAATCTAAAAAATAATGTATCTTTTGTGAACATAGTGTTGTACACCTTTTGACGTAACCGTAGTACTATGGACATTATGTTTTCCTTTTATTTTAATTATAATTTTTCTTCCTCAAAAATTAGCCATTTTGCTAGCAGAAACATTTAAAATAATCACAAGTAGAAAATTATTAGTATGAGCATACATGCATTACAAATTGAACAGATAACAACAACTTTCGTGTTATAAATAATACTAACAGCTATAGCAATGTTTATTATAGTTCACAATCTGTTCATTAGACTCGCAACTGTAGCTTTACAGAGAGGTATACAAGTCCACATAGTTATACCACATGGTTTTCTTTACTTATATAGTAAATGTACATGGTTTTATTTTTCATCACCTTATTTCCGTTAATAATTTAAACTGGACATGGTGTCCTATACATTTAATAGAGCAAAAAATGTATAAGTATATGAT
Organism: Eriosoma lanigerum; assembly: GCA_013282895.1. Classification (NCBI taxonomy): domain Eukaryota; kingdom Metazoa; phylum Arthropoda; class Insecta; order Hemiptera; family Aphididae; genus Eriosoma; species Eriosoma lanigerum. The sequence continues at coordinate 20,317,103 of CM023357.1, forward strand.
GCTAACTCTATTTCATTAAAAATAGACATGGTGTCTTTTACCTCTGGGGTGCAGATTTACATATTAATTAATTGATGATGAATAACATTTTAAATAGTAATTTTTATATATAGATTTGATTAAGAACTAAATATTTTTAATAAAATAACCTATTTCTAATATAGAATGTGTTGTGTTGTATACTGTACATACACACATGATATTATTAATATATTATGTATATTTGAATTTCACTTTGTTTATAATTTGAAAAAATATTATTTATTTAGAGGCCCATTACTCCTGTTGGATTCGTGCCATCACCTGCTACATGGGTAGTTACTGCTGATGAAAAAGCCCGTTATGATTCTATGTTTTTGGAGTCTGATGTTGACATGGATGGTTTTGTATCAGGACCAGAAATTAAAGATAGATTTCTTAAAACTGGTATTCACCAATCTGTATTAGCACATATATGGTAATTTTATTTAAATGTTAAATTAATATTTTTACTATTATACTAATGTTAATTTTAAACATTTTAGGAGTCTTTGTGATATAAATCAACATGGTAAGTTAGATATGGAACAGTTTAGTCTAGCAATGTGGTTAGTACAGCGCAAACTCTTGGGAATTGATCCACCAACTAAGCTTACACCAGAAATGATACCTCCAAGCAACAGAACTATTACTTCATCAACCACAGCTCAAGTAAGGATATATATTATTTATTTCCTTTAAATCATTCAATTACATAGAAAATGTTTTATAAATTAATAATAGGGCAATGCTGCTTCTTTATCAAGAAAGAGCTTAAATCCAACCCATATAAAAATTCCTAATACTAGAATAACACTGTATAGATATATATCTTCATGTATAGAAATTTTTAACTCCTTTATTATTTTTATTTGTACTATGCCTGCTAGATAATCAACTTGCCAACATCTAAACATAAAAATGATTATTATAGTATATTAATTAATAGAATATTGATGATGACGTACGTAAATGTTTGTTCATCATATTTAGTGATATTCTTAAATATTAGTCTATTTAATATATCAACTGATATTCGTTCGTTTTTTGATGATATAATCTTATTTTCTAATCTCCATTCATATGGAGCGTCTGAGTTTAAATTTCTTTTAATTTATAAATTAAAGTGAATATATTATTATTATATATTACAACAAAAGTATTTGAATTCTAACCCTGGACATGTGACATTTAGTTGTTCATTCAAAACTGTAATGATTACTAACGTTTCGACTTTTGGTGGTAATTCAGGCATTATTTGTAATACTGAATATATACCCGCTGAATTGTTAACTTTTTCTTTTATGTTTCCTTGGATATCTTTTATCTCAAATATGTCATTAGCATTACATTTTACCTTTAAATTAATAATATAAATCATATATAGTTTAAAATATATAGTGTTTGGTAACACTTGGAAATTATTGTAATTATATTCTCTTTTACTTCCAAAAATAATTTTATTGAGAATCTATTTTTAATGTTTTTTTCTGATGACATGTATGCCTATCTTTTGTTAATAGTCTTGGCTCATAAAGCCACAACTATTGAAATGTTATCTGAATGAATGTATAGTTAAGTGATACAACATACTTCGCAATACTTTACCATAACTTGTGTTGCTTGGTTTGGTATTAGATTTTTAGAAATATTTAATAAATCTAGTAGACTACTTCGACATGGTAAACCAGTATCAAAAGCATACATTAAGTTTTCTAAATACTGGATTTCCTGATATTTATAACTTGTTATTGAATTGTATTTTTTATAAGCTTTATTAGATGTATTGTCTACAATTTAAATGCATTTAATAAAAATACTAAATCAATAATATAACATAATTACAAATAATTTAGAGTACATATTAATAGTAAATATTAATCATAACTAAACATTTATACTTGGTACCTGTACTTTTTAATGACACCAAACAATGACCGAATTTTATTTGCTTACCCATCTCATCACATTTACTACAAGATGACCATTCAGTCCATATATTCGAAAACTTTAAATTTAACTCTATATTTGTATTTATAGTATGATTAAGTTTAGTATTGTTCATCTAAATAAATTTTATCTTTTTATTTGATTTATTTTAAAGGATAATTTGTATTTTTAACTACTTACATCAATTACAATCTCATTATCATTAATAAGTTCAATAAAATATGGCCCTGCTTCAGTGTTCGACAATTTGCATTGATAAAATCCACTTTTAGATTCATCCATATTAATAATAGTTAAAGATAAGTCAAGAGATGAAATACGAAAATAATTATTTTCATTTATTAAAGTTAAATTATTTGGATCCCCAAACCATGAATAGTACCATACACTTTTATGTTTTAAATCTTTGGGAGAAATACAAAGTTCACATTCTAAGCTGCAAATACTAAGTATTACATATTTACATCTTTATTTTTATTCTAATATTAAACATGAAATAATCACTAATATTTGTCATAATTGTTTCCCATACATATAATATAAAATCAATAAATTATTAAAAATAATACTAAAACTTCAGTTTCATGTTAATTTAAATTAATATGAATAGTTATTATATGGTTCTTTCTTGTTTAGAATAAAAATATTGCTTTCTTTAAAATACTGAAAATTTGTTCGAAATTGTTCTAAAATTATGGGGACCCGAAACAAATTTGTTGTACTAACTCATTTAATATAAATTTGAAACATTTTTTTAACAACATCTATGTTAAAAATAAAAATGTGTTTATAGAATGGCTGGCTTACCATATTTGTCCATCTTAATAATGTTTTACTTATTTTCTATGTAGAAGTTATATTTAGGAAAGAGAACAGTAAAATAAGTTTCCTTTGAACTTATACTAAGCTAATTTTTAAAACACAAAATGAATATAAAATATAAAAATTAAATAAATTTGATTCTTTTTCTAAATGATTCATTAACTTTAAAACACTATGAGACATCCTGTAAATAATTATTTTATACAATACAAACAAACCTAAACATTCTCAAATGTTATGGTTTTTTTTATTTTTATTTGTATAAGAAATTTGAGTATAAAATAATTTAATTATTATTCAATCGACAAAAGTACTGGGTACTTACTTTACTTATTTTCATTATGTTACATGTGTGAGTGACAAAGATAACAAAAATATCTTTTATTTATAATTACTTTAAAGATGAACTTTTATATATTGTTATAACTCTTGCTTGGAAAATATTATTCTTATTAATGCTTTTTAAAAGTTTTTCAATGCATTTATAGTACAAATTCCAAAGTTTTGTATTTTTATTTAATTTTTCAATATCTAAACCTGGATAATCAAAATAAGAACCTGGTTTTGGTCCCACTTGAGAAATACCAAGAGAATTATTTAAACTTTGAAATAGAATATTTTTTGTATTTTGTTTAATGTTCTTCAATTGTAATTTTAAATCAAATAATATTGCATTTTCTAAATATGTAATGATAACTATTGTTGTGTAAAGGGTGCGTGAAAATATCATTTTATTAAATTTTTTTATATAAATTATGTTTACTTAAATTAGTAAATATAAATAACTTGAAATTAGTCATAGCAACTAATGAGGTAATTATTAAACAAATATTTTTGTGTTAAAGATTACCAAAATTTGTTGTATATTATAAGTTAAACTTTAGTGTTGAAATTCATTATTTTTTCCCCTACCTACCAAAAAAAAAAAAAATTTGGTATAGGTGTTAAGTACACTGGGGCCATGTCATTTTCAAACCTTGGCACCTATAAATAGAGCAGTCAAGTCGATATATTATATATTGTTTGTTTAATATAATTAATCAAAAAAAAAAAAATAATGTAAAATGTGTGTAAATAAATATTTTATTATAACTTCTTTTTTATATTTTTAAATTTATAAAGTTTCTTAAATATTTAGAATATTATTTAGGGCTGTGGTCTCTAAAATGATGAAACAATATACACTACATAGAAATTATAATTATATACTATCAAAAAACCTAGTTAATTAAATAATAAATAAAATTCACTATATTGTATTTATATTATCAAGGTTCAAGAAAAACCTCCAATGTATTCAAACCCTGAATTGGATATGATTCAAAATGATATTGATGAGCTAGTCAAAGAAAGACTTATTCTGGAAACAGAAATTGCTCAAAAAGAAGCTGATTTGAAAATACGTTCTGGAGAAGTCAAAAGTTTACAGGTTAGTTAATAGTTTATTATATCAGATTACAACAATAAAATATTATGCAATATGTATATTTATTGTTTTATTTTGTTAAATTAATGTCTTGTGTTTAGACTGATTTTGTTAAGTTGTAAATATTATAATAAATAGTATTTGACATATTTTTTAAGTTTGAACTATAGTAAATTTTTCATATTAGTATAACTAAAATAATTTAAGAACAAAATCTATTGATTTAAAATATATATATATATTATTACTTTATGGTTTCAAATATAGTTTATAAATAGGCTGAATATAATCTTAATATCACATTGTGTCAGTCTTCTTAATTTTTCAACATTTTATAGTATAAAATTAAAATTTTATTTATTAACTTAAATAAAGTTCAATATAAAAGTATTTTATTAAAATTTATTTTGTGCTTTATTTTTTAATTAATTATTGAAATTTATGAGAATTTAAAATCTTAATTATTGTTTTGCTTTTAGGGAGAGCTTGATACTTTATCTGCTACTCTTAAACAATTAGAAAATCAAAAAGGTGAAGCTCAAAAACGACTAAATGATCTCAGAAATCAGGTAATATTAATGAATTATACATTTTTTGTATCTATTTTTTTTTATTATTGTAACATTGTGTTATTATTTATTTTTGCAAAACATGCATTTAGAATTTAACATTTTGTATTTTTTATGCATACAATAATCATTTAACACAGATTTTCATGATTGTGTGCTTATTTATTTATTTTAGTTCCTCCTTTTAACTTGCATGTGCATATTTCACCATTTTTAGACTATGACAATAGAAATCGAAATAAACAAATTCAATCAACAAATAAAGGATGAACAAGTACAGGTATTACATCCCAAATCCATTCTAAGCTTATTTTGATATCTTATTATTATTGCATGCTCTAATTCACTAATTTAAAAGTTTAATAGATATTAATAAATAAATTACAATTCCATAACCTTATAAATTATAATGTAAAATGTATTTAAAGCTTTTAAAACTGTTTTAGTTTGCTATAACCTAACATAACAATTTTTAATTAATAATTATATAAATTTAATGTTAATTAATATTAAAATATAATATTGTATTAATAATTTTGTAATTATTTACAGGTTAATATCACAATATTATTTTATATCTAAATACAATAAAATATTTATCACATTTTAGATAATAATTGATCTATATATTGATCTAGACATTTTATAATATATAGTTAGTATAGTGAAATTAATAAAGAACAAAACAAATTGCATAGGTCTTTTATTAGATATAAATAAATAAATAATATAGTAATATTATATTATAATTATTACATATTACTTGGCAGTGGCAACACAAATATTCTAAATTGGAGGAACAGTGAATATTTACTGATATTTAATTCACAATAAAAAAAATTATAGTATTTTTTAGATTCTGAATGAAGCGAGGAATGTATTTGTTTACAATGATGTGTACTTTCTTAAAATGTGTCTGAAAGTATGATTTTGGATAAAAATAATGGTCTAATGTTCACATTACAAGTAATAGAGCGAAAGCATTGTTACGCAGAACACAGAATTCAATTATAGGGTGATCCTTGGACATAGAAGAGGAGATTTATTTAAATTATCTTTTATTCAGCACCCTTCATGTACCACAAGGGGGTTTAAAAATAGCCTAAAGTTTTATAGTTTTTTAAAGACTATAGCTCATGACATAAAAATGTATATACTCATGCTCACGAGAGATCATTATCATTTTGTGCACAAAGAATGACGGCAGTAACCGTTCCAAGGCCTGATTCCCCCTCTCCCGACTGTGTCGAGACAGTTACGCGTTATGCCGATGAGTGCCAATGGGTGGGATGTGCGTGAAATCGGATACATTTTGATTATGACACAGTAATGATCTCTCGTGGGCACGAGAATAGAACTTAAAATTTAGATCATAATATTCTACATAAAAAATGTATAGCCAAAATTAATTATTTAAAAAATGTTTTAACATTTAAAATTTTAAACCATCTCCCTGGTTATGCCACTGCATGTACCTAATGTAAACGATAAACGTGTTTTATTTTATTTTGTAAAAGATTTATTAAAGATAAAATAGATCGCAGCTCTAGACAACCCGCATAACAACAAATAGATAATCTACAATAGGAAATTATTTGGTAATATCACATAAATTTGCACCTTAACAGTAAAATGTACATTCCAATATAATTTTTACAAATAACTTGTATTATAAATTGTCTTGGAAAATAGTATATGTACAAGAAATTTTGTTTATACATTTTTTATGTATTAATATCTAAAATTTTAGTTCTATACATTTTTATGTTAAGGGCTATAGTTTTTAAATTAAGTTTTTTTTAAATCCCCTTGGAGCATGTGAAGGGAGTAAGCAATTATTATAAAAATTTACACAAATTACTTTTCAATAGTATTGAACTTAATAATGTGGTGGTTGGGGGGTGCTGAATCAAAAATTTGAATGTTCAAATTTAAGGACCACTTTATTATATATATATATATATATATATATATATATATATATATATATTACAAAATCTCATTATTGCACTTAATTATCTCATCTTGCAATTATACCTGATTACATAAAACATTTAACCAGCCATCCACCACCTGCCCCATAACATTATGGCTCGCGAGTTCAAAAAAATCTTGCTCCTGCCGTCATTAGTACTCGGAATTTGTAAAAATTATGTTTTAAAAAATGTTTTTTAAATTTAAAGTTACTTTATTGTTATTCTCTATTTTGATCTTAATTTGTCAAATAATTGGGCTTAATTTTTCATATTTTTACCCCATATTTAAATATAATAATTTTTTTTTTTTGAATTTTTAATTATGTAAGAAAAAATAAAAACTGAATTTCAAAATAATTACTTATTAAATTTTAATCTTAATATACATAACACTCAATGGCATATTTTTTATCAATAATATATCACATTTTACATTTTTATGATTTTAGATGAGCCCATATTTATTACAAGAAAAATTTGGGGGGTGTTTTAATTCTCAAGACACTTTCAGTGTCCCCAATAAATATCTACTACTATTATTCAAAAATGTATCATATGTTATCTTTCATAAATTCTATAAAGTATTGACCAAAAAAAAAAAAAAAAATTATCTAGTTAGAGTCTATACACGTAAGGTACATACCATTTAATAATTAAATAATTATAATATAAAAGTAAAACTATAATTTTTTTCTTCGTTTTTTCTTTTAGACAATCATGGTAAATCATTAATTCATTATTATTTAAATGTTAAATTTATAATAATTTATATCTTATTAGTTAACTGTAGTTTTTAAATATATATTTTATATTCTAAACATTTTAATTTTGCACTAATATAAAGTTTTAAAAATAATATTTAAATATATATCACTTGTATATATTTAAGTTAGTAGTAATGATGATAATCATAAAAGTCATTTAAACCGTTTATTTATTTATAAAATTTGCATTAGAATCCTTAGTTATCACTAAAATAATAGTTTTATAATATATATTATTATAAAACGTCCTGAACACAAAATATTAAAATAGAATAATAATCATGGGTTAGGGTTATTAACCTGTATTATAATACAATTTGTTTAATTTGGTGCTATCCAGTAACAGTTTTATTATCAATAAATTGCCCTCTTAATGGTATGGTGTCCAATGCATGACACAATCCTACAGTTTATTTGTGTTTCTATTGACTGTTCTACGCGAAATATTACGATAGCTAATTTGTAGTCTGGAAAATAACGCATTGAGAGCGGTGCAGCATGACCGTTTACACATTGGTAACTTGAAAAGGTTAAAAAGAACAAACAAAAAATACACAAATCCAGTCTTTTCTTAACATAAAACACTAAAATCTGGAATAATGCATAAATATGCACTAATAATTAATAAAATGACCTAAAAATGCAAAATAAATGTTTCACTTTTAAACAATTTATTACATGTATCAAATTTTGTACTTATATGCATTAACTTGAGTATCAAAAAAAAAAAAAAAATGTACTTTATAATCCGGTCCCTAGTAATAACAATAACATTATAGCCAATAAATGAAAATTTTATCATTTCCCAATAGACAATGATAATTTTGTAAAAATTAAAACAACATTAACTAACAAGATTTCAATCATTTCCTAAATTATCATCATTCCTATAATTTTATAATAGTCATTGTTAATTTATTAATAATAATTATAAATAAAAAAATGTAATTACCAAATATTCTTTAATAGGTAGACAATCTGCGAAAACAAGCTGATGAGCAAGAACTTACTTTAAAAGTACAGGAATCTGAGCTGTCTACTAAAAAACAAGAGCTTGAAGAACTGAAAACTTTAGAACTAAAGCTTGAAAAAGATCAGTCAGAAATGGGCAAAAAGTTAGATGAGCTAAATAATATGTTACAGAATTCACAACTTCAAATTAGTCAGGTAATATTAACATATGAATTTTTTAATTTTGTTTACATTAAATTATTAATCAGTTTAAGAATAAAGTAAATCAATTGGAAGAAAATAAACGCCAAATGGAAGATACAATTGAGTCAACCGAAAAGGCATTGGCTGACGGCAATATTTATGCAATTCCAGATTCTTTATTAACTTTCAATTTGGAATTCCGGGATCTTGAATGCAATAGACTTCTAGGGAAAATTGTAACATTTTTTAATCTCAATTTTTACCAATCATTAGTAATAATTAATTAATATATGTTTACTTATAACTATATATATATATATATAGGTTGATAATAAAGATTCTTTTGATAATATTAATGGATTAACTCCTACAAGTGGGTCACATGATGAAAACTCTTTTAAAACTGGTAATTAAAACTAACTAATTATAGATTTAAATTAGTTCATACAATTTCTAAGCATTTTTTTGAATTTTAATTATAATTGTATGTAATCACAATATTTTGTTACAGATTTCTTTACTCATGCCGATGCATTTTCAACAAATAATAAAGCAGTATGTATAATTTTATATTAATAGCCTTTAATGAAAGGTTGTAAAACAAAAAATACACTCATTAGCACCATGACTATTCTTAAAGTATAAAAATATGGTATATTTCAACAAAATTATTAAAAATATGATATTGTGAAATAATTAATAAATAATAATACATTTAAATATTAGTTCTTGTAAATAAATAATTTACTTTTCCTACTATAATTACCTTGAGATAAATCTAATTTATCATCTATCTTGCCAAATACTATACTAGGTTAAATTTCTTTAGTTATTTTTTTCTCCCATCTTAATTATGATTATTAACTAATGACCCATAATTTAAATTGCCATTTAATTTGTTCTTTTTTTTGTAGCATTTTCTACTTGTTCTATTCTCACTATATTTTATTTAATTATTTTAACATTCTACTAGTTTGATTTTAAATATATACATCGATAATATTGATTAAATAATAAATTATATAAAAAGATTACTTTTATTCTTTTAGAATTTGTTCATTTCCATAAAAGTAATAAAATACACATATATTTACAACTCAAATAAAAATACTTGAAAAATAATTTTAAAGTAATATACTTACATGTTTTACAATTTAAAAGTTTCATTTTTTTAAAATATAATATTTAATTTATTCTTTTAATTTAGGATTCTTTTTCAAACGATCCATTTACTTCATTCGATGATTCTAGAACGCGAAGTAAGAATACTTACTTACTTGATATTTAAAATAAATAATTATTTATTAATATTATAATACCAAACTATTTATGTTTTATATATTAAGGTCAAAGTACAGATCCGTTTGGTGGTGAAACAAATACATTAAAATCATCAAATGTAAGTTATTTATTATGTTTATTCTTTAATTTTATACTTTTTATACTATTTTATTAAGAGAATTATATAATTTTTCTTTTAAATTTGAAGAGACAAGAAGATAAAGATGCATTTGGTTGTGATCCATTTGCCATATTGCATGCACCAACAAGGCCAAGTTCAGCACCACCTCCACAGCGCCCTGAAAGTCCTACCCCAGCACTTCCACCAAAAAAAGGAAAACAGCCACCACCAAGACCAGCTCCTCCAAGACCTGCACCTTATCATGCACCATCATCTCATAACAGTTCTTCAACTAGTTCAGAATTTGCTGATTTTTCAAATTTCAATAGCAAGGTAAATTTATTATAATATATTTCATTTCCAATCTTTCAATCTATTTCTTATTTTAAATATCATCCAATTATTGTGAAATACACATTTTTACATAGTAAATTAGCTGATACAAAAACAACATTTGATGATGAAATTCTTAAATTTTAAATATATTCATCAGATTTGTATTTACTATTATATTGGTTGAATATTATTTTACATTCTATAGTATGGCTATTTTATTTATAATAAAAACTAAAATAAATTCTATTCCATAGAAATTAATCAAAGAAGCTTTATAATACAATTGTTTATATTGTCTAATCTTAGATGACTAATTAAAAAGAAATGTACCAACATTCTGATTCTGATTTTGAGCGGAGTGAGGAATGTATTGATTCTACAATGATTTTTTTTTTTTTCTATGTATGAAAACATTTTTTCGGGTAGAAATAATGGTCCGATTATCACGTATAGCATATGCTTCGCTTGCAAATATTGTCTACTTGGTACTTTATTCAGCTCATTTTTCGAATTTTCCAAAAGTTTTTCCTTAAGAAGCAGAAAATTGGCAATTTTTTATACACTTATTATATTTTTTTTTTTTTTGTGATTTCTTATTAAGTTTTAATAGTAGGGACTTGAAAATTTTTTTGAGTACTAACATAGGTTATTTACAAGCGTGGTAAAATTTTGGAATGGAACAGTTAATTATTTGGAAAAATATAGAGCTTTGAACCTTTTCCAAAAAAAATTAATATTACCTACAATTTTGGGATTATCCGTTTGAAAATTTAATAGAAGTGCAATACTATATTAATCTTTTTACAAAATATTTTGAAAACCCAAACAAGCAAATTTTTTATAGGCTTTTTATTATTTTTTTTCCCTGATCTATGAAAAAAAAATTTTGGGTAGAAATAATGGTCCGATTACCATACAAAGGAATCCTTTCTATACCAAATTTCATCTAGTTGGTACTTTATTAAGCTCATTTGTTGAATTTCCCAAAAGTTTTTCCTTTAGAAGTGGAAAATTGGTAATTTTTTATAGGTTTTTTATTATTTTTTTTTTCTGATGTAGAAAACAACTTTTGGGGTAGAAATAATGGTTCCATTACGACAAATAAGGTACCCTTTCTATACCAAATTTAATCTAGTTGATACTTTATTTAGTTCAATTTTTGAATTTCTTAAAAGTTTTTCCTTGAAAAGGAATGATAACTTCTTGAATATTGATCGTAGGGATTTGAAATTTATTTTGCATAACTACATATGTAATTTATATTCGTGGTAAATTTTGGAATGGATTATCAGTATAATATATTGCAATATATTTAGATATGCTCAGAATCGTATTTTCTAATACAATATCATTGCATTCAAATATCATTAATTATAATGAACCACTAATTTCTCCGAGGACCGAAGAGACGAAGGAGGAACGTCTACAATCGGCCTTCCCACTTTTTTTTATTTTATATTATAAGTAATAAATTGTATAATATATATATATATTTAATAGGTTATTGAAGTTGTGGTTTTTCTATTTAGTAAAATACCTGTTTTATAACCTAAAAAAGAATTAAATCTACAATATAAATTTTAACCAATTTATTAAATAAAAATTATTTTATACAATAACAAATTCACAAAAAATATTAAATAACCAAAGAGTTATTAATGAAGATAGTTTAACATGATTAAACATCTTGTATCATATTAATTTTTATAATATGATTTATTTTATATTATCTATATTATTATGTGTCATCATTATTTCTATTTTACTATGATGAAATTTGTAAAATATATAATTCTATGAGTCATTAATATTATAAACTATGTATATTAATATCATAAACTATGTTTACAGTTATAAAACAATTTACTAATCATATTTTTTTTTTTTTTTTCATTTATTTTTTTAGAAATAGATATTTTTTTTTTATTATTATTTTTTTTTTTTCTTTCGTTTCGTTCTTAGTTTTCACAGAGTACCAAATCTGAGTCTAAATCACTTGCACAATCAAACAGTTTTGAATTCACTGAAGATCCATTCAAAGACTACAGGTATGACGATCCGTTTAAAATAGATCCATTTACAGATACAGGATTTGAAACGGATCCTTTTGGAGACTGTGCATTTTCTTCAGATGATTGCCATACTAATCGTTTTGGTGATGAACAACTTCATGATAAACTTGCGTGGGAAGCCCAAAAAAAATTTAGAATGGAAGAAGAAAAAGCTCGTTTAGAACAAGAGAAGGCAGATTTTGAACTAGCCCTAAGACTTAGTAAAGCCACAACTTCTAATACTCGGTCAAAAATTTTACTTTAGTTAATAAAGAAGTATGTAAAATGCCACTACCAAAAATTAAACATTGTATTAAATTATATACTTATTTATTAGTTATTTTAAATGTAATAGATATATTTATTACATACCAATTTTATTTTATTTATTTTTTAACACATGAAACCTAACACCGTACAAATAAGCAGTAAATTTTTAATATTATTTGTTAAAAAAAAATTGTTGTGAAAAACTTTATTTTTTTAATTTATCATTATTTTATCCCATTATATAAGTCAATAATTATATTATGGTTTTTGTATAAATTATTTAAACAGTAAATTCTACATTTCTGTTCACTTTCCTTGAAATAAGCAATATGCTAATATAATATATACATATATATTATATTTTAAATAAATATCAGTATCATAATATATTAATTCTGTTTTATTTTCCTGATTTTTCGATAGTAAATTGAAACAATGACTTAAATATAACTAAAATTTAAAGTCATATGTTAAAAACTAAAACTAGTTTAACTAATTTGTATTCAATAGAACTATAGAAATATACAGAAAGTATATCAAACAAAAATTGTCAACATTTTTAGTGATTAACCTTGGATTAAGTGTACTTTTGGTTCAGCACACCATAGTATGCATATTCTTCATAATATTGATTTATATTTATATTTTTACCTTTAACAAGTATATTAATTTATTCATGTTTTTTTTGGCTGGGAAAGTAAATTAAATTATTCGTAATTACAAACAACCTATTTGTATCTTATGTTGTTTCCCAACCTTTTCGTATTTATAAATGTGTATTGCTACTATACAATTTAACTAAAAACCAGTCATTATTTATTATTAATTGTTACGTATTAATAATTATCGATTAACATTATTCTATTATTTATTTGTATCTATAATAATATTATACCTATGTGAAAATTTGTAGCCTAATTGTTACCATGTTTATTGATATTTTATCTCTCTTAATTTTTGTTATGTATAATATAATATAATAATAATATTATTTACATCACAGAATTCTTATTTTATAAACATCTTAAAATACTATAATATAATTTGTCATGAAAAAATTAAAAGTTACAGATCCTTTAAACACAAGAATCGAAAAGAATAAAATTCATGTTTTGTAATATATTCATCCAATGGTTAAAATATCGTTTGTTATTGATAATTTGTTTTTCATATATAAATAATGGAAAAATATTTAATGAAACTGTTATTTATTCTAACTATGAGCTTTTAAAATATATTTGTATATGTTTTTTTTTATATATATAAATAGAAAGCAGTATAAACCAATTTAAATTATATAAATATTTTTAAATGTTCTTGATCTTCCCCATAAATCCTCATTTAATATAAGTAACTACATTAAAACAACTGTGTTTACCTCATGTTTTCATAAAATGTAAAAAAAAAATCCTACCGATTTTCTTGAGTTTGTATAGAATCGTGTTATGTGACAATTATTATAGAATAATATTTAGATGTTGTTTCTATATATATTTGTTATCATTATCCTATATATTATTAATTTTTATTTTTTAAGAAATAGCTAATTTATTATTACTGGCTACTTACAATAGGATATTATTTAGCATCATGACAATATAATATTTATCGTTGGAAGTTAAATAATACTTTTCTGCATTCCATTTGTTGATAAATGTGTATCGAATCTAAAATAATAAAATAATTAATAATTATATATAATTTTTTGTTTTTTGTTATTTATTATCATAAGTTAATCCTATTTCAGAGATTATTTAATTTTCTAAAATAAATGGAGGATCTAAATGAGTTGATTACAAGATTTCTTTTATATAATTAAAACCTAAACAATTTTCAAGATGCTTTTGAAACTTTTTAATTTATAAAACCATTTGATTTATTATTATTTTACTATATTTATATAGTATTTATTGTCACAAATGTATAATAAAATACAAATATAATACAAAAGTTTTACATTATATTAATAAATTGTTTTATAATACTAACATAATATATCTCATTTTAAATTTAACAATAAGTCTTTAAAGTTCAAATTATAAATGTCAAAATATGAGTTCAATTTAACATTTTATCCATGAGATGTTCCACAAAGTGCGGAATATCGACCCTTCTAGCGCCCCATTTCTGGGAAAAATTAATTTTTTATAATATTATGAACCATTTTGTGCGGTTTGATGAGACCTAAAAGTAATTCATAAAATGTTTCGTAATGGGGCGTAAATTTTTTTTTTTTATACAAGTAAGAAGTTGGAAATTACTTAGATGGACAAACACAAATTAATGATGGTGTCATTCTCTTAATACAGAGTCCGGCAGTGAAACGAGATAATTTGACATTGAGATAAAAAATTGTAATTAGATAATAGAGTTACATCGGCATTCGGTCAGTCATCAGCACAACCTACCATTTAGTAACGACTATAACGATGTTGGTCGGGTAAATAATGTGGTTTCGCAATTAAAGCGTAATAGAAAAATGGCATAAAATAAGTTTTACTCAAACACTTGATTTTCGAAGTCGTATCGAAATACCGCGCAACAAACCTCTTCCGTCAGATAATGCAATTCAAACATGCCAATATGGGTAAACATTCTCGAGGAAATTGGATTGACGAATAAAAAAATAGGTGGGACTGTGAGTACATTGTTCGGAATGTTCCCATATATAGAAAAATACGTTCACATTCATGTTCATTACCTAAAAAATGAAGGCGTTCACTTTCCGTTCATCAAGTTATTAACGCGTATTTAAGACTATAAATTATGCGGTTGAAAATTTTTTTAATTTTTGGGGGTAGAATATCATAGAATTTTTGAAATGGTGGAAAATATGAATAATGGTTAATTATTAGTAGGACCCGGAAGTTCATGCGTTAAAAACTACCAAAATATGTAAGTATTTATGTGTTTAAAAACACTGTCGTATACGTTAAAAAATCTGAAATATGCCCTTATTTTTTTTAAATTCAAATTTGTAGCCGAATTAGCAATTTTTCGGTACATTAAAAAAAAAACATGTAAATACATGAACTTCCGGGCCTAATTATAAGTATATATTTCACCAATACTGTATTGGCAATACAGTATTTTTATACAAATATAATTCGCCACTGTTCAGATTGTAAGTGAATTTAGAGTGTTTGGCCAATTTAATATTAGTTAGATTTTTATTTTTGATCGATTCGGAATCAACGCTTATATCTAATCGGACAACTTAAATTTTATATTTTTATTATGGCCAAAAATAAAATAATGTACTTGATAATAAGATAAAACAATTTTTAAAATCCCTTTGAAAATTTATAAATTTAAAATTTACCAATTATAAACAAATTTAATCAATTAAGTTATTAATTGATTGATCGTAATTTCAATTAATTGATTTTTTTAATTAATTGTGTGTAATCATAATCGATCACGATAAAAAATAATCGAACAGCCTTAACGTGAACGCAATGAACGCACTTTCATAAACATGTTCATTCCAAACATTGCTGTGGGAGTGCAATAACGATTAAAAATAACCCCTGAAAATTTCGACATGTTCAATAAGCTATGCAACAATGTCCACGCCAATTGACATGTTGAACGAAAAATAATGCCCGTTTTTTTTTTAAATCGACTTACCTACTATTTTTTTGTTTTGCAAAAGTCTTATGGTACGGTTTCCAAGGCGCGATCGTGTAATCATGGTGAAAGCACATTTTTCCGGTAAACAAGAAGAGATATGATTTAATTAGAAAAAATGTAGAACTTTTTATATCTATACTTCAATAAGGGATAATAAAAAATAAAATTGTTTTTTATTAACACGAAAAAACTCGCAAAATTTTGAATCAAATGTTTATAGTTATTAAATTTCCATAATATTATTATTATTATTAATAATGATACTCATTATAAACTAAAAAATATACACGTATTTACAAAATGAAAGTCACGATGAAACTGAATACAGAATATGAGTATTTTTTAACACTACGATGACTGACTGCGCGACCAGTCGGGCCTTGGAAACCGTACCCTTATAAATATTAAAATTTATACCAAACTATTTTTGGACGTAGTTGCCGGATCGTTCGAGACCAAGGAATCAACTTTTGTATGTGTGCCCTCTTTGAATGTCTCTTTCAATCAGTGGCGCACACAGGGTAGGGGTTAAGAAGTCACAAACCCCCTAACTACCTCACCACTGAAATGTTTTCCATCATTCAATTTGGATTCAAAATCCAGTATACGGTCATGCAACGAAGCCTGCTGTGATGTAAAATTTATAATGTGCAAATATACTATTAAACTTTTTACCACATTATTGCATATTCTACAAAATTCTTTAGGAAATTATTATAAGTATAACCCTCCACCTCCGAAAAAATCTTGTGTTTCACTGCTTCCAATAATTATCTTGGCTATCTCGTAAAGGACCTTTCTTGACATACCAGGTGTTAGGAAGGTGTAAGGTAGTTAGTGAAGACTACTGTTCGCACCAGTAATATGTAATTTAAATCATACAAAGACCCGCTGATTCGAGTTGACACGCGACCGTTCGAGTTGCGATCGGCCGACGCAGACAGGCCGCCATTCCATTGAAAAGGTTCACTCTCACACCCAAGGTAGTTACAATTTTATAACGCTTATTTTGATGTCCCGAACCCTGATTATAACTATAGAGATAAGATTTTGTTTTAAAATAACATTTATACAATATTATAATATGACTTATTATATTATTGTATATATTTATATTAATATATTGAAAACAATTCAATTTAATTTAAAATCAATTAAATCATAATTATATTAAGTATTTATAGAATTAAATCGTCATTTGGATTAAATTTAGCGTAAAGCTTAAACCTCATGCTTTAAAATGTTATGACTTGATCTAAAATGTACATCTATAAAATGAACTAATTTTAATGACATACAGAAGTAATAGGTGTAAAAGTTATATTAGATTTTGAGCGAAGCGAAGAATGTATCTATTAATTTTACAAAGATGTTTTTTTTTTTTATTTCTGAAGACAATTTTTCGGATAGAAATAATGGTTCGATTACCACAAATAGGGTATATTTTCGGTAGCAAGTTGCATTTAGTTGGTATTTTATTTAGATTATTTTTTGAATTTCTCAAAAGTTTTTTTTTTGAGAGAAGAAAATCTACCAAAAAATGGCGAAAAATCGGCAAAATTATGGTTTCTATTATTTAAAATTTTTATATTCCGTGATAACTAATGCAAGTTTGAACGTAGGTACTTAAAATTTTTTTAGTTTTCTTATAGGTAGTTTACACACGTGGTAAACTTATGGGACTTATCAGTATATTATATTGTGTTATATTGAGTTTCGCTCAGAATCATATTTTCAAATCTTAATTATAATAAACCACTAATTTCTCCGAGGATCGAAGAGACGAAGGAAGAACATCCAAAATCGACCTTCCCACTTTAGTGTTCTGAATCTATGAATTAATTACAAAACATTTACACAAATGGAAAATGAAAGATTCACCATATTGTCACTGCGAACATATACAGATTATTAGGCACATAGTGGAGAAATGTCCTTAAATAAGGTATAAAGGAGGAATAGGTAGAGCGTAGACGGTCTTCACAAAGGCGATTAAGAGGAAATGAATTAGCTGTCTAAGTTATATGTCCGTCTTTAAATGTGTATATTATATTATTATTGATATTACCAATTGTTTTAACTCTTAGTTTACTATTTAAAAATATATATTTTTTAAATTTAATATCTAATAGTATTGTTTTTCTATTGTTATTGTATATTTCTTAATTTAAGGTTTAATGATTTTGTTTTTAATCAATATCTTTTACACCATATGAAATAAAAAAAATAAAACAATTGCAAAATTAATTTTAAGATAGTTTAGAATAATTATTGTAAAATTTGACAAATTCGTATAGTAAAATAAAAGTACAAAAGTCATCAAGAATCTATCTACCAGCAACTGCTTAACTGTTGTAACACAACATATTATTTTATTAATTTATTTAATATAACAAAATATGTAGTTATACAAGTACTTTATAAATTTGTTTGGGGTTCGCAAACATTTCCCCCTGCCTTCGTGAGGGGCCCGTCGACGGGGTTTTGCGAAACGCTGGTCTTTTATATAATGTACCCAAGTTGGAAGTCTGAAAATAATAATTATTGTGACTTTGAACGCATAAATTGTTTCAATTGGTTTTAAATTGTTTAATATAAATATTTCAAACATAAACATAACAATATTATATTATCTGACAGACGAGACACGGTTGTGTGTCGCACGCGCCTCGTCGGCACCGTTATCGTCAAACGTGCACGCGCAACGGTCGCGCAGCGCGAGTTTGTACCCATGCGCGATGCGCCTAGATTCAGTCACTTCGGGGACCCCGTATCGATCGGTATCCTGTAACCGTCGCTGCGCCTCCGCGGACGGTCAGTGTGAATAACAATAATTTATATCGCAGGTAGATAATAATATAATAATATTAGTGTCCGAAGACCTTGGTATAGGTTGTCGTCCGACAACAGTTATTTAATACCTAGGTATACGTAAACACGAAATATATCATAATGTCCGTACGCGCAATATGCAAATATAATTATTAGATAATTTACAATTCGTTTTGCAATCAAACGGAAGCTATAGGAAAGAAGCCCAATATGAATTCCGTCAGAATCCTCGTCGTCCTGCTCTTTTACGCATGCAACGTTCGCGAATGCGTTCAACAAGACATCGAACCCATAAATACGGATCTGTAAGTAAACTGCAGTATATATTGTATTTATATATACAAATTGTAATAAATATTATCTAACGATAAATGTATAACAAATAATAATAATTAATATCGTTGATACGATCGTGTTTCCGGTGGAAAAAAAATGCGTCTGCTGCAGACTACAAACGTGGGCCGAGAAATTATACTTTGAATTGTGGAACTGCGGAGAATATATTACTAATCGGAAATCTCTGCAAAACGTAAGTACCTACCCAAAGTATATATAATATTAATATTCGATTTGTTTCTTATTTGTACATGTGCGTCATATAGAATTTTGATTGGTAGCCATTATATTATATATAATAGCCAGTAGGTATATAGATATATTATTTACTTTAAGTTTATATTTTAATTAAGATTTCTAAAAACTAAAGTTGACTTATATCAATTTAAGTTCTATACCGGATGATATTCTTTGTAAATTATTTTGTAGATATAGGTATACATGTTATATTATTAACTTTAAAACAGTGGCGTATCTATAGGTATTAAGGAGCTTGGACCCAACATCACCGGGGGCCCCCTAATTCAAAATCTAAAATAAATCTCAAATAAAACAATAAAGGAAACGTTTCCAGTTTATTAGACTTTTTTTTTTAACACTCAGATAAATCAATGTTTAAAAAATGTAATATAGATAACCCAAAAAAAATCTGCTCAAATCAGTAGTTTTTTAATTAAATAATACTAACAAACCACATTCAATTACAAAAATAAATTATGTTGAAATATTATTATAAATTTATAATAACAATTGTATAAGTCATGCCTAAGTGTTAGCTATATAGATTCTAAATTCTAATTCAATAAGTAGATAATTGTAAAAAATTTAATATTTTTAAAATTTAAATTTCGATTGCTGATTTAAAGCCACTGCTCGTGAATATAATATACCTATACCTATTTAATCTGAAGTCTGAACAATGTAATATATAATAACCGCGTTCCACATGTATAAGACTATACGTATGAATTTAAAATAAGGTTCACGTGTCGTAATTATAAATGCGTTATTGTTTCCATTAAAATAATTTTATGAGAAATATGTATTAAAATATTAAGTTACAGTTAGTAAATTATAATTAATAAATAATAGCCAACATAATATAAGAATTGCATATGTGCAATATGTCTCATAATAGCCTCATCAGTTAATACGTTTTTACTACACATGCCCGGATTGATAATTTGAGGCCACGGGGCCACCATTTCCCATAAAACCTCATTGCTCTGATATAAAAAAAATTCTATAAAGTATAATTTAATTTTAATTTAAAAAAAGCTATACAACATTAAAATTTGTTTGTGGTTAATACTTGACAAACTCACTAGATTATTTCAATTATCATAGTTTATATAATTTAAAATTACTGCTATAACAAATGTCTGGAATAAAATCCAAAGCCCTAAATATCTCAAGTCTTCTGAGAAGGCCATGTATTTACATCACAAATATTTTCAATATTGACAATATAGAAATAATAAAAAATATTTAAAAATTATTGTTTTAGAAATTGGTATAAAAATATTTAATATATATTAAAGTTCATTTTAGTTACCACCTACCATGTTTATAAATGTATAAAAAAAAATACTAAATATTTTATTAGGTAGGTAGGTTATTATCAGGGCTTAAAATGGGAAAAAATTCCAGGGGGGACTAATGTCTCCATATAGTTTTAAGCGTTCCCTATATCATTTTATGTCTCCAGAGCGTTTTGTAATGTGTAATTTGTTAAAGGGGACGCTTTTTAACCACCATTAGAGGTAGGGGGACTGAGTCCCCTTACGTCCCCCCCACTTTAACCCCTGGTTATTATAAACTATTATAAAAAAGAACCAGCTATTATGGTGGAAGTTATTTTTTAAGTCTTCGGAGAGGATAATATTTATTCCAAACTGATAAGTAGTGGTGGAAAACCAGAATTGTGAAAGGATATTGCTGTATTATTATTAAAATAAATCAACGCATTAGAAAAAAATAATATTATTGTACAAAACTCGATTAATTATTAATATAGATAGGTAGGAATAATCTAATATATAATCACTGGTATTATGTATATTCCAAAACTAAAAATTCGTATTTTTAATCATATAGTAGCTTTGACGTAATGTAAAACAAATAATTATTATTCATTTATAAGATGAAACCTTATATATAATTTTTATAATTATTACAGTTATTACACACATTACTATAAATTTAAACTTCATGATTATAATATAATTATACCTATTGAATACAAATATTGTATCTAATCGTTAATTAAGATATAATATAGGTAATATTTATATACATTTATTAATATAGATATTTTTTATTATATTCTACACAGTTTAAGTAATATAGTAGAT
The DNA here is from genome assembly GCA_013282895.1 of Eriosoma lanigerum. NCBI lineage: Eukaryota > Metazoa > Arthropoda > Insecta > Hemiptera > Aphididae > Eriosoma > Eriosoma lanigerum. The sequence goes on from CM023357.1 coordinate 20,338,997, forward strand.
ATACCTAGGTACTTAATAACTACCTAATGAAAATTAAATATTTTATCAAATATTAACTAGAAACTAATTTAAATTATTGAACATTATACCTAATGGCTAATGATATAATATAATATAATATATTTAATTTAAGCATATTTTTAAAATGTAATTATAACTATATAATATAATAGGTACTTATTATTATATTATATTAAAGCCTATATTTAAGGGAAGGCTTGGTGGGTCAATAAAAATCGGTGACAGTAAAAATCTTGTAAAATTTCTATCGTTTCTAGTTCAAAATAACATAACTATAGATACCCATTACATATAGGTAGGTACCTAATATGCATTCTGTAATATACATGGAAATACTTTTGCATGCGATATTTATATATTTTATCAATTTTCATTCAATATATTAATGAACAATGAAATAATTCCGTCTGGTATGTACTTTAAAGAAGTATTTTATAAAATTATGTACTGTAAATGAACAAACAAATAACAAAGTTTGTTATTAATAATGCACACAATTTAATTTTAATAATAATTATAATACCAAACGACTTTCTTACCAAATTTTGTATTAATAAAAAGTAATTTCACTTGTTGTTTATTGAAAAAAATAATAATTGAAACAATTTTAATATATAAGAATAATGGTTATAAAATAATAAGTTTACATAAAAAAAGTGGAAAAACTTCTTAGTTTCTTAGTGCTTAGAGCACTCTTAGTGCAGAAACGTTTATAAAATGATAAAATATAGCTAATGGCCACCTTTTAGTTCTTCGACAAACATTGTAATTGCTGCAATGCTGCAATGCTGATCACATGAGTCTACCCCACCTTTAGTTGTGTTGTTAAAAGTTATTATTTCTGGTGCACGAACGATCGTCTCGGATCAAAATTGGGAATTAACTGGTACAATAATCAATGTGCGATTAATTAAATATCTAACAACATTGATAATGAAATGAAAAGAGATTACGGGTAGATCGATTGATTCCCAATTAACTGAATCTAAAAATAGCACGTTTAGTAAGAGACATCGGGTCTATATGACCCGACATGAACAGTTAAGGGTTAAATTATCATTTGAGTGAAAAATAGATGTTACTACCGTATTTTTTGATCATCAAAACCCCTATTTCGATATGTCTTATGATATTTTCATTCTCATACGCCGCGCACCGAGTATATAATTACTACTATTATATAGGACGTTCGCGTCTGAAAAACACAAAAATTGTATGACATATCAAAATAGGGGTTTGGACTTTTGGAGCTTAAGAAATCTTTTAATATACCTAGTTTTTTTTTTTTCAATAATTTTAATATAAAATGAAATAGCTAATGTAAATAGGGTATGTAATAAATGTTATTAAGTAATTTAAACACAAAAGTTCTGAAATCAAAAAACACAAAATATAGATTTTTCCATTTTTCCATTAAAATGAGGTCATTCTTAAATTTTGGCTGTTTAAAAAAGAAACAGCATGTATATTATATTATATTTTACATTTCTATATTTCTATAGGTTAGGTTATATAGATATTACAGAGTATACAGTAATTAATACTTTATTATATAAAACATAGCAGATATAACAAGATATACTATACCCACATAGTGGCGTGTTCAGCTTTTTTGATAGGGAGTGGATATAAATTGTCGGTCAACCAGAATTACACACGTGGGGGCTTTGCCCCCCACACTCCCCTTAGAACCTCAAAATTTTGCCCCTTCGGTCCTCGGAGAAATTAGTGGTTTATTATACTTAAGATTTGAATGCAATGATATTGCATTAGAAATGCGATTCTGAGCGAAACTTAATATATTACAATATATTATACTAATAATTCATTCCAAAATTTTACTTCACTTGTATACTACCTATGCTATGGAAATTTTTTTGGGAAATTCCAAAAATGAGCTAAATAAAGTACCAACAAGATGAAATTTGGTACAAAAAGGGTACCCTATTTCTGGTAATCGGACCATTATTTCTACCCCAAAAAAATGTTTTCATACATCAGAACAAAAAATAATAAAAAGCCTATAAAAATTGCCGATTTTCCGCTTTTTAAGGAAAAATTTTTGGGAAATTCAAAAAATAAGTTAAATAAAATACCAACTAGATGAAATTTGGTATGGAAAGGGTATTCTAATTGTAGTCATCGGACCATTATTTCTACCCGAAAATTTTTTTTTTTATAGATCAGAAAAAAAAATAAAAAGCCTATAAAAAAATTGTCAGTCACGATTTTCAAAATATTTTGTAAATAGATTAAGTAGTATATTATTAGGCTTCTATAAAAATTTCAAACTGATAAACCGAAAATCGTAGGTAATAATTTTTTTTGCAAAAAAGTTCATAGATCTATATTAGGCTTAATAATCAATTAATCTGTTCCAAAATTGTACCACACTTGTATATTACCAATGTTAGTACTCAAAAAAATTTTCAAATCCCTACGATCAAAACTCAATTAGTTATCAAGAAATTAAAAAAATTTAAATAATGAAACCGTTATTTTGCCAATTTTTCATCATTTTTTTTTTTTTTTGTAGTTTTTCCCCCCTCCCACGGAAAAACGTTTGAGAAATTGGAAAAATGAGCTAAATAAAGTATCAACTAGACGTGATTTGTTACCGAAAGCATACCTTACTTGTGGTAATCGGACCATTATTTCTACCCGAAAAAGTGTCTTCATACATAAAACAAACAAAAATCTTTGTAAAACCAATACATTCTTCGCTTCGCGCAGAATCTAAAATATTGTTTTTTACCTCATCCTACTGAATATGCTTGTATTAGTTTCCTCATGCATTTTAACCCAATCATCCAATATTATTTCCATTTTTTGTTTAAATAACTAATGGTATTCATTTAAATAGTTTATACTATTGAGGATCAAATAATATAACTAATAATTAATCAATTTCTATAATGATAATTTTTAATTACATATTTCATTCTTAGAAATATAATAAAGATGCCAAATTGGAAGAAATAAAGGGACAAGTTTTGGTAGCAAATATTTCAAGTGCAATTAAGTCAATGATGGATAAAAAACAACAAGCTTTAAAAGCAAGTAAAACTACAATATACCTACACCTAATTTGTATAACTTAAGTACAAAATAATTATTTATTTTGCATTTGTCTTTAAAGTATTACACTATTACTTATTAGTAGTGAAATTTTTAATTTTTAATAACTATTTACTTTTGATGTTATTTTGTAGAGAATTTTAGATGCTGTTGAAGGAGCTGCAGTTTCATCTCACGATAAAGAAGCTCCCGGATATGAATACAAGTTTCGAAAATCCAAACCGAATATAGTAAATAATATAACTGATGACAGTTATTTACCATTAGAAAATCTAAAACCAAATTCTCATTTTTATGATGCATCTGTAAACGTTGAATATAGTTCTGTACATGTACCTACTTATATTTATGATAGAGGTAAATTATCAGAGACGAAAAATATTTATCTAATAGTCAATCGATAATATTAAATATATTTAAATATATATATATATATATATATATATATATAAAGTTATTATTATTTTATAAAATATTAATGCATTTATGTTTGATTATAGCCTCCGAAGTAATTAAGGATATTAAATGGTCAGAGCATTTAGATGTAATATTTAAAACTAATTACGAAAAAGATCCCAGATTATCATGGCAATATTTTGGAAGCACAACTGGTTTCATGAGACATTATCCAGGTGGGTTACCATTTTTTTGTATATATTATACAAATGATTAATATATTAGTCGAAGCCGGTAGGTATAGATAATTACATAAAATGTATTGTATAAAGAATAAGGTATGAATATTATTTGTACATTATGTTCTGGCCACCAAATTAAAAATCTATATGATTTTTGTCAAAAACGGATACCTAACCTAACCTCATGCATGGGTGTTATATGTTAGGATTTAGATCCTTGATTAAATAAATTCTCTTTCTCTTCTATTATTTCAATAAATTACATTATCTAACGACATCTAAAAAATAAATATTAAATAATATATATTACATAATACATAAAAATTTGTAAAAATGTATATACATATACATTGTAGGTACTCTAAAATATATTTACTATAATATGCCAATGGCCCAGTTGATGCGGCATAATAAAAAAAAAATAATAATAAAATTACTATAATATATATTATTAGTGTTTTTAGTATAGTAAAAAAATAACAACACACTTTTTCATAGGAATTCTAATTTTATGTTTTGTTAATATTCAATAGTTTAATTTCAACAATTTTAAAATTATCGAAGAAATTTCTCATAAATAAAAATCCGATCGGACACAATAATTATATCAAAATTATATCAATATATTATCATGAAATACGAACAAATATATTATAAATACAAATAAAGCTAAAAACATTCAAACTCGATGTTGTATAGATTAGGACGTATAGTATACCATAGTATAGGCATTGTCCTTCAATTAGGATCTTTTGAAATAAAATACTTCAAATACAAATTTAAATTTTACAATACAATGTCCGATATTATATTTCAATCTAAATCAGTTAATTGTTTGGATAATACTAACTTAACTATAATATATCTTTATATCTTAAATCTTATTTATATTATATAATATATTAGTATATTACCTATATTATTTATAATTAGTTATTATTCAGATAATTAGCTTATAGTAGATGTTTAAAATGTTAATATAATACAGTAAGTAAGCTTTACATAATATGAGTATTATATTATATAAACTATATTTTAGTGTATTGATATATTGTACTATATTTTATATTATTAATCTAAAAAAAAAAAACGAAATAAATTATTAATGTCTTATATTTTTTAGCGATGTCCTGGGGTTCTTCCGATATAGATAGTGTAGATTTGTACGACTGCCGAATGAGACCTTGGTACGTAGAAGCAGCTGCCAGTCCTAAAGACTTAATTATTTTAGTAGATAATTCTGGATCAATGATGGGACACAGCAAAATTGTAGCTAGACATGTGATAAATACGTTATTAGATACGTTATCCGTAAACGACTACGTGAACGTATTTGTATTTAGTAACGTAACAAATGAAGTAGTGCCGTGTTTCAATAATTTACTCGTACAGGTAATTAATTTCCAAAATGTGTAACTTACTTATTTATAACAATTAACAATATTATACCAATTAGTTTATTAAATTTATATAGACTTATATATATATTCAATTAGAACACATACATAACCACAAAAAGTTATTATAGCTTGTTATAATATACACTACGTTATTATATATAGTACCTACACTATACCATATACTTATACAGTAGATATTTATATTTTATATGTGCAGGCGAGGTCCTAACACCAAATATTACAAATTATACTAATAATAAATCAAAAACCAATTTTACCATTATTTTATTACCGAGATAAAGTCAATTCATAAATTCTAATCTACATATAAGATATTCTGATATACACATGAGTAACGTATAGAGTGGAGGTGGTACAAAAAATAGTACAGATACTGATGTATACCTTAAACGATCAAGAAATAGAAATAAAATACAAAATATTTAATTCTTGAACTAAATTTAAATTTGTATTTCATCTTGTTTGTTTATAAATAATTTGGATACTGTTAGGTACCTATAAAAATATATATATAACTTATGAATATTATATATAATTTTTGGATATATAATTATACGATATGTAAAATTAGAAAAATCACTGATATAACATATAATTTGTCCAATTTATATTTAAAACTATATAGAATAGAGATTATAATAGAAATTGTTGAATTTTTTTCGAAAATATCTATCACTATAATACTTTATACTTATTGATTCAAGTTAAAAAAACCATTTCGAAATTCCTCGGAAAAAAAACAATCTAGATTATAGGTCTTTGATTAACTTAACAAAACTCATATTATTGTCTACTATACATTTTGAATTTATAATTAATTCAACTTAAATACAAATTATAATAACATTAGGTATATATGTATTGTTTAGGCAACTCTTGCAAATATTAGAGAACTTAAACTAGGCGTGGAGAATATTGCCGAACCAAATAATATCTCAGATTTCAATATTGCATTAACTAAGGCTTTCGTAACACTTGAAAAAGTAGGAAATATTCATATTATATTTTTACTTTCTTGGATATACAATTAGTCAAATTCAATAATTAATCTTACTTTTATAGTACCGTGAACGAAATATGGGTGCCATGTGTAATCAAGCAATCATGCTGGTCACAGATGGTGTGCCCGAAAACTTTTATGAACTATTTAAATTATACAATTGGAAAAATGGTACAATGGGTATGCCAGTAAGAATGTTTACATATTTGATCGATCGTGAAGTACCAGAGATTAGAGATATGCGTTGGATGGCTTGTGCAAATAATGGTATAAATGCTTATCAACTATCCATTTAAAAAATATTAAAACCATAGTTAAAATAACCACATGGAATTTTTAAAATTATTTAGGTTTTTTTGATCATTTAAGTACAGTGGCAGAAGTTCGAGAAAAAGTAGGCCATTATTTACCAGTTATGGCTAGGCCGTTGGTATTGCATCAATCGCATCACCCAATTATTTGGACACCGTTGTATGCTGATGTCACTGTAATGTTTATTAAATGTTCTTTTAGTTCAATAACAACTGGTATGATAATTTTCTTAGGATCCAAAAATGACTGACTTTCTATGGGAGCAAGAAGAATCCCAACAACAGAAAACCGATACAATAAATTATAAAAATACAAAAGAAGCTTTTTTCGATCCGGTAAATGAACAGAAACGAATACAAGATCGAAGAAAAAAGGTATATCGAATTGAAAACTTTTACATTGAATATAATTGAATAATAAATGTTATTTTATTGTCTAATAGGAACTGAATCAAAACTTAAATGTAAATAGACAAAAAGCTTATAATTTGATTACATCCCTTGCGATGCCAGCATTTGACAAAAAAACTGAAATGGTAAGCTTGTTAAAAATAGACTCAAGGAACTAAGAACCGTATTAATATTTAAATTGCATTCATTCCATTGATAAACAAATTATTAAAGGATAATAGTTATGCATTTATTTGGTTTATATTAATATTATTTTTTAACACAGCGTTTTTTTGAAAAAATATCGAATTAATACAATTACTGACTATACACATTACACATTACACATTTAAACAAAATAAAAACTATAATGCTATAATAGTGTGTATTCAGCGTAAAAGTAACACGGCATAATTTGGACTAGTAACCTTAAATTTCAATAGGGCTAAGGAATATTAAAATACACATAGTTATAATTTTTTTATTTGCTTAAGTGAAAATATGTTTTAATAGTACCTCTTATTTTTGAAAATCAATTAGATTAGGCCAAATCTATCTAAGTGCAACTTTAATTTATACATTTTTACGTTATTTTCAAAATTGTCTACCTAATTGAGATTTACCTAAAATTTTAAATTACGTAACTACCTGTATTGCATTTATTGAGCTATAAATCTATAATTAATAAATATTTAGCTAGATTTTTTAAATGTTGATACGAATTTTTACACAAATAGATTGGTAGGTACTAATAAATTTTAAATTAACTCATAACATATTTTAATATTTATATAGGTACTTTTTAGTTTTTTACCCAGTTTTTATCATAAAAAAATGAATATAGTAGTATCGTAATTTTAAAATAGTCTACAAAAGTATAAATGTACACTTGTACATCTATATCAATGATTTGTAGGTACGTATTTTATCAGTTTATACTAATTTATTTTTAATACAATTTTTATATCGATATAAGCTATCGTCTTCAATTATAACATAAAAGTAAATAATCTATAAAAGTGCTCGAAGTAGCAAAACAAAGTTGAGGAATTATTTTTATTTTTGAAGTAAGAACTTTATCTGTGTCATCTGTCTTTTGTGTATGGTGACGTCTGGATTCTGGAACAAGCAGGAAGGCCACAATTATCAGAAAAGTCCAATCATTTGGTTAACTAAATCGTAATGTTCTATTTAACCAAAAACCTTCTTCGAGCTCTTGACAAGTGATTGGTGCCATCCAGATAAAATAGCATGTCGTTAAAATGGATAAAAATTATGTTAATCTGATAATTTTTGTATTGTCATCAGTCTAATAAAAAATCTGAACTACATTCTAGGATACTAGACTAAAATAGTTCGTGTTACCATTATCGATGAACTGATATTTAAATTTATTGCTAATATTAAGTACTGTAATATAATATTATGTTGGTCATAATTTATATATTTTATAAAATATAAATTCGCACCTATTATAATATTATATTATGACAATATTATAATATCAATATGTACGTTAAAAATTAATGAACAAAATACAAATAGGTATATTTGATAAATAAAATCTAATATAAACATGTTTAATAATTATTTCCCAACAGAATATCACAATAAGAAGGCTAATAAATGATTACTGGGTTTGGGAAACAAAAGAGGTATTTAAAAATTCAACAGGTAGTCTGTCAATAATTGTTTTGGTCATCCTTAGAAAAATCTTGATATTCATATTTTATAATAGTACGTTATATCGTTTATATTTTGATATTTATTTATCTACCAGAAGACTATTTCTACTATCAAATTTTAAGTATTAATTTATTAGAAATTAAAATTAAATGGCGTTAAATGTGCCATTTATCAGTAATACATTGTCCGTTGAATAAATGTATTGTAATGATTGATAATTACTAATTAGAATGTCTGAAGTTCTATAGATTTAGCATTATTAATAGAAATTACTAATTTACTTAAATAGACTATAGACATCATATAAAATTACAATGGTGATGGGATTAGGAATGATTAATTATAATTTCTATTATATTGGTATTTATAATTAGAAGTAATATTATTAGAACTTATATTTTATTTGTTTCTCAAATAGATATACTTTGTCTGATTGAAACCTAATTATATATTTTTATGTATCTTAGTCAAAGACTAGCCTGTAGATAAACAATAGCAATTTTTGTTTCAAGTTTAATGTAGACATATAAAATAAAACATTAATTTAAGCCTGATAGAGTAGACAAATATAACTTTAGTATTGTTTTTTTTTTTTATAAATATATCAATATCGTGTGTAATTTTTAAAAAGTATAACTTAAAACATATTATTATTATATATACCATACATTATTTTTATTCATAAAATATATTATAAGTGTATATGTTTAATGGTTACAGACTAAAGTAGCCCATTTACTTGGTGTTGTTGGAACTGATGTCCCTGAATCTGATTTACGAGAAGCAATGTCTCCTCATATAGTAAGTAAACATATCTTCGTCATAAAAGAAATTACTAATTACAATTTAAAATTAATAATTTTTAGTTGGGTGTCAATAATTTTGCGTTTATTGTAACCAATAATGGTTTTATAGTGACGCATCCTGATCTTAGACCAGTGGTGAGCAAAATTTTAATAAATTCATAAAATTAATTACAATATATATATATATATATTTATTAATTTAATATAATAACCATTAAATAATACAATCATTATGAAGAATGTTAGTGTCATTCTTAATTTTAAATTATATTAATTAAAATTTTTATAAAGGTTAAAAACAAATGTTTTTTTAGTTCGATGGTATTTTAAAGCCGAATTATAATAGCATTGATGTAGCTGAAGTGGAACTTGTTGATTCCGAAAATATTGCCAGGAATTTTAATAAAGATATACTGGAGGTTAGTACAATAATACAATTTACCTCTACTTATTAACTATTAACTAAATTAACTGATTCCTGCAATTGAAATAATGTTTTTTAAAAATGATGTTTCCGTAATTGTTAACCAATAAAAGGATAACCATGAATTTGGTATCCTGGGTTGTAAGTGTATGGAAAATATCTAGGATAATATGTATTCATCATCGGAAAGGGGTACATCATTAATGTACTTGAGTAGAATGGTTGTTCAGCATTAATATTATCCATTGAGGTGGAAACTGATGTCACTGGAACAGCATTAGGAACTTGCCGGGTGACTTTAGATTTTTTGTGAGTTTCTAATATGTTATCGTCTTTGATAATAGTTTCATTTTTCCGGGTGATGAATGAATTGTTTTTTTTTAAATCTGTAATAACATTGTATGGTGTAATTGCTTTGTCGATTGAAAGTACTGGAAGAATTATTGGATTCTTGGTAGTTATAGGAATAGCAGCTGTGCCTTTACAATCAAAGAGGGCAAAACTAGCTAGACAGATCACCTGTGGATAAATTAAATGTTTATTAATAATTAACATACTGAGAGTATAAAAATTAAACATGTATTATAGGTAGTTTGTTATAAATGATTAGGTAGATATAATTATTTATTATTAGAATTACTTAAGAAAAAAACAAAGTTTATTGTTTCTGTCTTCACTCTTTAAAGTTAGGTGCCTAATACTGAAAAGTATTTCAAATATAAATCATTTTTATTTGGCTTTATTATACCTATTGTATAAAAGTCTAATTTAAATTAATTTTCTAAGTAGAATTTAATAGTGCAATAGTGATAAAGTCATAAACTTTTAACTTCTATATTTAAATATATTTAGTAGATATATCTACTCTATAAATTAAAAGTTTTATAAACCAGTATTTTTCTTATTACCTACTCTAGTTGTAGTATTTGTGCACATTTAAAATTTAAATTTGCAATGGATTCGTGTATAAAGATTATAAAGACACGTGAATAAATTTTAAAATAAAAATAATAATATTTGAGTAAATAAAAAGTTTTAACCTATTATTAATATTTCAATTAATAAAGTAGGTAATAAAAGTATATTTTCAAATTTAAATTATTACTTATTAGTTGTAACTAATAGTTAAAACTTAAGATATTTAAACACTACCTGTCTGTATAGTTATCGCTTTATAATAGTATAATATTACCATAACATCACCTTGTGTCCATTAATTTTTTTAAATTATATTATATTTTAATATTTCTATTTATACTGTTCACAAAAAGTTTTAAAAAAATAACTGAGGTAGTTTATTATTATCACACTAGGAGTAGGTTATTAAAATATATTGGATATACTAAATTTAATTAAATCTCAGTTTGAAATTACTCGCTATTATTTTTTATTGTTTATGTACAATTTACATATACCTAATTATCTTATTATCGAACATCTATAATTTAAATTTACAGTTAAAATAACAATGTTATTCCGCGACCAAAAATTGTCAAAGGCATTTCCAAGGTTTAAATTAAAATAACATACACTTGCAGATAATTGGTAAACGTAAATTTACAAATTATATTATAACAATGATTTATATATACCTGTGTTCAAATAAAAATTAATACAATATTAAGTTTAGATCTATAAAATAAATTATGTAGTTTATTGATTAAGATATACTTATAAGAACAAGAAACAAAACAAGTGAAAAATAATAACTAAAAATATTGACTCCTATAGTTAAATGTTTTAAGCTATTATGTAGTTACCGAAATCATTTGCATTAATACAAAAAAAAAATTCATAAAATATAGACATACAATTTACTATTTTTTTTAAAACAATTTAATTAGGTACTTATTTTATATATCTATATAAAATATAGATGTTAATATTATATTGCATATTATAATAGTTGTGCACACGGGGGGGGGGGGGGGGTGTTAAATGGCCACAATTCCACCAGAAATGTTTTCATTGATTAATTTCTTTTTAACCAAGTTTTATATTCAAGAAAAATTGTATTTATTGAATTATAGTTTTATATTAATCCTTCCCTTCGCCCCTAAAAAAAATTTTGCGAGCGCCATTGTATTATCTATATAAATGATATAATTAGTTATTATTAAATAATATATATATTTACTCACAAAGTTCCGAATCATCGTTATACTCTGGATAATATTTTTTAGCGCACCGAAATAATACTCCGTTGACAAATTGAATAAAAATGAAATTCTTAAAAAATATTTTCATCTTATATAATATAATACTGTACGGTTGATAGCTTCCAGTTTTCCAGTTCGTCATTATCACGGTCACTAGAAATAAATGAATACTTATACCAATTAAAATAAGAAACTAATCGATTATAATGTACTTCCTATATATAATGTTTACTTTATATTATGTAAGACAATGGTTTTTAAACAATATAATTATGTAATTAATTATAATTTAGTAATGCAAATAATATTTATTTATGCATATTGATCATTTACTATGAAAATAATAATTATTAAATTATTTGTCAATTTGTCACAAACCTAAAAAATCAATGTTTTGTCTTTTGTTTTTTTTCAGCTTCGCGATTTTATCATCAATCAAACAACCGGTGATAAAGATATTAATGTGAAATATCATTATGATAATATAGTAAATTATTTATTTTGTTTTATTAATACTAATTATAATTTTAAGTTTAAATCACATAAATCTGCTTAATTATTTTACATAGAATATATAAATTTATATTTATTATCCCAATTTAATTGAATTTGCTGAAAATTATTTGTTTTTAAATTGTATTTATGTATAATTGTCATAATTAATTTATTTCCTTTTAATCTAAAAAAATAGTATTATATATCTAAATATATTTACATTTTATTTATGAATACATATGATTTTATCCCATAGGCCTGTTTATGGGGGGAGGGGCATTTGTCCCATTGGTGAAATTATTTCACCATGATAAATAATAACAATTAGTAATTACATGGTGCATGATTTAGTCCATTTTTTTAAATTTAAAGATAAATTTTTATACCTGCCCCTTCCCCCAGTTACTAAAGTATAAACACGACTATGTTTTAACCTAAATACGAGTATATTTAATACCATAATTATAATTGTATTTATTTATACATTACATTGGAAACTAAATCATATTTCTTATTTGAGTAAAACACAAATTCCTAATAATAATACAAAATATTCAAATTAAAAAAAAATGTTCAATAAATAAATTATACATTATATAAAAAATAATAGTAAACATAATACAAGTACTTACTAGTACTATTAAAAATCTTCTGTAATTTAAAGAATTATTTAAGTTGAATTTTAAATAATTATCTTAATTTTAAAGATATAATAATATATTATAGCTTTATTTTAATTAAATTGGGTCATTAATTATTTTAATTTAAATTGTTATTACCTAAGTAGTAGAAATTAATAGTTGAAAGTTAATAATTTACCAAAATAATATCTACCTATATGGTTTATAAATTACCCATAATAAATATTTGTATTATTTATATTTTAAGAGACGTGCGTCAACAACAAACAGGCATTATTATTTTTCGGTTGTTGAAGGTACTCCATTTACAGTTGTTGTTGCTTTACACGAAAAACAATTTGGGTACAGAGTTCAAATTCCAGAAAAATTTCAAAATATAAATTCAACAAGTATTTTAAAATATTAAATAATATTAACTTATTTAAAGTAAGTATGTAATTTTAAAATAAAAAAAGTGTATTTTACTAGGAACATCCATTATGGACTTTTTTAAAGATGATGAATGGAGAATTCACCCAGATTGGTAAGTTTTATTTTTATATAATATGTACTTACAACTACATTTATTATAATTACATTTATTTATTATACAGTAACTTACTCATATATTTAATAAAATGTAAAGGAATTATTTTATTTGTATCAATACATAATATTTATTTTATCATCTAATATACACTTATTAATATTTTAAATATAATTTAAAATTAGTACTAATAAAATAATGTATATCAACATTAAACAACTATTATACAAAATATATATATTTGGTTAAAAAACAATTTATGTTCATTATTAAATAATATATAGGCGTACAAGTTTGTGATAAAACGGATTGACGATAAAATAAATAAAAACTTTCAGGCTTTATTGTCGCTATTCATATGACACCATGCAATTTAGCAGTAAGGAAATGGAACTTAAGCATTTTTTAACCAGAATTAGCCAAAAAAATAATAGTTGGAACAAATGGCCACCACCGAGATTTTACAGTGAATCATACTATTGTAAGTACTAAAAATAAAAATGTACCTAATGAATGTGTGTCTAATATTAAATCAAAACACAATGTTCAACAATAAGTATAAGACTATTTTCTATGTACATATTATTGTATTAGCATTAGCTTTATAAGATTTATCTATCATTTATGAGCTGTAGGCTGAGTAATGATTTATTTTCGCAGCAAACGAGACAAAAAAAACCGAAGAAAAATTCGATTGCAAATGCTATTGTGAGTTTAGTGTTCAATTTATTGCATGGTCAAGCTTGATGGCTATTCACTATATTTTGCGCAAGTTTAAAGATATGGGCATGTGGGATGATATTCATATTGATATATTTTGTTTGTTTTAAAATAAAGTGATTAGAATATTTAAGTATGAAAATTCTGGACATTTAAATGAAAAAATTGTATAATTTGTACACAAAATTAAAAATTATTTAATTTAATCTATACAAATTTAACAAATATTTTTACTTAAATTATTAGTAACATAACATAATTATTATGAACCAATTACTAGAAATGTAAAATATATTATTTGAGAAAATATCTATGATTAATTATTATTTACCTACATATTTTTAACTAGTTAAGTTTAGGTACCTATGTTTTTCAATACTAACAAAAGTAAAAATAAGTGGGGATGTCGATTGTGAACGTTCCTTCTTCGTCCCTTCGGTCCTCGGAGAAATTAGTGGTTTATTATACTTAAGATTTGAATGCAATGATATTGCATTAGAAAATATGATTCTGAGCGAAACTTAATATATTACAGTATGCTATACTCATAACCCATTTCAAAATTTTACCACGTGTATAAATTACTAATGTAAATATGTAAAATAAATTTCAATTTCCTACGATCAAAACTTATTTAGTTATTAAGAAATAAAATAATGAAACCGTAATTTTGCCGATTTTCAACAATTCTTACTTTATAAGATTATGAAAAAAAATTGTCAGTCACGATTTTCAAAATATTTTGTAAAAATATTAAGTAGTATATGATTATACTTCGACAAAATTTTGAAAGCAATAAACCAAAAATTGCCAGAAATATTAAATTTTTGGAAAAAAGTTCAAAGTTTTGTACTTGGTCAAATAATCAACCGATCCGTTCCAAAATTGTACCACACTTGTATATTATCTATGTTGATACTTAAAAAAATTTCAAGTCCCTAAGATGAAAACTCAATTAGTTATCACGAAATTAAAAAAATTTAAATAACAAATCGTAATTTTGCCGATTTTTCACAATTTTTTTGGAGTTTTTCGCCTCCCAAGGAAAAACTTTTGAGAAATTCGAAAAATGAGCTAAATAAAGTACCAACTAGACACGATTTTCAACCGAAAGCATATCCTACTTGTGGTAATCGGACCATTATTTCTACCCGAAAAAGTGTCTTCATACATAAAAAAAAAAAAAACATCTTTGTAAAACCAATACATTCTTCGCTTCGCTCAGAATCTAAAATACACTTTCAATTTACCATGAAAATAAAACTCAAGCTTTCTAAAATGAGATGAATTAAAAATGTTTGACATTATAAGTAATAAGTAATAAATATAGATAAATATTTAATAATAAGACATACTAAAAATTCACATTTGTATAGATTTCAACTGATTACTATTTCTAGTAAAAATATAAAAATAAAATTTTTTAAAAGTTGCCTATTAATATTATTATTAATGGAATTTAATTTAAAAAATTTATTATTGCACTAATAAATATAATTATCCTTTGTATATAACTAACCTTTGCAAGTTTACATATAGGTACCATTTTACCAATAAAACATATACCCTTGATATATAATAAACAATAATCTGCATACTATGATTAAAATGGAGATTTTGATTACACTTAAAATATAATTTAAATATAAAATAAAATTTAAAATAGCTGAATAGCATGGCTTAAAATAAATATTATTTTTAAGGCAATAGGTAATTAATGTATAACAATCTAAACTTAGTTCGTATTGCTTTTTATTTTATAGGTGATAAAGATCTGATACTTAGTTTGATATATGATGCAAACATGACAAAAGGTATTTTTACAGAAGCCAAAAATGATACAGAGAAAAAAAGAAAGTAAGTTTTTTCACAAATTAATACATTATTACGTTTTTGCTTGCTATTGAAATTCACAAATAATCACATTTGCTATTTGCACAATACCTAGTTAATATAACACGAATTATTAAACAGTTTTATTAAATAACATTTAATTAGTATTTTTAAGATTATATAAATTAACATTTAATATTAAGTAAATAAAGTACAATTACTGCTTTCGAATTAGTTCGAAATATACATATATTTTATAAAAATAATTACCCAACTATAAATAAAAAAAAAAAATGTTATATTATATTATATACAACTAAAACAACTATAATTCAGTATTAACGCACTACCTACTCACACGCTTTTATATATTCACACTTTGGTTATTTTTCACGATAACACATCGCACTATTTTGTCTTAATGAAGTCCAGCAGCAGTCTTGATGAGTTTATTACCAAGGTAAAGTACACGGCAGTGGAACGTCAATAAATATTTAATTTAAATACGTTGCCATTTGTGTTTTATTTTAGAACGGAATTCGAAAAGAGATTTGGCGTAACATTGGCATTTGTTGCTACTCAAAGTGGTCTTACTAGATGGATGGATTATGAAGACAAAACCAAAAAGATGACTAAACGTGAAGATGATGATAAAAATGTAGATCAAACGTAAGAAGAATATTTTATTTAATCCTTTTACAGCCAAAATAACATACATAAATTTTACATGAATATTTAGATATTTCATTCGTGAAAATTCATCAAACAATGTTTATTCTATCGAAGAAGTATGGTATAAAAGAGCCGTTGAATATAATATGATTAACGACGAAAGTTACGTTTATTCTGTACCATTTGAAAATGGTTAGTTAATTTTAAACATTATTTTAATAAAATAAGTATTAATATTAATTATTATAGAATTTTTATTTTTATTATTGTTAAACATAAAGGTTAAGGTTTACTGAAATCGAAATAATTATTGTATTGGCGAAATATGTTTTCACTGTATGTCTGTTGTCTGTCTATATAGTAACTACGTGATTTACTTAGTGTCTTTATGAATGGTTAAATTAAATAAACAACACTTACAATTTTAAAATTAAAATACACGATTATGTATTTATTTGGTTAAAAGTGTATACATTTGAAAATAAAATATGGTTTGTTTTATTGGTCACTAAGACAGGGGAGCCATTTTAGTTTTAAAATAGGGCTGCCAAATTTTTTACCAGGCCACATTTTTCTATTACTAGACCACAGTTATAAGAATAACAATTATAACAATTTTCTTTCTATATCTTTAATATCTAAGCTATGTATATCCCATTATTTATAAAATAATTTTATCTTATAATCTTATATTGATTCAATTTAACTCTGACAGATCGGGCATCGACGCCAATATGAAATTAAGGCAGGCCAATTATGATACGAGGAAAATAGGGCAATATATACCCTGCGATAACCCAAATGGCGCCCCTGCACTAAGATAGCTTTAGACTTTATATAATTTATTGCTTCTAATTTTGAAGGTTACTCAAAAAATATGTTGATCATTTTTTTTACTGTTATAATTTAATCATTGCTTATAGAATACCTATATATAAAATAGAACAGACTATTATATAATCAATGGTATGACATATGTCATATATATATATTATATAATATAATATATTATGTATTATAGGTACGTATATTATTGTACATATATTTTTTATTACTACTATTACAAAAACTGTTACTCTTTTACAATTTGGGCTTACCTATATTATTAAATAGATAAATAACAAGTTACATTTTACCGAATTTGACACTTAATGGTTATTAATTTATTATGATAGATATATATCCATATCCTAATCGTTAATTCTATGATTCAAACTAATTTAACGTGTATTCCTCAATATATTTAGAAAACATTAAGTCAACGTTAGTGACAGCAAGTCAAGCAGTTTTTGTCACGAATAAAGAAAAAAAAAAAGCTGCAGTTGCAGTTGTTGGTTATCAATTCAGGCACTCAGCTCTTCAAGAATTGTTTATGAATATTACAAATCAGGTTAATTTTAATAAAGCATTCAATATTTAATTTTTGAACAATTTATTTTATGATTTTAATTAATAAAAAAAAATTTGTTTTTAAATTTTCAGTGTTACCCGGCAACCAGATGTACGCCTGGAAAAGATACATGCCAATCCGATAGGCGCGTCTGTTACATACTCGACAATAATGGTTATATAATTGCGTCCGAAATCAGTACCGAGGCTGGCCAGTTTTTCGGCAAAATTAAAGGATCGATTATGAAAATGTTAATAGATGAAAATATTTACAAAAGAATAAAAATATTCGACTATCAAGGAGTGTGTTTCAAACAAGATAGGAAAGGTGATGCAAACTCTGCGTCATTCTTATATTCTGTAAGTATTTAATATTAGATTATTAAATAGTTATTTTAAAAGAATAAACTTAATTCCGATTTATCACTTATACTTATACTTGACAGTTATAATTCACACAAATACACAATATCGATACACCCAACGAAAAAGATAGTAACTCCATTTTGTTATTTGTTCAGGAGGAGCAAAATAAAATTTAATGTCAACTTCTTATTCTATTTTTTTATTTTATTTTAAGGGGAACGGATGCGGCTATTTATTAAGGGGTTACATTTCGCAATTTATATACACGGTTTAAATTGAATAGTACAGACTATACACCACAAGGTGGCTTTAGCTGCAGCTTGATTCGAGTATAAATTCTATTTAAAATTACATATCAAATGACAAACAAAAACAGGTTTACGAAATGTGCATTATACGTTAGAACAATAGTCAATAATTTGATGACCGGTCGCAATCTGTCACATAATAAATTATATATATATATATATATATAATTATGTATAATATAATCTTATACAATAAATCTATATCGCAGACCTGTTTATAATCAAAACACTATTCCCAAGTTTTGTGTACTTTTTGTTCATTTGATTTATAATTTATAAACATTATTATATAAGGTAAATATAGATTATGATTTTATGAATTAAAAATACAATATAAAGATAGATCATCAAAATTCTCATATTGCCACGACACTTCGTCTGCAACTAGTGTCTATTTTCTTATTGATCAATTGGTTGATATAAATATTAATTGTTTTATTATTCTATTATTTATAACTGAACTTTTCATTTTAAATGAACAACCAAAAAAAAAAATTGACGCCTTCCCATTGATACTCAAATCTTCAGGTAATCCATTTTTGTCCTCTTCTTCATTTAATATTGCAGAAATTTTTGCAACTGCCTAATAGCCTTTATTATTTGATAAAACATTTTGTATTTTGTTTTTTATTTTATTCCCGTTTCTCGTGACTAAATTGTATTTTACTTGAGCTTTGGCGGTTTTTAACGCGTTTGGCTGCTCGCTTATATCATTGATTATAGAATAGTCTATTCTATAATCAATGCTTATATATTCCATATTGACCCAAAGATAGGAGATATACAAAAAAAAAACTACGATTCGTAAAAATATGCATGTTTTTATAAAAAAAAACTTATTATATGCATAAATATGCAAAAATAAATTGGTATTATTAATTTCGTTACAACCTAAAACATATTTTAATCGTACATTGCAATTTTTAGGACAATTATTTAAAAATATGTAAATGCAATAAGTTCCGAGCCCATTTATTAGCAAACATAATTAATTTTGTAATTTTATATAGATAATCGAGATAAAAATAAAATCATATTTACATTTCTAATATTATACAGAATATAAGGAACGTTCAATCGTTCAAATATTTACGTAAACAATAATTTATTGTTACTTATTATTTTATTTGTATGACATTGTATTGTTCATATTCTATATTTACATGGATACCCAGCAAGTGATAAAATATATTATAACCGGTTTGATCACGACATGTGCGTTGCCGTCGTCGGAATTAGTGCAGTAAAACTCCCTACGCTAACGTCATCTCGTGGTATATCTTGTCAATCTATCAAAAATCGTTAAAATATCATTTATGCAAAGTGATTTCGTAGATTTCTCTTTCCAAAATAGTCGCTGGACCGATTTAAATAATTATTTTTCTATTGAAAAGAGAAGAAAATTATCTTGGGTGGCTAGTAGCCCGATTTTCGATTTTTTTTTTCCTTTTATATGAAAACTTTTAATTTTCAAGTGTTATAAATTTTATAAATTTTAACATTAATTTATTTACATGCATTCATTAAATTTAAAAATTGAGCTACTAGCCACCCTGGAGAATGTTTTCCTCTTTCTAATAAAAAAACAATATTTAAAATCCGTTCGGTCTGAAGGTCGGAAATAGTATTCGCGTTTTAGTGTATTTTCATATAGGAATATAGTTGCATCCGTTCCCCTTAATATTATTTTATTATCTCTTTGGGTTTGATGAAAATACAATCATTTTCATGGTTGATAAAGAATGCGAATCAGAATGCAGTGTTAAAAGTCCGGTGAAAAGCAGTTGTCCGAAATTGATAAAAAATTTGAAGATATCTTAAGATATCGGATAATGATCCGAAATCAAAAAAGTACTGCCAACAGTTGCGAGCATAATTTCTCATCTAAATGATGTTTTTAAATTATTATATATAATTATGATGAAAATTATATTTTGATAAAAGTTTATCATTATCTATTTATCTATATATCTACAATACATATTGCATATGTTATTTTTAATGGTTTTAAAATCTATTGATGTAGGTATTATTGTAACAATATAACTTTATTTTATGTTTAGTCAACTTACAGTGTTAAATACGTCGAACGTGTTTTCGCTCATATTATTTAATGCATATTTTACGCGTATCATACATAAAAGAAATAATATAATTTTTATCATTATGTCAAACAGTATTATTTATTAATGAATATAAAACAAAATATAATTTTGAAATTTGTAAAGGTTGGTAACAAATTCGACGTCATCATTATTTCTTATCATTTTTCGGACAGCTGCCCCCGACCTTTAAAAGTCGTAATTCAAAAACGAAAAAAATTAAGTTGCTACCTTTTTCGTTGGATGTATCAATATTATATTGTTCTCAGGTCAGGACTCATTGGACTCGTAATAAATACATAAAAACATAAACACATAAAAATATATTAATAAAGTTTATATTAACATGCGTATAAGTATTGGTTATGTTTAATCGACTCCTACTCATTTACAATCAATCAAATATTATTAATAGTATGAAAATATATTTTGTCATTTACAAAAAAAATATAGGTACATATAATCTATATTATAATATGCAAGAAAATGTTATACTTCGTGTTAATCTGATTTTGCCATATTCCCTGTTAGACAGTCAGCATCGTTGAAAAAATTGCGGGCATAACGTCCTCTTAAGCCTTGAGACGTCAACCAAATCAGTCATCCTTACATCACATTGAATTTAAGCTTACAAACTTGTTCAAAAATGAAAATATAGAAAAATACCCAAAATGTTTATGTCTTTAACACAATTATTTTCAATATTGTTATAATATTAGTATTTCTATAAAATATACTATTTCTTATAATTTATTTAAATTATAATTTGTAATAGGTATTATAAAAATATTACTAGATAAAAAGAATATGATCTAATGATCTAAGATAGTAGCATTTAAGTAATTTTAAAGAAAATTGCTGTCGTGTGAAGAAATTATCTTGTACCTACCATCCATTTTTTATTATCGACTTTGGTTTGAATGTGTATGTCATTTATGACCTAAATACCTAATTAGTAAAATAACCCATAATATATAAGTAGGTACTTGCTAAAAAAATTAATTGAAATATATTTATTTTATTTTATATTACTTTGAACTTCAATGTAACAATTGTAATAAAACGAAAATTAAATTAATTATAACATAACAAAAACATATTTTTAATATAAAAAGTAAAAAATAAAATAATACATTATATACATAATTACATTCCTTATTCCTACATCCTAGTCATCCTACTAATTATTGTATTATTAATAAAAAGTAAAATTAAATAAATTTTGTTAAAATAATTGTTTTTATTTTATTAGCCAGTGCATCATTTTAAGAAATTAATGGGATGGTTAATTGGACGTGTACTATGGTTGACAACATATTCAAATTTTCAATGGATGGTGTCTCAGGCGCAATCTATATTTGACGGTTGGTATATTGTATATATAAATATTCTATACAGATAAATTCGAATTAAAAGATCAAATTTTCCTAAGTAATTTATTTTTATGTGAATCAAACGTTTAAAATGACTCAAACAATTACAAACCAATCCAAGTTTCTATAAGTCCAAACAATGTTTTTTTTTTATATACTATATAGTTTTTTTTAAAAATTCATAATTTTTTCTGTTAATTTATTCAAAATTTATGTAATTAAACAATTGAAAACACTTTTTTAAAAGACTAAAATAAATCTTTCATGAGTAGCAAAGTAAGTTAGATATATTTACAGTTTAATACAATATATAATTACGGTAATAATAAATTCAATTGCTTTACCCAATGATCATCAACAGACAACAATCCATTTTTGTTGAAGCTCAGGTCTCGAATAACATACATCACTGTTCTGGTTTACAATCTTCTATTACCTATTTAATATTTTTACCTACTTACCTTTTATTAGCTGTTAACTTCTTCTATGTTATAATGTTAGGTAATAGTTTAATTATCTTTATGATAGTCAAGCTACTTAACCTAACCTAATCTAGTAGGTAGGTACTATAACAACATTTATCACATAAATAAAAATGTATTTCATTTAACAATTTAATATGACAATTTGTTATTATTTAAAAAAAAAATGATAATAAAATAATTGTAAATTTTTTAATTTTTGAAAGAAAAATAAATAAATAAAAATTTTAAAAAAAGTGGGAATGTCGATTATGGATATTCCTCCTTCTCGTCCCTTCGGTCCTCGAAAAAATTAGTGGATTATTATACTTAAGATTTGAATGCAATGATATTGCATTAAAAATACGATTCTGAGCGAAACTCAATATATTACAATATACTATACTAATAATTCATTCCAAAATTTTACCTCACTTGTATACTATCTATGTTAATACTCAAAAAAAATTTCAAGTCTT
This sequence comes from Eriosoma lanigerum, assembly GCA_013282895.1. NCBI lineage: Eukaryota > Metazoa > Arthropoda > Insecta > Hemiptera > Aphididae > Eriosoma > Eriosoma lanigerum. The sequence goes on from CM023357.1 coordinate 20,362,296, forward strand.
AACGATCAAAACTCAATTAGTTATAACGAAATTAAAAAATTTTAAATAATGAAACCGTAATTTTGCCGATTTCCCGACATTTTTTGGTAGTTTATTTCCTCCCAAGGAAAAACTTTTGAGAAATTTAAAAAATGAGCTAAAAAAGTACCAACTAGACACAATTTGCTACCGAAATCATACCCAACTTGTGGTAATCGGATCATTATTTCTACCCAAAAAAATGTTTTCATACATCAGAAAAAAAAATCATCTTTGTAAAACTAATACATTCTTTGCTTCGCTCAAAGTCTAAAAAATTATAGGTACTCACTTCAATTGTTTCCACAACTATTATTTTTTAATTTTTAGTCCGCGGCAACATGGGCTAATTTTGTTACGACTCACAATTTTTAATTACATAAAATTTTTTTTTAAAGACATATTAGTGTCATCATAACGTGTTCTGTGTTTAGTTCCAGACTATCAAAATGACCAAAAATCCAATAACATTAACAATACTTACGTCAAAGGAAAAGTTTTAACTGGTAACGATGCATTACATTACGTCACTATACACAGGACACAACCACGGGCTTGTGATCGTATGGTTGATCTGTTCACACTGAATATGAAATTACCGGAAAATCCCAGAAAATCTGCTTGCGCACGGTAAATACTTAAATATTTCATACAGGGCTATCAAGTTTTTACCTAATAATCATTGGGTGTAATATGTAAATAATATTTATTATAATTTAGTCAATGGTATAATAATAATAAGTAGAAATATATAGAACCTATTAGTGTATTACAACCATTTCGATGGTAAGATTTTTGTTTTAAATATGCTATGAAATGCTTGATAATATTTTATAATTTTATTAATAATACTACTTATACATCAATTACAAAATTTAATTGCTTTTTTATTGTTTTTGAAATGTATAGGCCGTATGACGTGCGTAAAATAATGAATACCAATTTAATCTTACTGGTCGTTAACAAAGACTGTGAAAAATTATATACGAATAATAGTGAAAATTTTGATACCATACCACAAGAAATCATTTACGAAAAATATAATAATTCGCTGAATTGTTATAAGGCACTTCACAGTTTAACGCGATGTCGGCCTAAAACTGCATGTATTAAGACACATCCCGACGTAAGTTACAACTTAATAATAATAATTAATAATTATAATATATAGCCTATAAAACACAGCTATTGTTTAAGTCTGATTGTCCAAGTTCTAAAATTATTATTATAATATATTTTAAATCGAAGTAATTAACTATTATTTTCAATTATTTATTTGAATTTTGTTAATCTATAAATTGTATCTATAAGTATAAATTAAATTTCAATTTAAAAAAAAATATTATGTACAATTATACTATTTACTATATACTGTATTTTTTAAAATTATTTTTAGGAACACAGAATTTATGAAAAAATGTGTGGCAAGGGTACAACAATTACACCAACAGCTATGTTTGTATTATTTTTTTCTACCTTTAATTTTATAAGGTTTTTATAATTTTTTAAATTTTTTAATCAAAATTTAAAATCCTCCTATATTTAACTATTGTTCAAAAAGTTATCTTCTAAGTTAAATATATTATATTGTCTATTATGTCTAATCATATTTAATATACGTTAAATATTTGAATTATAATTGATTTTAAATATTAGTATGTGATGATATTTTTAGTACATTCAATGTTTTCTTATGAGAATTTTATACTTATGAATTTAAGACATTATAGTAATTGTTTAATATAATAATAAGTATAATAGTAAATATAATTTGTTATTAACAAATATTATTATACCAGAATGCCAGATGCCCTTGGTAATTATAATTGATTACTGTAAATAATTGTAAAAATTAATTATGTGTGAAATAGACACAATCCTTAAAAATTTAAATAAAATAATAATAATTACTTAAAGTATCATATTACCGCTTAGGCTGTATAAGGTACAGCCTTGGGCAGCAAAAAAAGACAGTGTAATTTATATTATTAACTTCATGAAAAATTATAACTTTCGAAATGAATACAAATTGTAGACGCGTATCCTTCGTCTGAGAGATGAATTGTTATCATAGATAAAAATGTATTAAAAAATTAATGTTATATATTTTAAATTTATAAAGTATGTACCTTATTTACTTACTTATTTATGTACTGTTATTTAAAAATAGTAGACGGAAATAAGAATTTTAATGGATTACAATTAAAATATATTATAATATAGACAGCAAAATTATCATAGCTTATGAGCGGCAAAAACCTTAATCTGACCTTGACTACTTAATACAAAATTTAAATTTTATTTTATCGCTTACATTTTAAATAAAATTATAAACTTTAATTGATATTAAAAATATATTATTATTATTTGATGGATAGTTAAATTTTTAAGTGGAATATGTGTTAAATAATTAGTAAAAAATATGTTGTTTAAGGGAATAATATAACAAAATTATACAGTTTATTAAAATGTATTTATTTAAAAACATAAACAATTATAATTTGTATTTAACCACAATGAAATATGTCCGAAAACATTCAAGTTTTTTTAGATATATTTTCAATAAATTCGTTTAACATTAGGTTATTTGCTTTTATTTGTAATTCATTAATTACCTTATCTAATTGTTCTCGGCCTTCTAAAAATCCAAGTATGTTATGAAAATTTTTGGTCAGACGATGATCAGTGATACGATCTTGATTAAAATTATATGTCCTAATTTTTTCTGATCTTGCACTAGAACCAACCTAAACAAATGTAGAATATATTAAATTTGAATTAAAACACAAATAACTTGTAATCATTATATATATGTTTTTGGGTTAAGATCTACTATTAATATATTTTCCCTTTTAAAATTGACTTCCATTAATAAAAACAAAACAAAATGTTTTAAGTATTTGTATTTATTATTAAATAATACATATTATCTATCTACTAAGGGCCGGTATTAAAATCGTTGGTTTTGTCTCGGTTACGATTTAACACTCCGTTAAAGACAACAGCCTGTATTACAAACGTCTGTCAGCGTCTTTAACGAGTCGATTACGGTCCGTTACCTTACCGGGCGGTTAAAATATTTTTACAGTCCGTTAAAGTTTTTGATTGGATATTGGGTTTTTGTTAATTTTTTTTTTCAACTATTATCAATAATATACAAATAAGTAATAATCAATTTATTACTTGTGATGAGATAAGAAAATATTGGTCTTTATAAAACAGAACAAATATTCTATAAAAATTAAAAATTATTTTTATTTGATAAATAAAACACTGTCATGGATATTTTAGAATATATTATAACAATTTAAATGATGAACTTGACAGCAACGATGATAATGATGAAAGTGATTCAGATGACAGTTTAAGTTATTTGAACTTGCTGATTTACTGGCTTTTCCTCGTAGAGCCAAAGTTGTTCGTAAACGACCTGATCATTTTCAGACTTGGAATGATATTGAATTTGTACAAAGATTTCGTTTGAACAAAAATACTGTAAAGTTCATTCTTGATATCATAGAGATCAAGATCGCATCACCTACTGATTGTATATTTAAAAATATTAAATAATAATTAATAAAAAATAATTTGTAAAACCTCTAAATATGAGTCATATAACTTAATAATAACTAAACAACAGAATACAGAAACCAGTTTGGACTTTTTGGAGGGAAAATACGAATATAATAAATTTTATAATATAATTCTATGTTATCAGTCGGTTACGTAAAATATCATTTACGGAGGATTGTAATATTGGAAATAGTTTAACGGTCCGTAAATGATTTAACAGACCGTCACGTAACCGGTGGTGTAACCAATGATTGTAATACCAGGCCTAAATGTATAAAAATAAATTCGAACAATGAAAGATAGACTACAACATCACTCATAATCAACTGTTTGACCACCCCTGCTTACTTTAAGGTGACATTGTAAATTTAGAATAATATTTAATGGTTAAAACCTAAATAGGTTTTCTATAACAGGGTAGGTTTGTGCCTATATATGGATTAATCAGATCCATTGATTATATCAATACAATCGAATATGAGCCCTACGATCAAAACTCAATTAATTAATTAACATGAAATTAAAAAAATTAAAATAACAAAAACTATAATTTTGCCGATTTTTTGGTAGTTTTTCTTCTCTTGAGAAAAAACATTTTAGAAATTCGAAAAATGAGCTGAATAAAGTGCCAACTAGATGAAATTTACTACAGAAAGCATAATTTATTTCAGACCATTATTTCTACCCAAAAAAATGTTTTCATCCATAAAAAAAAAACATTTTTGTAAAAACAATACATTCCTTGCTCCATTCAGAATCTAATATTATTATTTACTATCCATTGCTTATATTTTATTATTCAGTAAAAGAAAATAAATAACATGTTTAATGTAGCAAATAATTTTTAAAATGAAAAGAAATAATATTTTATTATAGTAATATAAATAAATATATAATATTTATTATTATATTATTTTATGTACATAAAATTTTTTTTTTGTGGTATGGGAATCTCCTTCATGGATCATTTTTATTACATTACCAACATGTCACATCAGTACTCCAGTATTGTTATCTATCTCATTGACCAGACCTAAGTTATGATAATAAATTAAACTACTTACTTGTTGTTTTCTAGCTGATTTAGTAGATAATTGTTGTTGTTCCAGTTGCCTTTTATAAATTATTGCTCTTAATTTTTGCAAAGCTATTTTTCTATTTTTAATTTGTGACCTGTCTGTTTGACATTCAACTACAATACCTGATAATTAAATACTATATTAATATACATTATAACAAACTCATTGATTTAGAAGATATATTATATTCTTATATTTAACCTGTTGGTTTATGATGCATTCTAACTGCACTGTCAGTTTTATTTACATGCTGTCCACCTGCACCAGATGCTCGTTTAGTTTCTATGACTAAATCTCTATCATTTATCACAACGTCTAACTAAAATTAAAATATATTTAAACTAATTTTCATAGTTATTAAATAATTTTAAACAATTAGTTAAATCATTAATATTTAAATCTTAATACTTAGTTCCCAATATTAATAATTAATTGCTTAAGTGAAAATAATACTAATGTTGGTTTAAAAAAAATTAATGTGCTATTTTATTTAATTTAAAAATAAATTACTTCTGCTGGCTGAGGTAATATAGCTACTGTTACAGTACTGGTATGAACTCGCCCAGACTTTTCAGTTTTTGGTACACGTTGAACACGATGAACACCACCTTCGTATTGTAGCAAACGGTAACAATTATGACCCGACACCATTAAGCATGCATGCCGTAAACCTCCTAATGACATACTATTAGTGAACCATTATGATGATAATGCTGAACTGAATAATTTACCAATATCAGTGTGGCAATAATCAGCTACTTCACAATTCCAACTTTTGAAGCTGGCAAAAGAATTATACATTTCGTAAAGTTCCTGTGTAAATATCATGGCTTCTTGACCACCAACTCCAGCTGTTATTTCCATCATGATATCTTCACAATCTATTCCATCATTTGGCACCAAGGAACTCAAAAGCTATTTTTTAGTAAATGATTAATATGTAGTGATATTATTAGTGACATAATACAAAATACTTTTTTATTTGTTCTATAAAGGATAATCGACATACTTCAATTTGTAAACTTTTTAATTGCTCCTCAAAAGATTCTTTTTCTTTCTGTAACTGTGCGTTAAAATCTTTGTCTTGTTCCTTTTCTTGATTAACAAACACAATACTATTAAGACATTAATTCATAAACCTATTTGTTATAAATTTACAGTATAATAATTAATAAATAATTATATAATATTGACCTGTATCAAATTCGTTGAGCGATTCTAAATCGACTTTTAGAGCACGTATAGTAGCAATCAATTTGGAAACATTAGGTTTGGACATGGAGATAGAATAATCTTCAGAAATAAGTTTGTCCAAATATGATTGCACTCCTGGATTGATTAACAATGTGTTGGAAATTTTATAGGTGGAAGAAGTAGAATAGCATACCAAAAACTTGTGTTTCAAAAACGATGATTGAATACTTTTAATTGGCCACAAATTTCTATTATACAATCGAAACATATATCTTCCATTGAATAATTTCATACTTAAAAGTTAAAGGTCAAAGTCAGATACTTAAGTTCAACGAAGTAATCTAATACCAACAGTACTTTATATAATTTACCACTAAAATGGAAATTAGGTAACTAATAAGTTAATGGACAAAATGTACATTAATAAAAGTAATTCCTTTCAAACATCATTAGGTAAGTTAAACTTAAACAAAATTAATTCATTATTTTTCACTAAATACTATATTACAATACTACTATAAGAGTTATGTGTATTAAAAACTGAACAATTAAGGAAATGTAATTCACCAATTCATTAATATTCAAAATTTCACATATTATTTATAAAAATTATTTTAATATCATTATTATCACATATAGTATAGATATTTTATACAATAGATAACATCTTGATTCTGGGGGCCAAAATACTTTCGGAAGCGCTTGCGATCTAGTGGCTTAAGAAGGAAACCTTTTGGCGGCAAACCGATTTTACGTCTTAAGTGTACAAATATACAGATAGTATAATAAAGATAGTATTATTTAAGATTGCAGCGCACACGGAAGAAAATTGATTTTATGTATATTAGGAATACGCCAGTGGCGAATACAGAAAACAGAGTATGAATGATGGATGTGCTTCTTTTACAGATAATTAATAAAAACAATTAATTTACTAATTATCTTTTAATTTACAATATGATACATTAATGTGCATATCAATCATTGATCAAAAACAAAAATCCAGTAATTAATAAAATATAATTTATGAATAAGGTAAAACCAATAGGTAATACTACTATTGCTATAATTATAGTCAGTGAGCAATGAAAAAAAGTTAATATCAAGAATCCAATAAATATAATTTTATTTAGTAAAGTGGTCTCTGCTGGTAAAGTGGCCTAAGCTGATATAGTGAATATACATTTTCAGGTTTAGTGATCATTTCAGTATATTTTGTGTCAGTCTAAAAAAAATTGTAATACCTATTTAAAATAAAATTACAATTCAAAACGAATTAACAGGTTTAAAAATTTTATTATCTTAATTCGGATGAAATGTGTCGGATTGTGTTTTAAAGTTCAAACAATATAAATAAATATTTCCGTTTAAAAGGTTCTGAATCATCGGTGGTAATCGAGAAGGGGGGGGGCTTTAGGGGACTTAGTCCTCCAAAAAGAGTTTAAAATAGAGGTCTTAGCCCGTCTTGCCGACTGGCCCTTAGAAATGTAAAATTCCCGATAATTATTGTCATAAACATAATTTTTAAATTTCTTTTGACATTTAAAATGCGTTACAAAAAAAAACATTCTGTGGTCAAAATAAAACATGATTTTTCAAAAAAAGGTAGGTACCAAAATACTTAGATATTAAATGTAAAATTTTAAATTAATAGTTGTGAGCGAAGTGAACGGTATTGTTATAGGTCAAATGAACATGAAAAACTCAGCCCCCCCAATAATTACACCAAATTTCCGCCCCTGTACTACAATATAATACAATACAATTGTTTACGATAATGAGATTTTTAGAAATGTTATAATGTACATTTTAAGTCAAAAACGAATGTCTTGTGGAAAAAAATGTATAAAGTTGAATGTCATAGAATTTGAATAAACTATAATGCGTGAACGAATTAACAATTAAAATTAGTAAATATAAGATAATAGACCAATTGAAATCTAATATAGCATTAATAAAAGAAACATGACTTCAAAATTTGTGTGTAAATTATATAATCACGTCAGCAATAAAAATAAAAAAGCAACTATTTGCCGATTAGCGCTTAAAATTTTAATGTAAATGAGGGGAATAAATTGGAAATTAAAGTGGGGAAAGGTCATCAGTGTGACTGGCAACTTTAAAAAGTTATCTTATCATTATACCAATGACAATTTTGGATGTGATGTTCACCATTTAAAACTCCGAATTTCTTGTAACAATACAGGCCAGGCAATAATATGCCGCTGGAGATTAGTTTACCCATACATGGTATATTAATCTCCAGCGCTATACCTATTTTATTTTCTGAGTCAAATAGTTGTCTAAATATTTTATCATTTATAAATAATTGTAATACATTAATTATACGAGTACATATTAGTGTATATTATAAATCATACCTAACCTGCTTGTGATATGAAAACAATTTTTATGTTTGGACATTGAACCCCCCTTAGACAAATCCTGGTATTCTTTAATTACTAATTTAGACTTATGAATTATTATGATATCGTGGTCGGTACCGCTTGAAGGCGTTCGGGCGGGCCTCCGCGCGTAGTCGCGTATATAGTTCTGTTTATTTTCAAACACGAAGTTTATAATCATGGTTTCAAAGTTGAACAGGTCTAATGACTAAGTAGTATACTAGAGTATTATGTATTAATTTATGTTAGAACACTAATCCGTTGGGAATTTGTCAATGCGAATGTTTATACAGACCGTATATAATATAATCATAGTAACAGGGGCGGATCCAGCCCAAGTTAATGGTGGGTGGGCGACCCAAGATAACGGGGGGGGACTATAGTTTTGTGTTAAGTACGTATTATATAGGTATACATTCAGCAAAATATCCATATATGAAATTTAATTTTTCTGATGGAATGGTGGGGGGGGGGGGCGATTACCCTGAAGTTTAAATATAATAGTATTTTAAAATGTATTAATTATATATTAATACATTTTACCATTCCTTTAAATGAATTTGTTCCATTTCAGAAAAATAATTATATAGTATTTACTATTTAGTTAGGTATAAAATAACCCATTTGTATAATCATTAATCAAATAATACATGAAATTTAATAAACAAACAAATTTTGGGCATGAAATAATGTCATGTAAGTTGTGAATTAATCCTAAATATTAACGCAGAAAAATTGTTTGATATCATAGCTTAAGTTAATGTAATATAAAACGAATATAATATTAGGAATATTGTTTAAAACTAAATTGGCACAAACAAACATAATAGTAAATTGCCCCGATCGCTTCCCCCTGGATCCTCCACCGCAAGGTAATGCGGTATATCAGTATATTTTATAAAATAATTACATTGTGAATTATTATTATTTATTAGGTAGGTACCTATAAATGTGGATAAAATTCTAATTTCCAATTTGATTATTTAATTCAATTTGTTTTTAATTAAAGTTTATATTACGAACTGTTTTTGAGGGGCGGCACTGCAGCAGTACAATATTAACCTCACTACAAAAAAAAATATTATTACCAGAGTGCAACCGGACCTGAATGCCTCCCAAGTGCCGCATGCGTCTGTCAGCCTAACCTGTGTAAATACCGCAGCGCGTAATTGTATCTATATATATATTGTCGCCTATATGTTTATTTAATGTATAAGCGCCTTATTTTGTATGTATTACTTTCTATAGTTTAAAAGAAACATGCAAAAGTATGTACAAATTATTTAAATAAATTATGTTGTGGAAATAATACATAAATCAAATATTAACTTAAGTTTTATATTTTGCGCCAAAAGCTGTAATTTTTCAACTCCATTAAAGAATTGTAAAATAAAATATTGTATACAATATACATACTAGTATAATATTGTATATTATTAATTATTATTATAGAATACATCTATATTTTTTATTATAAAATTGTTAAATGACACCTTCGCAGTAGACTAAAACATAATAACATTGAAACATATTATGTGCCTTATGTCTCCATTTATGAACTTTACTTCATTCTTACACTAAAAACAGGAATAAAAAAAATAACATAAATTTAAAGCTTTACAATAACAACTTATACGTAATTGTCCTTTTGAAAAGAACTCTCACAAATCTTATAGTATTTATTCTGATTACCATAATAAATACTATAATTAAAGTCTATAGACTTAAGCGTGTTTTGAGAATTTTTTTGAAAACACAAAACATCAGCCTACCTAATTGTAGTAATTTTCCAATTATTATTTGATTTTGTGTACCTATTCTATTCATACTATATTATAATAATATTATAATGTTATGTAGATATAATTAAATATTCCTATCTAAATGTAGCGATAAGCAGTGGCGTGCCAAAGAGAGATTTTTTGAGGCAATTGCCTCAGGGTAATTTTTGGATGGGTGGGTGGATTCAATGATTAAATATGATTATAGAATTATTTTTAGTAAAATAATTCAATACCTTATATCAATTTAATATATTAAATAATTCACAGAAACAATATATTGTAATGATTCGAGAATCAAACATAATTAACAAACAAATAATTAATGCTATGATTAGGTACTAATATTAATATTATGATTTATGACTATTAAATTGACAATTTTTAATAATTTTATTAAAAATATAATATAATATGTATTATTAATATATTAAATCGACTTTCAAATATTGTAAGGGTTAGAGATATATTTATGGGGGGTCAAACCTCAAACCTTAAACCCCCTCCTACGACCAAAACAAATTATTATTATTATATTATTTTGCCACCTGTTTTAGATTTTGCATTATAATGTATACAGAATCTGTATTATAGATACAAAACATATTTTTTTTCATTATTTATTTTTTTATTATAAAACGGCGAGGGGAGGTTCGGCTTCATGAATGTTTCTAAAAAAAATCTGAACCCCCCTTTATAAATTGCTATAAATACGTCTATGGAGAGGGTATAAGGGTTAGATATTATATAGTATTTTTATATTTTAATATTTAAAGTAGGTATTAAAAATATTTGCCTAAATAAAAGGCGGAATAGTCATAGTCAAATTATGTAGTTTGACTCAGATCTGTATAGTGATCGACACTTCACTATCGATAAGAATATTTATTGCTGAGACAGTGAGATGACAATTGACAGTATGACAGTTCAAAGTCTCTACCGCCACCCGACTAATTGTTATTTTGTTAATATATAAGTATAGATACATGAAACACAATAATATTATCATTAATGGTATAAAAATTATATTTTTTCAATTTCCATCATATTGTCATATTATTTATATTATTGCATTGTTATTTTAAATTTTTATTAATCATTATATTATCATTATCAATATTATTTGTTGAACCGGAAGGACTAATTTACTATTTTTATTATTATTACTTTTATTGGTCAACGCAAAGCGCCAGATTAATATTATTACCTACTTGAATTATTTACTTATTTATTTGAATCTTATATTTATTTATTGTGCCAATTAGGCAATATTTATTAATTATTTTCATTAGTATTTTAATTTGTTACTATAATATTTTTATAAGCAGCCATTTGTCAAAATTTATACAGTCCTTTATTGTTAATTTATATATTTGTTATATTCATGGCTTAAGAGTACGCTTTTAATATTTGAGGCACCTGACAACTCCAACCAGAATTGGGCATTATTCGAATAAAAATTTATTCGATTGATTATTTGAATAAACAATTATTCTTTATTCGTTTATTTTTCATTTGATTATTCTAGATTATTTTTATTCATCATTTTAATTTTTACAATTATTGATTATTCATTATTCAACGAGTTATTCTACATTTTTTATTCATTATTTGTTTTTTCATTATTCAATTATTCGTTATTTACTATTCTTCATAGTCGTGTTTATCTCAAATGATTCGTAGATAATTTAAAATTACAACTTAATTGTAAATTGAAACCGGTATTTCTTTCTTATTGTTATATTATCTGCTATCAAAAATGTCAAAACTAAAAATCATAAATAATATTTTATAATATATAATAATCTATGATGGTAATCTAAATAGTTTAACATTGTTATCGACATGTTATTTACCCGCGTTTTACTGATTTAGTAACATTTTTTTATTAATTAAAAACAAAGTTTGACATAACTTGATGTTGCTGAAGGTGTATTGATATTTAATTTAGTATAGTATCGACATTTGATATCTCATATCCTACTGTGAAAATATTATTGTTATTGTTGTTATAATTATTTGCTTTGATATGTATATTATTTATTTATCAAAATTTTGTTACACGAAAATTGGATATTATTCACAATTTATTTATCTAATTTATTCAGAATAATCAATTTATTCATAAATTAAATTATTTAGAATAATTCTAATATTTTATTCACAACTAAAACTATTTAAAATAAAATATTATTCTTTATTCACAAATTAATTAGTTATTCATGCTTTTATTTTTTATTTATTATTTTGATTTATTTTTGCCCAACTCTGACTCCAACATATTCTTTAACATATATGTTTGATTTTAGTGTTTACCAAAGTCTAAAGATACTTTTTCGGACAAAATAATGGTCCCATTTTCACAAATAAAAGTAGAGAAATTTGTCTATAAATAATAATAATAATTTTATCTTTAGTTAATACTTAGTTAAAAAATTTGGGTTACGATCTGGGTGTGGTATTTTCAGAAATCGCCGAGCGTTATTCATTCCTCCATAACTATAGTACGACAGCATCCGTATGTCCTGCGATTGGAGTGGTGGAGAATTCGGATGCACACACAACATTCTCCACCACCACATTCCATCCTTCGCAATTCGACCTCCAAAACACAGATTACAGAAGCATGCTAATACTCCCAGTCGATACGCATGAGAGAAATTATTATTATTTAAGTAACGCAATATTGGTGTTGACTGTCTATAACTATATTGATTACATAAAAATAAAATAATAATTGATATTATTGTTATTAATTCAATTGACCATAATATAGTCATTTTTTAATTTAAATAATTTTAATTGATTATTGTCTTAATGTATTTTCGAACATAATATTTTAATTATGAATACCTATATAATGAGTGATACATAGGTACATAATATTATATTAATATTATATTAAATCATTGCTTGAAATGGAAAATTATACGATCCGGAACGCTATAAAATTAATTAAAGCCGTAAACAGCACCAAATTTTAGAGAAGACCAAGCTTTTCCAAATTTGACACCAATATTTATGTAATTAAAAAAATAAGTAGTCCCTATTTTAAAAATGTCTATTTCGTAAGTAGTTAAATTTTTAGATTGTAATGTGTATGTGTTAGAAAAAATATGGTTTACCTACAAAAATTGAAATAAACAAATCATTTTATTATCTCGTTATAAAACTTAAAATTTTATGAATCGAAATTAGAGCAAAGGCAAATATAACGAACAGGAATTGTATGAAAGACGACATGATCATTCCATTTTTTTTTTTTTTATATATATAATTAACTGCAGTTTGCAGAAATGTCATTTAAAAATTTTATAATATACTTATGCGATGAAAAATACCAATATAATATAAATTATATCTGTTTTTTTTTTAATAATATATATTATTCTCTATTATGTATATTGTATATAATATTTTATTTATATGATAGAGTTCCAATTCCAAGGGAGGTTTTAAAATGGCCATTGAGGAAAAAATAAGTACCGAGGAAATAAATATAAATACATTAAAGTAAGGGATGACATGTATGAGGGGGCAATGACAAAAGTAAAGATTGTGTTTGGAAAAACGGAAGATTTTGATGTAAGAGTTGGTGTGCATCAAAGGATCAGCTTTGAGCCCTTACCTAGCTGTTTTCCAATAGATTAGATAACAAAAAAGCGGGAAGGTCAATTTCGGACGTTCCTCCTTTATCCCTTCGGTCTTCGGAGAAATTAGTGCTTTATTATAATTAAGATTTGGTTATTTGAATGCAATAATATTGCATTAGAAAATACGATTCTGAGCGGAACTCAATATAATACAATATATTATAATGATAAACAGTTCCAAAAGTTTACCACGTGTGTAAAATACCTATGAGTATACACAACAAATTTCAAGTTCAAAATTGAATTAGTTATCATGATAAATCTAAAATTAATTTCGTCAAAATTACGATTTCTGTGAATTTTGCCGTTTTTCCGTAATTTTTTGGTAGTTTTTCTTTTCTCAAGAAAAAACTAAAGTACCATCTAGATTCTAGATGCAATTTGATACTGAAAATATACTCTATTTGTGGTAATCGGACCATTATTTCTATCTAAAAAATGTCTTCACACATACAAAAAAAACATAAAATCAATACATTCGTTGCTGCGCTCAGAATCTAAAATATAGAGGATGAGGTGAATGCAGTATAGTCATGGTGCATGCGGTGTTTGTAGTCTGTAGAGTTATTAACTTTATATAAATATAAACAATTTATTTTTTAGCTTATAGAATAAAACTTCTAAAAAAAATTCGTGATTGGATTGGTGCAGAGCGAAAATATTGTAATATAATAGCTATATGAACTATATAAACTTAATTTATATTAATAGCTGTATTTTGTGTTTATGTATTTATATAATATTTAATATTTAAATTATACGAATTACTATTTTTTATTACTTTTTTCGTCAGAAAGGAAGAATAATCTAAAAAAAACACTTGTAAATTTGTTTCTTCTTTAGGACTCTGGATAACTTCTGAATAGTGTCTGGACACTCAATGTACCTAACACGTTCGTTAATGTACTTATATTGCACTGTATTGTGGGATTGAGCCGGCTGGAGTGACTGCACCGACTATAGGTTGTATTTACCCCTTTAGAGCGTACCTCTTTTGGAGTATACTTCAAAATATTTAGCTTACAAAGTATGGAATTTTTATGATGTAACAGGACTGACACAATTGAAAAATGTATAGTGAATAGGAATCGGCGAGATAACAATTCCATTTTCTGTAAATGCCTAACGATACATGTTGACATGTTGATACGGTTTCCTGTAAACCGCTGATTTATACTAATATTGCTTTTTAGTTGTCGCCTTATCGACATCTAGACGGCGACATATTGTTCCTCTTAAATTTTTAATGTCAAATTATAATGTCTTATTTCTTCCAAAATAAAACCGGAATTGGATCTTTCTTTACTGTATGGTAAAAAATATTGTTCATTATACGATGACGGCATTTTTTCAGTAACAGTAGAGTTTTACTAACCATTCGTAAATTTAGTCTAATGAATTTGTTTTCGATCTGAAACACAGAAGGCCTCCAGGTATAAAACCGTCCGACGATCCAATGTGAAACACTATTATCCTCTTGCTTATCTCGGAGGGTTCCTTTTGACAGGTGGTGACTCCTCTAAGGAATGCGTCCCATGGTGAATTGACGGTTAGGTCAACTCATGATTTATTTGGCATATCACCTGCATTGACCCACGTTATAGTAATGGTTTAAAATTATTTTATAAAAATATTTAAATTTAATATGTTTATTTTTTTTTATTGTATTGAGGTTCGAAAGTATTTCAATGGTGCTTATTTATTGTACATATTACTCATTAGATACTTATAAAAATATGTGCCGTAATAAAATAATTCTAATAATAAATTGTTATTATTTATAATAAAAAGTAGGTACTTTTAATTTGGAAAAATAGTGTGTGGTCATATCATTGCAGTGTGGTTAGGTAAATAAATGTTTTAAAAGTTTAGAGGCAGCATGCTGCTGCGTTATGCATAATATATATTATTTGAATATTATATTAAATTAGATAATAATTTTATTATTATTACATTTTCGTAACAATATTAGGTACGACATTATGTTTTTACACAAATTTTATTGATTTTCAATTTTTTTGGCATTTAAATAAAATTATTATTTTTATTTCGTGAAAAATACTGTGATAAAATATTAAAAACATATTTAAATACTTTTATTCGAATACTTTACAAGACTGACGATAGTTCGTATAAAATAATATAAATATATAAATATTTATAAAAATAAATAAAAAATGATATTCCAAGTTTATCTCAAAGACTAAAACAAATATAATTATATTTTTAAAAAAATAAGTCGTTGAGAAATATTAAAACTTTTAAGTATTTAATAACAGTATAATACCTCCGTGTTTCCGATCCTCATTAATGTAGTAATGATAAATGAGCAGGAGGAAGGAGGAAAGTTGGTTTTGGTGGGTTGGGTTATTGTTTTATATTCAATTACTCTACGATTGTGTACGTGCCAACTGAGCGCTCCTATCGCCGATCGATCCACAATTCCACAGAGAAGATGACTTATCCCCACTCCAAATTCCAATAATGCTGTAGTTTCCAGTAGCTTAGTGGTGACTGGCGTAGTGCCGTTGTGCCGACCCACATTCCACAAAACCCTATTGTCAGTCAAGCACCCTGCGCCGCAGCTGAGCAGTTGTCATATTGGAGTTGGAGCCTTATTATGTTAGTGTCAGGAGGTGGTGGGTGATTGTAATAACGCACTCCTCATACTCGACTCATTGCTCAGTTGCGTCCGTAATTAACATTTAGTAGCGTTATCGTCCGATCGTTATTTCTTTGAGCGTTACGCGCCATTTACCATATCAATCATATCGTATTATCTATCGGATTTCTTCGTTTACGCACATCAGTGATAACGTTCTTTATATTTTGTTTTACTTACAAATTTCACGACGCTTATTCTATTAATATTTTATTATTTTCATGTGTATATCAACAAAACGATTACAATTTGTGTTTATATTTATTTATTTATTTTAAATTACGAGATACGGATTCACAATTTCAATTTTTGTCATTGGTGTTTTGTGTGTGATTAATAAAATCTTTAGATCATAATCGATTTACACAACAAAACGCTGATAATAAAAAATAATACAGTTCTGCTGATAATATTTCTCATCTTTTTTCCAGTAAGTTATACCTTATAGTACCTACATTGTACTTATTAGTAAATTATTATAAACTATGAATTATTAAATGAACATCAGTATATTATGGTGTAGGTATAAAGAAAATAGTTATAAGTAGGTAGTGATTAAATGTTTTATTATTTAGCAAAAAATTTTGTAATATATTTCATATAAATTTGTTTTGTAAAAACCATTTTCAAAGCAATAATACATAATATACTAACATGGTCAACTGTTATTTAAGATGTATAACAACAGTTTTATATTTTATTGATCTATTATACTGAAGTTTTTATCTTAAATATATAAAGTATCTTGGTTTTATTAGCGTGACTTGATAGTATATTGCACAATCAGTTTCAAAATTGGTATAATTTAGGTCTATCTATTTATTTACTTACCTATTATATATAGGTATGTGAAAAATTTTAAACATAGGTACCTATATAATTGCTATTATTTTTAAATGACTAGAATTTATATTCATTATGAAACTTCAAACCTTTGCATTATAATTCTTCTATTTATAACTATAGTAAAATTAATTACATGATAATAAGTATAATAACTATGAAAATAAAGAAATTGATATGTACTCTATACTAAAGTAGTCAAGTCTTGTGCACCAACTAGCTACTACTGATCCTTTTAGAAATCATTGATTTAAAAAAGGAATAGTACTGCTTGGTTGTTTATCATTCAACTAATGAAAACTGTAAATAATAATAATTTTTCACCCAATGCAAAAAAAAAAAAAATTCTTCCAATTTATTGACTTCGACTGTGTACAATTTATTTATTAACAAAACACAGGTATGGTAATAATTACTATTTTAAGTGATATAAAAGAAGTTTAGTCACCTATAAACAAATTATTATTTAATCACATAGTCTGTAAAAAATGAAAGGTAATTTTTTTTTTCGTAGGGTAGAAATTAATTGAGCAGTATCACAAGAATATTAACTTAAATTACTAGTAATAAATTTTATATTTCTTATTTATGGAAAAACATTCTGCTTTGTTCTTTCTTATATTATAATCACATTTTCTACTTAATTTAAATTTAGTAAAGAAAAACTACTTGTCTATTATACTTAAAAACACTTAAATAAATAATAATTTTTTATTTCCATGCGCTTAACCTAAATATATCAGATATGTTTATTTGTTCATTTATAACAATAAAATGATTAAAAACTAATAATACTTATAACAATATAATATTCTATACCAAAAGAAACTTTTTGTTAATTCTTTAGTGTCTAGTATAGATACCTACAAAACTGTTTGGTGTTTCTTAAAAATATTTTGAAACATATGTTACTATTTTAGATTACTTTAATATATTATTTTCCATATTGTTTACATTTAGAAATGATAACTTATGTTTTAAGTTATTTAATATAAAAATTATACAAAATAACTGAAATTCATGTATTTTTGTAATGGAGGCACAACTCCATGGACATTTTTACTGTGGGGACAATTGCCTCCATTGTTCCGGTGCCACTATATGCCATGGAAAATGTTTTTAATATTTAAATTTTTTTATGAAATAGTAAATAGTTGGATTTGTTGAACTTTCTGTAACTTTTTTAACTTTTTATTATGTAATAATTTAAAATAATATTATGTACTTTAACTAGACTGAAAAAACAAAACCCATAATTTTTGTGTTTATTAATGATTTATTTATATTTAAAAAATTAGGTATAATTGTAAATGGTTAAAATAAGAAATAATTATATTTCTTCTACATTACCTTATACTTCTAAATAGATGGGGTTAGCCACTCCAACTTTACATTCAAACAAGCTAACTCAATAGAATTAATCATAATTCTATCTCTCTACCTCATCTCCTGTCTTCTTCTTCCCCTAGTATTATCTATATTCATTTCATAACAATTCTCATTTCCTCTATATCATCTCTCCTAATAACATGTTCAAACCATCTCATCCTATTATTTTTTATTTCTTCTATAATTGATGCAAAAACTATGTATTTGTTTCTTATTACATCCTCTCTAACTACAGTAACTCTACACCAATCTTAACATTATCATATCCATTACATGCATCTTCTATTCCGTTTTTGTTTTGTTTTTACACAAATATTATTATTTTTTTTTTTTAAATATTTGATAATGAATAATATCTATATTTTTACTTAAAAATATAAAAGTAATTTTTTTATTTTAATGAAGTTCAATATAGTATTAATTATTAATAAATACAAAAAAAATAAAATATTAAAAAGTCATTTGAATTTCTTCCAACTAAAAATGTTGAGTTGATTTTATAACTATATTTTCTAATGGGTAGATGAACATACTTTATATAGTTCATCCAATGGCAATTCGGTAAGCAAGTGTACATATTAAATTTGCACCAATTAGCATATTATACAATATACTTATTAAAAGAACACCATATTTGTACATATTTGTAAAATATAACAAAATCATTGTCTAACTTACAGATTAAACCAAAAAAAAATGGAACATAACTCAACTAGAGGGAGACCTAGATAATTACTTGCACTCCAGGATCTCCAAAGTGTGTATTTTCCAGGTGTATTTAATGGATATCCATTTTCAAAAGTCCAGTTTGCTGACAAATTTGGAAAGGTAATATTTATATCAGATATTTTGTATTCCGAAATATGTAGTTTGATTTCACTTTATTGAATGAACATCATACGTATACAGTAGTGATGTGAAAAAACCGGATTCGCCGAAGTTTGAAAATCCGGATTTCTGAAGTTCGAAATTCGAATTTTACTGTAAATCCGAATTTCGAATTTTAAAATCCGGATTTTGCATTGAATCCGGATTTCGGATTTGAAAACATTCAATTAGTCAATTAAAGTATTCTTTTAAGAATTATTTGTAGTAAATACAGAATAATTACATATTCTTAAAATAAAATGATATTTTAAATATGTTATTTATAGATTTTAGTACCCAAACACTAATTTTATTGTAACTAGAACTTTATTTAAGACAACTAACAAAAAAACAAAAAAAAATACATCAAAACTGTAACAATGTATAAGTTCAAGGCTTTTAACTAAATTTATAAGTTATAGTATAAGTATTGTTTGGCAACTAACTTCACAATTATATATTACGTGATATGATATTCGCCAATATATATTATATTATTAAAACTACGGCATTTTACACATTTATTTAATAAACTAATAATTATACACGCCAGTGGCGTAGCGTGGGTTTCAGCCTAGCGTATGTGTTGAAATTTTAAGCTAATAAAATCGTGGGGGGCTATGCCCCCCACACCCCCTATACTGTTTTTAAAATTTTTTTTTAAAATCCGGATTTCGGATTTGAAAATTTGAAATCCGGATTTTCTAGTCAGAAATTCGAAATTCGAAATCCGGATTTGGCGAACTTTCGAAGAATCCGGATTTCATTCCCATCACTAGTATACAGTATGTTTTCATTTTATTGAATGAACAACATACATATACAATAAACCATATAATTTTATCAGTTAATGAAGGATTGAATATTTTTGAATATACTTTAGAGATTATTTTCCCATAAACACTGTGCGGATTTAGGGGGTCTAAGAGGCTGTAGCCCTCTTAAAAAATAATTGTATATAAGTAGGATGCATATAAGGATGTATATAAGTAGGATAAGTAGTATATTACCATGGACCTTGTGTTTTTTCTCTCTCAAATTCATAAACTATAAGCATAGCGGAGTGGTAGTTCAGTCCATTCAGTCCAGTTTATAGGTCTCATAGACTTATAATATAAGTATATTTATAATATAAGTCTATGATAGGTCTATGTTTATTACTATACTCTGCACTGCCATCTAGTGTTTACGCTTTAATTTATAAGTATCAGCGTCCGACATTAATTATTATTTGTTGATTCATATAGAAATATACACTAACATATAACGTAACGCTCTTAAAGTCCTTGGCTTTATCAGACGTAACACATTAGGCTTTAGATCTGTTTCCTGTCTGCATACCCTATATTTTGCCTTCGTCCGTTCCCTCTTGGAATATGGTGTTGTTGTTTGGCACCCTTATTTGGCCAAAGATGCGCATTGAGAAAGTGCAAAATAAATTTTTAACGTTTGCCGTTTACGGTCTTTTTTTACCTATCCCTAAACAAAACTATTTGCTCCTACGTTCCTACTTAAATATCCCTTCACTAGAATCCCGTCGTGTTGTTCTCGACCTTAAATTTTTTAATTTCCTCCTTGATGGTTCCCTTGATGCTCCTGATCTCCTCTCACGTATTCCTTTTAGAATTCCTTCTCACAATACTCGGTGTCCTATTCAGTTCTCATTTCCTATCCATTCCACAAATTATTGTTACTTCCACTCTTTTAATAGAATAATTAAAGTCGCTAACGAGTTCTTGTAAATCATCTACACTTATTATTTTGTATTTGTTGGTATAGTTTTTATTTTACTATTTGCTTTTTATTATATAAATGAAGAAATAAAATAAAATATATGGGCCTCTCCTTATGTTATATACTTAACCTTGGGATAGGCCATCTGCCTTATCAATGTTCTAATATAAAAACTGATGCATTTTACATGGGACAATAATATAAATCGCCTTAGTTTTCATCCCCTACAATTACCCCTTCAGAATACTACCTCGCATAATGCAAGTATATGGGTGGCCTATATATTTTTTTATTATCTATGATTATAGCATGCACTCAAAAACACAATTATATTTATGTATTATATTATACTGGTTATTACAATCACAGATTACATGAAATCTATTTTCATCTATTCTGTGCTACGATTATAGATATACATATACCTATAAATATGATAACATCATTAATTATGTATTAACTGTTTACAAATGACAATTTTTTTAATCTTATTTTAAATTTTCTATATTAAAACGTATAAAAACATCTTCGAAATTCTATTGACCAGTTAAAAAACTTAATGGATTAGCACCTTTAAATAAACTTCACGAAGTCGAAGTGACAGTTAAAGAGGTAATACAAAAATTGTCATTAAATCATAAACGACACACTGATTTATTTTATAATCTATCATTATTATTACTATTATCATTAATTATAGAATAATTATAAAATCAATGCTATTATCATATGCTGTTGCATATTTTCTATTGACTATATATAGACATACTAATTAATTAAAATAATAGTTATAGTTTGTAGTGTTTGTACGTATTGTTTAATTATATACTAAATACTAATATTAATAAAGATATAATATTAAAACACCCCTTACGAAAAACCTTGTACCATTGATTATTGATTACACAACGCTTATACTAATAGATGGAGATAATATATAGTTCCGGCAGTGGTGTTACTGAGTTGTACCCAGTACTTTATGCATGCGCTTAACCAAATTACGGTATTTTTAGTTTTTACTGATTATAAGGTACAACTAAGGAAGTATAAACCCAACACGTGATGTATGAGTGTGTAATTTGTCAGTTATAATTTGTAATAATTTAATATTTATTATTTTGAATTTTCGTATTTTCATATGAATCACGGTGTAAAATTTACAATTATTGTAAACAAATATTTTATTTGTTTGTTATTGGCGACACTGCTATTCATGAGCATAGATCATATTATTATACTATGAATAAAGCTATCTATTTAATTTGATGCCAACATGTTCTGAGACCCAATCGTTTGCGCGCATGCGCGTAATTTTGATTGGTTGAAATCACGGGGCTGCACTTGTCTATATCTCCCATGTAATATTATAAATCACTTATTGTCGCCGTAAAAGAAAAAATCCGCTAGGGTCGCCACTAGTGGGTTCGCCCAACTAAATACAATAAATCATAAGCGATACGTATAAAAACATTCCAACAACTAAATTATATATCAATATAATTAACTAATTTGTAACAAATTGAATTAAAATTCTAAGGAATCATTCTCTTAATCAATAATTAAAAAAAAAAATATTCAGAATAGTATTCGATGTATAATAAATTTTCTCCTCCCAAGGAAAAACTTTTAAGAAACTCGAAAAATGAAATAAATAAAGTACCAATTAGACGTAATTTTCTACCGAAAGCATATGCAATACGCGATAATCGGACCATTATTTCTACCCGAAAAAATTCCCCGAATTCCGGACTGCCCAATCCCTCCCTGCTAATTAGATAAACTTATAAAGTACTGTTTAAATCACTTTAAATTTAACATTTCTTTACAACATTTATAGTGATTTAATTTTACATATTAATTATAATTTTGGTATACTTGTTTATAAATGTGATTCTAGTCTTAAAAACAATTTTAAATATATAAACATGCCAGGACATCGTTGTATTGTACCAGGATGTAAATCTGGTTATGTCTCCTGTGTAAATAAATATAATTTCTTCTGTGTCCCAAAAGATCCTATTCGACTTGAAAAATGGAAAAAAGCTATACCTAGGAAAGGTTTTGAAATAAAACACAAACAACTAGTTTGTGAAGTACATTTTCAGGAAGAAGATATTATCCGGAAAAAAGTAATGACTGATACCAATGGACATATTCTGGCAGAGGTCATTATATTTTGAATTTTACAATTTATTTTTCAGTATTTCTTTTGCTGTTATAATATTAGAATATAAAATAAACTTCTTGAATTGGTCTTTTACAGGCATTATATAAACTTCCTAGACTTATGGAATGAGCAGTACCATCCATATTTCCAAATTGTCCTAAATATCTATCCAAGCCATTAATACATCGAAAACCCCCTTTAATAAGGAATGTTTCAAAAAATTGTTTATTAAATACAAATAATATTAGTGAAAATAATGTAAATAGTATCACACCTAAAAATAATGTAAATTTATTTGAATTTTCTATAATTCAAGAAAATGTGAATAGTGTAGTTTTTCCTACAAAATGGAGTAGACATGATATAGCAGGACAACTTTTGTTTTCTTATTATTGTATTAAAATGGAAAAACAATTAACTGATGTACCTATACCATATTTATTTAAAAGAGTTTGTGTGGGTCCAAAATTAAATATAAAATATTATATTATGAATAAAGAAATTGATGTTATGAATAATTTTGGATTGGAAAAAGTAAATAATATAGTAGAATTAGAAGAGCTATTGAGAAAATTGAATAGTTTTTACTGCCATCACGATCTGCCTTCATTCTTCCTTATTATGAAAAATTGTGCAATATTTTACTATTATTGGCATTGTATTATATTACATATTACATATTACATAATACATATTTTTATTCAATTACAATTAAAATTAACGTTATATTTTAATTTTATTTAAATTCAGATTACAAAAAAATAAATAATATTGTGTATTTGTGTATATTTAATGTGATTTGACTAACAACAATAAAGAATAAAGGGTGAACCTACTACTAGCGCTTAGCGGTAATTTCATTCGTAAATGCGACATTAAAAATTCAAGTTTTCTTATCAGTTACCAGTCCTTACTATTATATGTTCATGGTTGAAATCATAGACCTATAAACTAATGGACAGCGCTTAGAGAGAGAAATTAGTGGACAAGACTTGTGAGAGAGAAAGAACTACGCATTCGGGACGTTACAGTGTCCCCATCGATCAAACAATAAATTATGTTACAAAAACATAAAACAATTGAAATAGAAGAAATACATTTTTATAAAGAAGATGTATTGATCATATTGCAGGGTTTGTTGTAATGCACTGGAAGATTCAACTACATCATATACATTGATTGATATAAAAAATCATGGAAGACTAACAAAACCATCAATCAATGTAACATTTATTTGTAAAATTACGGAAAAAATATTTAGATCAAGAATTCATAAAGTACAATTTGATAGTTTATTTGCAACATTTAACCCTAGGTTTTGTTGAACATATATAAAATACAAAATATTTAATATGAATTTAAATACAATATAATTTATAACTAGATACTTATTTCTATTAAATTCCTATTTTTTTTTTTTTGTAGGGGGTTTGGATCTTTAAGACCAGTCCGTCTCATAATCAAGCTTCCATCCTTCTCTATCCAGAGCCAGATTTCTCCAATTGGGACCACCTCCCATTTGTCCAACATCTGTTCAATTCTTAATATATGCTCAATTAATTAACTAAGCAACACATGACCCTGGCATAATTAAATTTAAAATATGAAGTAGTGAAGTGCAATAAGTAAAATAATATAATAACTGTGTTTTAAAGAAATAAAAATCAAGTAAATGGTAAATATTGACTCTGCACACGCATAAAGCCATATAATCAAAAGGCTTATTCAAAATGTTTTGCCAACCACGGAATTGATGATAACGAATTTGTTAGGCTTCACACGATAACACGAGTATCTTATCTAGTATAATAAAGATATCTGTCACGGTTGAAGATAGAAGGTTATCTCTATCTACGACCGTGATATTTGTGGGTAGACCCAGTCCATTAATTTATAGGTCTATGGTTGAAATTATGCATACGTGGTAATCATAGACCTTATAGCAATCAAATAATACATATTAGTAATATAGTTTATTAATAATTATAATACATTATAGTAATTATTAATAATATAAATATAAAATAATAATTATTAATTGTGCCTATAAATAATATTATGAATATTATGAATTATTATAGTTAAACCTGTAGTAAATCAAGTATTCATTTATTTATATAATTAAAAACTATTTCATCAATAATTTTGTTCTTAAAAATTGGCACCACTGCTATAACATTACTCTTGACTGCACCATGGCTAAATATGTGTATGTCAGCAACTTTGTAAAATGTTGTTAGTTTTCGCATGTATTATTATTCCATGAAAAAAAATCTCAGTTGGCAGTGATCCATATAGTAGATTATTATTACCTCTTGAAATCATGTGAAATATCTTACTCATTATTCACGTGTGACCAATCATTACTGTTATTTATTATGATAATAATTGATAATGAATTCACTGCCAGTGGCCGCCATGACACCTGTGTATCACAAAGTTGCTGACATGCCTATATATTTAGCTATGGACTGCACCATCCTACTACGCCGGGCCGTGATGTTCTATCTTTCATATATTAATATATGGTCTATAATCTATGGTTATAAACTTGTAATCATAAAGTAGAGGAGCCGGAACTTCGACTCCTTTTTCAGAACTACCATTTTACACAGATTAAAGTATTGTAAAATGTCAATATATGATATGTTGGTGTCACTGTATTTTATCAAAAAACGATGTATTAACGCGAAATCAAAGTACTTCATATAATCTGTGGTACTATATTCTATTTGAAATAAAATCAGGCTACGGCGGCCGACTTGTGCGCATGGGCGTGACTTCACTATGTGCACAGACTTCGAACAAAAACGAAGGCAAGATCGACGTAATTAGTACATAGACCACCGACCTGAACAAATCATTTCTTGCATTGTAGACTCTGAAACAGATGCGGTGCAGAACGGTACGTTGTGTTGTAATTTTCCGTACTGGCACTCGCGCACCACATTATCACATACATATCACACGAATATGTGGCGGATAAAAATAGGCGGTACCTGACTGCCGCCCGACTTAAACTAGTCGCCGCTGTAGCCTTATTTCGAATAGAGTATATATAGGTCAGTTATTTTATGTGCGAAATGCGAATCGCGACTATTTATTTATTTTTATGTCGCAAACTGAGCGTATGCATATGCAATATACATTTTGTATTTTACCTACATTGTTTATTAATGTATGTAAGTTTGAATATAAGTAGTTTGTTTTTTTTATAATTATTTATTAGTTATTACCTAATAAAATAAATAATTGAAAGTTCAAGAATATATGTATTGTTATTTACATGTATAATAATTGCTTTTATACCATTCAAAATATATATAAGAATTTAGTTACATAAAATGATGAGGAAGGAGTCAATCATCAAATTTTTTTTCAAATGAATTATAGTTATTTCTTGCTTTAATTTCAAACAATTTAATATGTTTTCTTAGTTGATTTGTGTTGATTTTCTCTACTACATATCAAACAACTCAGCATTGTTGTATGATATATTAATATAAATATAACACAAGTAGTTAATAAATAATTATTAAAAACAAAACTACTTGTAGTCACAATTGAATAAATTAATAAAAAATGCATATGCATAGGCACAATTTGTAAAAGAAGCAATAGCGATTCGTGATAATAGTAAAGTAAATACCGCCAAAAACCATCAAATCATTTTTTGATAAAACACAGTGACACCAACATTGATATTTTACAATATTTTAATCGATTTAAAATGGTAGTTCTTAAAAAGTAGTTAATGTTCTGGAGTCAGTTCGTGATAACATGGGCTTCTCTATAGTACTTTATACTTGTAAAACGTTACATACTTGTAAATGTTTAAATATATAGGTATGACAGCAACTTTTTGATACGCAGGTGTCATGGCGGCCACCAGTGAATTCAATTTTAATAATTATTATTAACAAATAACAGTAATAAGTGGAGTCCAATGAGATATCTCGATTATGAAAATATATCGATCACCTACTATTCAAATAATTAACTAATATTACCATTATACAATTACTAATATCAATTGAAAATTTCGATTACTAATAATTTGATTATAGAAATAATTCAATTATACCCATCACTAAATTGGACACTCATGAATATTGAGTGAGCTATAAATCGTGTTTTCACAAAGGTACCAACAGGAAACTGTTTACTAAAAATCGTTTTGACGAATGTTTTTGATTAAAACAGTATACTGTTTACTAAAATCATGTTATTGAAACTCCCTATTAAAGCAATGGAATTCTCAAAAATGTAAACAAACCGAAAAATGTCAGTTTTTCAAAAACTTTCATATAATCTGTGATATTAGTATACAAAACCTATGATAATTGATAACAATTTATTTAATGGTACAATATTATGGTGAAATGAGTTTACAATAATTTAATTTCATGAATGTTGTCACTATGACGTGAAGACGAATTTTAGTTTGTTTACATCAGTGTTTCCCAACCTTTTTACTACCGCGGACCACTTCGATAACATTTTATAGGTCGCGGACCACCTCAATTTAAGAAACTAGGAAGACTCTTTTTTTCAATTTTTAATTAATAAGATCTTAATCTTAATGTGATTTTTGTGACTGCATTTCTTTGACAAGTTTTTCAATTCTTGGAGGAATGTTGCTCATTGCTAAATTCATGTCGTCACTTACGTCAAAACGATTCCTCTGTTAATTTTTATTAAGTACACTAGAAAATCCTTATTCACACAAATAAGTAATTGAAAATACTAGAAAATAACGTAAGGTGATTTTCCGGAGTTGAATATGTAATTTTGCCCTTCTGCATCAAAATTCTTCAAGGTTCATACCAGAATCAAACATATTTTTGTAGTTCGATGACAGCTTCTTGAAGATATTCTGGGGCTTCTTCAACTTTTGCGTAAAAGGGGTTCCGAATTATTTTATGAATACTGTTAACCTCGTTCCATTCCGGAAAGTAACGAGTAAATTCATATTTTAACTTTTCAAGATGTTTTTTATGTTATGTTCAATTTCGATTCTAATAACAGCATTATTTATCGTCATTGACAAGAGTTTGGAATGTCTGAAAAACTGAATAATTATTGTTCTCGATTATATTTATCCATAGAGTAATTTTGCATACAAAGACGCGAATTTTATCTTCAAAAATAAAAATATTTGCTCTACCTTTCAAGGTTTTATTTCCCGAACTTTGAAGTCGCAAATTAAGGTTATTTAAGTGTTCAAAAATATCTACTAAATAAACAAGTTGTAATTCAAATTTCAAATCACAAAACTTTTCCAGTTATTCTGAATCCTTCTGATTATAAATATTTTCATTTCCTTTTTTAGTTCATACAACTGTTTTAGCATATTCCCTTTTGAAAGCCAGCGAACCTTTGTATGAAAAAGTAATGTGTCGTATTCGGAGTCCAATTCCACACAGTCTTTTAAAAATACGCGTGTTAAGTGCTTTGCTTTTTACAAAGTTCACTAACTTTATTCCTAGTTTCAAAACATTAGTTAATTTTTCTGGTAACTTTTTTGTAGCTAACGCTTGCCGATGAATGACGCAGTGTGTCGTTAAAGTTACCGGATTTTTTCTTTTACTAATGTTGCAAGACCTGAACGTGATCCTAGCATAGCTGGAGCTCCCATCCGTACAAAAGCCAACTAATTTCTCTCACTCGAGATCATGATGTTCAAAATAATTGCTAATGATTTGCATTACATCAGTCCCTTTTGGCATTGTCTTAAGTACATTCGAGAGCAATAATTCTTCTTTTATGGTCTTATCGTCAATGTCTAAAAATCGCACAAAAACTTATAACTGGCAACATTGCGCAATAGTAGTAGTTTCATCGCATTGAAGAGCGATGAAAGTTTTACATTTTATTTCGAAAAATTTTGGTGGTCGGTCTTTGAGAGTCATTATGAACTGTATGCAAAAGTCGCTGTAGTTTGGTTGGTTTCAAGGCATCATTACTAAGCACAACAGTACATATAACACACTGAGCTCTTACTTCTCGATTTATTTCAATCTCAGTAAATCCATATTTAATAAAACTACCATCATATTTCTTCTTCCGTGACATATTTCTGATTACGATGTTTGTTATACGGATAACGTGAAAACGGCGGTTTTGTGTGCTTCTCAAAACTTCGGATAATAAAAGTTGTTGATAGCCTATAAATTATAAAAAAAGACTACGAGAACATACAATACAAATTAAAATTAATAAAATAATAAGTAAAAAGTGGAAAGGCCGATTGTAGACGTTCCTCCTTCGTCCATTCGGTCCTCGGAGAAATTAGTGGTTCATTATAATTATTAAGATTTGAATGCAATGATATTGCATTAGAAAAAAAAATTCTGAGCATATCTAAATATATTGCAATATATTATACTGATAATCCATTTCAAAATTTACCACGAATATAAATTACATATGTAAATATGCAAAATAAATATCAAATCCCTATGATCAATATTCAAGGAGTTATCATTCCTTTTCAAGGAAAAACTTATAAGAAATTCAAAAAAATATTTTTATACATCAGAAAAAAAAACTATAAAAATTGCCGATTTTCCACTTTTCATGGAAAAACTTTTGGGAAATTTGTTAAATAAAGTACCGACTAGGTGAAATTCGCTATAGAAAGGGTACCCTATTTATGGAAATCGGACCATTACTTCTATCCGAAAAATGGTTTTCATATATCAGAAAAAAGCCTATAAAAATTATCGATTTTCCGCTTTTCAAGGAAAAACTTTTGGGAAATTCGAAAAATGAGCTAAATAAAGTAGCAACTAGATGAAATTTGGTATAGAAAGGGTACCTTATTTGTGATAATGAAACCATTATTTCTACCCCAAAAATAGTTTTCATAGATTAGAAAAAAAAATATAATAAAAAACCTATAAAAATTTGCCATTTTTCCGCTTCTAAAGGAAACATTTTGGGAAATTCAAAAAATTAACGTAATAAAGTACCAACTAGATGAGATTTGGTATAGAAAGGTTCCCTTTGTGTGGTAATCGGACCATTATTTCTATCCGAAAAAAGGTTTCATAGATCAGAAAAAATAAAAAGCCTATAAAAAAAATTTGCCTGTATAGATTTTCAAAATATTTTATAAATGATTAAGTAATATAGTATTGGACTTCTAGAAAATTTTCAAGCAGATAACCTCAAAATTGTAGGTAATATTAATTTTTTTTGGGAAAACTTTCAAAGCTCTATATTTTTCCAAATAATTAACTGTTTCGTTGCAAAATTTTACCACGCTTGTAAATAACCTATGTTAGTACTCAAAACAATTTTCAAGTCTCTACTATTAAAACTTAATAAGAAATCACAAAAAAAAAAAAAATATAATAAAAGTGTATAAAAAATTGCCAATTTTCCGCTTCTTAAGGAAAAACTTTTGGGAAATTCGAAAAATGAGCTGAATAAAGTACCAAGTAGACAATATTTGCAAGCGAAGCATATGCTATACGTGATAATCGGACCATTATTTCTACCCGAAAAAATGTTTTCATACATAGAAAAAAAAAAAATCTTTGTAGAATCAATACATACCTCACTCCGCTCAGAATCTAAAAGAAAGCCAACTACCAATTTACTAACAATTTACCAACAATAATTCATTTTTAAACCCTTTATCATGACAATTTATTTAAATTAGACAGTGATGTAGACAATTTCTTCAGCATTTAATATTTGATATACTGACTTTTTACGGATAAGAATAGTCTATTGCAATTGTTGGTTCAGAAAATGTATAAATTAATAGGAACAAAATAATGATATGAATTAATACAAATTAGTTTTTTTTATTTACATTCTTTAAAAATAATTAATATAAAATAGAATAAAATATCTTTAAATGACATTAGACATACACTATTAGTTTCAAAGAACTGACAAAGTGTAGCAGTTAAGACTTTTCTGATGGAAAGGAAAAGTAATAAAATTATATTATAATTAGAAAAATGTTTGAAAATGTAGATCCTATGAAATGCTTCCAAAACATTTCATAGAATTGATCTCATTAGATAGTAGATATAGTTAGGTTAAGAACTATCATTGATTAATTCAGTATAATATAATATAATTAATCAATGGTAGGTACTAAGTACTAGATATTAAAACCAAAAAGTAAATATGTACTGTGTGAAAATTTGTTACAATTATATTATTTATCTTACATATTAATATACATATAGTGTTTTATTGTTATAATATTAAAATATCTCTAATATAAATTTTATAGCAGTAGTCATTGTAGTAGTGGTAAAGCGAATAGTACTGAAAAATTACATTTTTATAGGTACACTGATTAAATAATAACAAATATTTTTTAAAAACATA
Source organism: Eriosoma lanigerum (assembly GCA_013282895.1). NCBI lineage: Eukaryota > Metazoa > Arthropoda > Insecta > Hemiptera > Aphididae > Eriosoma > Eriosoma lanigerum. Next base: position 20,394,016 of record CM023357.1, read on the forward strand.
CTATAAGATAAATTAACAATACAAATAACAATTTTTACAAAATAGATTTCCTTCTGATGAAATAATAAAGAAAATGTGAGTTAAAGCAATTAATAAAGAAAACTTTATTCCTAATCAATACAGTAAAGTATGTAGTAAACATTTTACCCACAATGATTTCTACCAAGGAAAAGGATGTTCTAGACAATTATTAAGAGAAACATCAGTATCTAATAATTTTACAAGTATTTTTAAAACTTTAACCAGAATGAAAAATAGAGGTTTGCAATTAGCATCTGAAAGTGTTTTCAGAATTATTTAAGTTATGGAAAAATACTTCAAGTCAGTAGTAGAAAATAAACAATTTTTTCCAAAAATATAGATATAAAAATAATTTTTTCAGTTCAGAATACCTTAACTTTATCATCAAATATTTTCCCTGAAACTGCAGATTGTTGGTATATAACAGATTTATGTACAAGACCGCATAAGATTTCCTTGATTAATTAAATTTCTTGTACATATTTAAAAATAAGACTTCATTCTTATAGCAAAATATTAACTTCAGAAATAAGAAAAATTGCAAGTAAAAGACAAAAATTACATCAAATTATTTTATTTAGTAATATGTAATATGACATGTTATATACGTACAACTTACTTTTTAATTATTTAATAATAATATGATTGATGTACTTTACTTTGTAACATGAATATTAATTAATTAATTATTAATATTAAATGATTATTAATTTATCACCTCTACACGGTAAAGTATAAAGTATAATACTATAAACAATTAGTTTCGCGTGGTTTAAATTAATAACACTTTATTATGTATTATTATGACTATAAAAAAAATTATTATATTTATAATAATTAATAATTATAATTGTTTTATATAGTCTGTGTTAATAATATAATGATATCATGATAAGACACAGGTGACTACTCAAAATGGCGACATCTGCGACTTCAACATTTTTAACGGTCAGTAATAGGGAACCTAGCAATCTAGTTTATGATCCATATCTATGTTATAGTTGAGATTTTCTTTCATGCAATATCATGCCATCATGGAATAATAATACATGCGGAAACTATAACAACATTTAACACAGTTGTTGCATACCTATGTATTTAGGTAGTGATGGGCACTACCGACTAGTTATGACTATTGAATATCATTATAGTCCAAAGAAACTACCGAATGAATAACCGATAGTTTTATTCGAATGAAAATCATTCGATAGTTTTATTTAAATGAATATCAATAATCATACGATAATTCTATTGGAATGAATAATCATTATTTATTAATCATTCATTCAACCGACTCCATGGTTATAGCGCATATTCTGGATCGGATTTGGTAAATTTGGACCACTGAGGCACCCAGATTTTATATTGATGGCCAATCTTATAAATTTTATCTTTTAAAAGTACTTAAATTATGTTTAATTTATCCTGATTACTTTTATTAACACTCTTTTTATGAATTTGTGTAGCTGCCAACTAAGATTTTCTCGATAACTTGTCTGGCTAATTCGAGTCTAGCATAGGTAAGAAAGAGGTATGTCAAAATTGTATGTCTTTTACATTATGATTTAATATTCTATAACACTGCTATTAATATAGACCCTAACTACTCCAAAAAATATTTTTCCTAACTACGCCCTTGAATCATTTGAATTTACATTTGTCAAATTTTAGTTTTTTTCAGAAATTATTTGGTTTGAACACGAAGGTTAAAATCTTTTTCTATTAATCTTTAGGATTCGAATAAAGATTTTTTTTACACTTGAGTGGTAATATTCTATTATCTTGGTGATGGCGCTATAATAAATGGCTTTAAACAAAAATTAAATATATAATATATTAATCAAATAAAAAATACAAATACGTAAAATAGTTATGAACACTCAAAACTCAACCTAATAGTTTATGAGTATACTTTAATAGTATTTAACGTCCTAAATTCTTCAACAGTCTAGTTTCTACGACACACGTGTTAGGTCACTATAATCGTTACGTGTACAACTGTAAGATGCAAATTGACAATTGTGATTTTTAATTGACCAAATGACAACAGGAGACACAATAAGATAACTGATAAAGTGATAATATAGGTAAATTGGCACCACGAATTAGCCACAAAGGCAAAATTGTTTATGTAAGATAGCCACCACCACGAACATTACATTAACAAAGTAACAATAAAATAATTCATTTTGTCCTATTCAAATTTCGAATTAAAATCATTCGATAGTTTTATTCGAATGATAAACATTCGATAGCTTTATTCGAATGAAAATCTTTCGATAGTTTAAAAATACAATCGAATTACTAGATAGTTTTAAACTATCAAACAAGTCGATAGTTTTTATTCGATAGTGCCCAGCACTAAATATTATTTAACCATGCTTATAATTATGTATAATAATACATGTGGTGGAATACTACGTACATGGGAATTGGCGACAGGTACACCGCCTTAAAAAAGTAAAATAATAAATTTAGAAGTTCGGCACAAAACTACGTCACGTATATACTTTTCTATATTCATATCGCAATGCTTTGTAGTTTGTATATTTTAAGAATAGTATTATTTTAGTGCATTTAAAAACAAAAGTATTAACAATTGTTTTATTAACTTTTAATTTATTGCTATATAATGTACATATTTGATTTAGGTAGATATGGATGAATCAGCAAATAATGACAACAATAATAAAAAAGAACTTTCTGAAATTCATAGGTAAGTAAATAAATTTAATAATAATATTTAAGGCGATAATGCTGTATTAAATAGTAAATGGTAATATTTGATTAATTTAACTGTTGATTAAAATACATTGCAACATAGAACACATATTATGGATAATAATTACTTTGTAATAAGTTGATATTAATTGTATTATACTATAGAATACAATATACTGCTATACTACTTGTATATTTGATTAGAGAGTTTACTTTATAATATAAAAGTTAAACATATTTTTATTAATAATGATCGCTTTGTATATATATATGTGTGTAATAAATTATTAAATTAGTAATATAACATAATTATTGAAATCAAAATTCTTAATTAAATATTATGTGGATACATACCTATATTATTGAAACATCAATTTAGTTTTATTTATTCTAGTACCTATAATAGCAATTGTTATATGTACAATTAAAATTGTTTATATAGAAATTATTTAAGATATTCCCCCATCTTACACTATATAACTATTTCCTTCTATCCAACAGAAAATATAACAATATAACTGTCACATAGAACTTAAATCGTATCATTTGAATTAGACTTACAGATCAAACACTTTTTACTAAATTTAAAGAGTGGAACATGTTTGAAATTCTTTTATGAGCTTTTTGTATAATATTAGAACAATTTACGAATTATTAAATAATTTAATATGTACGCTTGCTTACTGAATTTCAATTGGATTAGGTATAATAAAATACCTATGTTCATCTTCCCCCTTAGAAAATAGTGGTTATTCAACATTTATATTATTTTTATTTTGTAGAATATTCAAAGATATATATGCAAAAGCTCCTCCAATTTTAAAAGATTTGTCCAATCAGAGTATAGATATTGAGTACAGAGAATTTGTACTACATGACCTTGATTTGAAAAAAAGTAATATATTTGTTTAAATTATTATTTTATATATATAATTGCTTTTAAATTATTTTTTAGTCAACAATAAACTAAATGATGACAAGTACAAGTCAATGATAGAGGTTATTAAGGATATAAGACTTGTATTATTAAATTGTTACAAATTTTATGGTACTAAAAGTGATTATACTATAAAATCACTAAAATTTGAAGAACTGTTAGAAAATAATATTAGTAAACTTGACAAGTAATAATTTTTTTTTTTCATTTTCTTTTAAATATAATCCTAAAATTATATTATATTATTTTAGAGATTTAAAAGATTTGGCTAGTGTTGATCTTACTTTAAATTTACTTAACATCAAAAGAAAACCTAATTTCAAGTTTCGATATCCACAAGGTATATTATTAAATATATATAGTTATCAAAATATTGTGTTATAAAAACGGTTAATTTTTAATGGTATTTTCATTATTTTTATTACACAAAATTCTTGCTATTTTGTTTATACGAGGTCTGTTCAAAAATTACCATGACAAATTTTATTGAGACTAATCTATATATGATAATGATTAAAATTATAAACAGATTAGTATTTTTAGTATTTTAAAGAAAGCCCATAGTCACTATCTTATCTCAGTTTAATACTATACATTATTAATCCGGTCAGTTTGTTTTGTTCCCCGTTTTCGACATATTTTTAATTAACAAAAAACGTGTGTGCATCAAGTTTTGCTTGAACTTTGTAGAAATGCAATGGAAACGTACGTATTGATTAAAACTGCTTTTGGGGATGATTCTTTAAGTCGTTCTGTGACTTTCAAGTGGTTTAAACGTTTCGAGTAAGATCAATAGACAACCATTAATGATAAAGACCGTCGACATCCAGAAACAATGATATGGTGTAAAAGTGCAAAATGACTGCAGATTAACTATTGCTGAGTTAGTAAGAGGAAGGAATCTCAATTGGTTTTTGTTACCATTGTAAAATTTTAACAAAAAAATTACTGAGGATTGCTGCTAAATTTGTTCCATTCTCCCATGATTGTTGAAATTAAAACAAAAGGATATTCATATAACAATATTTCAAGACCAAAAAAATCGTTCTGTTGATGTTATTTTCATAAAAAAAAATAACATCATGGGTGATTAGACATAGGTTTAAGGATAAAACCCCGAAACAAAATTTTCCCCTAGGCCTAAAAAAGGCTAAATGATCAAATGTCAAGAAAATGCTGATTTTTTTTTTTAATATTTAAGATATTTTTCATTTTGAATTTATACCCCATTTAATCAATCAGATATTCTATAAAGAGAAAATTCATAAAAAGCGCCCAGAAAAATGGCGAAGTGGAACTAGTTTTCTTAACCACGACAAAGTGCCAACATATTCAGTGCTGTTGATTCGTAAATTTATACTGATAAATAAATACCTGTAGTACTGCATCCTCCATCTCCTAATCTGGCCCCTTGTAATTGTTTTTTCTCTACCTAAGACTAAAATCTGTGCTTAAAAGACTTAGAATAAATTAAAGGGTATGTGGCAACAGCACTTTAACCAAAGCTTTAACTTTGGAACATTTCCAAAGGACATTAAAAAAAATTGGAAAGATTATTGGGATCACTGCATATCATTCAGAGGAGAGTATTTTGGAGAAGATATCTTTATAATATGTAACTCCATTAATGGAGTGTAATTTTTATAAATAAAATCCTACTTTTTAAACAGACCTCGTTTATATGTCATAGGCTATTGGTAAAATACTGTTTTATACAAAAAAAACTTGGCTCTTTTTTAAATGGTCCAATTGAAATTATTTACCTTTTTTTTTACAAAAAAAGGCCTTTTATTTTCTAGGCTTTTTGCATAGACATCATTTGGGTTCTTTGAAAAAAACTATGTTTAAATAGTGAAATTCATATTAATTATATACAGGGCTTGAATGTTGTAGAAGCTAAAATAGACAAAATATGCATTAAAAAATATATGAAAATTGACTAAATACGCATTTTTAATTTTCGTTTTTAAACTCGTCGTTGTATAGAATGAATTTCTAGATTGGCCTGCTATAAATCAAAGATATACAAACAAATATGCAATTCCTATAACTTCTGAGCCCTAGTTATATATAACATATAATACATATACTACCTATATACATATGTCTTGTATATAATAAATCTAATTTTAATCAGCACATGAAGTTATAAGAATAAATAATACGTCAATAAATACATTATTAAATTTAAAAAAGTCATTATTTTATTTATTGAAACAATTTTCTTTTCAAAATACTTAAAGTCTATACAACTAATTTTTTTCAACTAGTATAACATTTGTTTATTTGTCTTTCATGAAATTATCAAAATAAAAAATACTTATTATTCACTATATTTTACAACATTGTAGAATTATATAATTGTACATATTTTCAAAATAATGGCAAAATATAAACTTAATAACTTAATATTAATTTTCTGATCATAAAATTATAATATAGTATAAATTAGGTATAAAATAATTAAAACTAATGTTAAAAAAAGTTAAGTTAAGTGAGAATGTCGATTGTGGACGTTCCTCCTTCGTCCCCGGAGAAATTAGTGGTTTATTACAATTATTAAGATTTGAATGCAATAATATTGCATTAGAAAATATGATTCTGAGCGAAACTCAATGTATTACAATATAATCCATTCCAAAATTTTACCACGTGTGTAAATTACAAATGTAAATATTTAAAATAAATTTCAATTTCCTACAATCTAAACTTATTTAGTTATCAAGAAATAAAATAATGAAACCGTAATTTTGCCGATTTTCAAGAATTCTTACTTTAAAAGCCTATAAAAAAAATTGTCAGTGACAATTTTCAAAATATTTAGTAAAAAGATTAAGTAGTATATGATTAGACTTCGATATAATTTTCAAAGTGATAAACTAAAAATTGCCGGAAATATTAAATATTTTTGGAAAAAAGTTCAAAGTTCTATACTTGGCCAAATAATCAATTAATCCTTTCTAAAATTCTAATGCATATGTAAACTTCCTATGTTAATATTTAAAAAAAATTTCAAATCCCTACGATCAAAACTCAATTAGTTATCATGAATTAAAAAAATTTTAAATAACAGAAACCGTAATTTTACCGATTTTCCGCCATTTTTTGGTAATTATTCCTCTCCTAAGGAAAAACTCTTGAGAAATTTAAGAAATGAGTTAAATATAGTATCAACAAGACACGACTTGCTACTGAAAGTATACCCTACTTGTGGTAATCGGACCATTATTTCTACCCGAAAAAGTGTCTTCATACATAAAAAAAAAATATCATAATATTCATTTTTACTAAAATTATTCAAATTTTAAAAGCTTATAAAATAAAGTTGCAACTTATGATTTTCAAAATATTTTGTAAAAAGATTAAGTAGTATATGATTAGACTTTGATAAAATGTTCAAAGCAATAAATCAAAAATAGCCAGAAATATTAAACATTTTTGGAAAAAAGTTCAAAGTTCTATATTGGGCCAAATAATTAACTAATCCATTCCAAAATTGTACCACATATGTATATTACTTATGTTAATAATCAAAAAAAATTTTAAGTCTTTACGATCAAAACTCAACGAAATTAAAAAATTTAAAATAACAGAAACCGTTTTTGTAGTTTTCCCCCTTCTAAAGAAATACTTTTGAGAAATTCGAAAAATGAGCTAAATAAAGTACCAACTAGATGCAATTTGCTACCGAAAGCATACCCTACTTGTGGTAATCGGACCATTATTTCTACCCAAAAATGTGCTTTTATACATAAAAAAAAAAAAAAAACATCTTTGTAAAAGCAATACATTCCTTGCTTCGCTCAGAATATAATATCAATAATATTGGTTATTAATATATAATCAAACGAGCTGACATTATATTCATAGGCGTAACTAAGGCTAAATTTGTATGGTATCAGTGACCTATGGGGACTTTGCCCAACAACCCTAATATTGATTATCAGCACAATTTATATTGCTTAGTAGTCCTTACTTGTAGACATTACTATTTATTAGTTGTTTTTATAGTAAAATGTTGTCACTAATTGGCAAACTACATAAATACATTTTAATAAGAAGGATAAAATCAATAAAATATATACTATACAGTTAATATCTTTTAAATATTTATTACAAACTTTAACTAAAAGAACATCATTTTTCTTTATTTAAGATGGATAAAAAAGTATAACGATCCTGTGCCATGGAAGATCTAAGCTAAGTTTTAATTATAAATACTAGTATTTATAATCAATGGTATTATGTATATGAAATTATGAAAATATATTAGTATTTAAGTAATAATCAAAATAAAAAAATTTGACAACAAATTTGTCATAAAGTTATTAGATATTTTCACGGTAAAATAGCGATAGCAAAACTGTGATAGTGAATTTTTCTGTATTCAATAGATTTCATATTTAAACATATATTTTCCAAAAAGAACAACTGATTCTGGTCTCTATGCAAAACGCCTTGAAAATAGCATGCTATTTGTAGAAAAGAATTTAAATAAACCCAGCTTTTAAAAGGCTAGTTTTATAAATAGTCTATGTCATATATATACATTTTTTTTTTTTTGCTTTACGCGCCATTTAGGCGCTTCGCAACTTCTACCAAAGCTCTCCAAACTTCTCGATCCTCTGCATCCTCAATACTTGCTCCATTGCTTAATCTCTTCAGGTCGTCCTTTACTCGGTCCAACCACCGTTGTCTTGGCCTTCCTACAGGTCGTTTTTTATTTGGTTTGTTGATGAGTACCTGTCTTATCAATCCACCCTCTGCACGCCAAACATGGCCAGCCCACTCTAACCTTTTCGACCTTAGAAAATCTTTTAAATTGGCTGTATTAAACAGACTGTTTAAGTCAGCGTTTTTTCTTCGCTCGTATACACCGGTATTGGGGTTTAATATAGGTTTAATATATTTTTCTAAGTATTTTCCTTTCGAAAGTCAATAGTTTATTCTCGTCACCCAGCGTCGTGGAACATGTCTCACATCCGTAAATGACAATGGGGCGCAAGTAGGCAATGTATAGTTTTTTCTTTGTGTCTAGATAGCAGTTTCAATGTGAACATTTTTCTCATTGCATGGTATCCTCGGTTTGCTGCACTTATCCTGGACTTAATCTCGTTATGCATATTATTTTTATGATTTATATTAGCGCCTAAGTACTTAAAATTTTCGACTTGCTCAAAAGAGAAATGATCAATGCCCACATTTTGTAATGGAGTAGGTCGTCTATTCATTAGCATATACTTAGTTTTATTTCCATTTATTTTAAGGCCCATCTTTTTACTTGTCAATATGACCTTTCGTACTGTCCCTTCTAATTCCGTTTTCGATTCTCCAAATAACACAATGTCATCCGTATATGCTAAGAGAGTTGAGCGCCCCAGTACTTCTATTTCTCGGTCTCCCTGCATATCTCTTACGACTTTTTCAAGTGCTAGATTGAAGAGAGCGGGAGATAGTGCGTCCCCTTGTTTCAATCCACATCTGACCTCAAACTCCTTAGATGTTTCTCCAAGAAAACGCACTTTGCAAAGCGTGTCAGAATTGCAGCACTTTATTAACTTAACCAACTTCTTTGGTATTCCGAAAAGTATAAGTGCTGACCATAGCCGGTCTCTAATAATGCTATCATAAGCTTGCTGGAAATCGATGAAAATCATGTGTAGGTTGTGTAGGTCATGTCTTTGTCATACTCATAATACTTTTCCATAACCTGTCTAAGGGTGAATATATGGTCAGTAGTGGACTTTCATTTCATGAAACCACACTGGTATTCACCGATTATTTCTGTTGAATATTTTTCAAGTCTATGTAAAATGGCTATTGACAAGACCTTGTAAGCAGTGTCTAAAAGGGATATGCCACGGTAATTTTCCACTTTTTTAGGGTCTCCTTTTTTGTAAATCGGGCAAATAATAGTGGTGTTCCAACCCTTTTCTAGTTTTTCTTGCTACCATATAGTTGAGATGGTTTTGTGTAAGTTTTCCAGGAGGTCTCGCCCAGCAAGTTTGAGTAACTCCTCCTGGAGCTTTGTTATTCTTCAGTGACTCCACTATTGATTTAATCTCTTCCAAACTAGGTTCCAGCACTTCTGGTTCCACTGTAACATATATTTAATCCTCAGCCGGTTCTTTAGATCCATCTGTATTGTTTGTTTCATCGTCTGATTTATTGTTTAATAGATTCTCAAAATATGTTTGAAACTTGTCTATGATCATTTTAGGGTCTGATATGAGATTGCCATCGCCATTAGTCATAAGATAGGTACGAGATTTAAAGTCTTCTTTTATTGATTTACATTTTTCAAAGAACATTTATTGGGGTCCTTTTTATATGACTCAATGTCATTAAGGCATTTTTTTCTGATGCTCTTTTCTTTTGCCTAATTATTCTATTTGACCTTGCGCGAAGCTCTGCATATTCCTGTAAATTTGAAGTCGAAGGATTTTGTATCATTTTAACTCTTGCTGCTTTTCGATTTTTTATCGCGTCTCGACACTCATTATCAAACCAGTGATTCTTACTTTTTCCCTTGGTAACTCGGAGAGTTTCTGCTGCTTTATTTAGTGATTCCTTTATTTGGGTCCACTCTATTACATTACTCAATTCTCCTTGTATTATGTTAAAGCTGTTCAATCCTTCCTTTATTCTGTTTTGGTATTCCATGATTTCCTTTTGATCTCTTAATTTACTTCTATCTAGTTTATGTGCTGTATTAGGTTGTTGCTTTTTTCTTCAAATCGTTGATAGTTTTAACGATAGACTTGCTATCACTAAAAAGTGGTCTGTGTCCCCATCCGCACCCCTATAGCTTCTGACGTTTTTTATGCTTGTTCGGTGTCGCTTGTCAATAATTATATGGTCGATTTGACTTTTCGTCTTACCGTCTGGGGCAGTCCACGTGTGCTTATGAATGTTCTTTCTAGGGAAATAGGTGCTACTTATAATAAGGTTTTTTGATTCTGCAAAGCCAACTAATCTCAATCCATTATCATTAGATACTGTGTGCCAGCTCTCTTGGCCTATTGTTGGTCTAAGAAATTGTTCTTTACTGACCTGCGCATTCAGGTCACCAGCAATTATTTTGATGCATTTGTTTGGTAGAGAGTCAAATAATCTCTCTAGATCCTCATAGAAAATATTTTTCACTTCTTCCTCTTAATCCTCTGTCGGGGCATAACCGTTAATTATACATATATCGAAATTCCATCCAGCCACTTGCAGGTAGCACAGACGTTCATTCACTGGCATGAAACGTTTAATGCTTGGCATTATGGAGTTTCTAACTACGAAACCTACTCCTTGTTCATGTTTGCCTGTCTCTTTGCCACTAAAAAAGATAGTTGAATTACTAGACTGAACATTACCATTTCCTAGCCAACGAATTTCTTGTATTGCGACTATTGGCACTTTGTATTTTTCAATTTCTTCCACAATATTCTTTAAAGCTCCTGCTTTATAGAGAGTTCTGATATTCCATGTTCCAAACCGAGTCTCCAAAAGTTTTCCGTTCCGAGTTCCACATAAAATCCCATTATTATCCACATTCCGAGGCTTTGTTAGAAGATTCACAACATATGGTTTTTTTACAAGGATGGATTGTTGGTCCATCGCTTAACCCCCAAACCTGGAGGGCCGGTTTGGACCAACTAATCAAAGTCAGCCCATAGCTCAGGGCCCCGGGTTTGCAAAGTCCGTAGCACTAAAAACTTAGTGCCCCCCTGGGGACATATATATATATATATATAATTATTAATTTTATTGTATTCAATCTCATTATGTTTAACATGTTATATAGGTTGTTATCATTCAGAATTATTAAATTGTGTAGCACATTGTCGACCTGATCGATTAAATGAGTATCATAAAATATTAACCAATACATATACTACTGATGTTCTTAATATCCATGTGTTAGAAGAAATAATGAGCTGGGAAAATGAAATTTTTTTTAATGATCACTTTAGATATATAAGCTCAATGTGGGAGGTTAATATAAATTTCTTAAAATATACAATGTACTTATATTATTTGTTATGTCAGAAATTATTTAATGTTTCAGTTACCAGATATAGGTAATTTTGTCTCAATTATATTCAAAGAATACAATTACGATATTATTAATCAAAGTGAAATTGAACGAATGTTTTTAATACCTAAAGAATCTACCATAATGAGTAAAATTATGACTATACTTTTGATGTCATTTGAAAAAGCAAAGTATTTTGGTAGAAACATGCCTTATAATATTTGGTCTGAAAAATTGGGCAAAAAAGTATCAGAGTGGTATAATATCTATTATAAAGCAGGACGAAATAAAGTTAAAGTTGGTATTTTTCCTATTACTTATTCTTTAAAAAAAAAAGTAGTAATAAATAAAAAGTATATATTATGTTATTTTTAGGTAATGCAATCTTTAGGTATCCATCCAGATTTTTGGGCAGCTGTAGGTGATGAAAATCCTTTGGCTAAATTTGATTATTGTGAACTCTCATATTTCATGAAAGTTTGGCTTGTAAAAGGACTTTGTGATTATGTTTTTGTAAGTTAAATAATTTTTTAATAACTATACAAGTAATCTTCAACATCTTAAAATAAGGATTATTTATTATATTTATAATAATTATCAAATTACAATTATTTTAAAATTACAGAGTATTTGCATTGATTTAATGTACTGTACTAAAGTATATTATATATTTAATCAATGGTATTTGGTTATACATATATAGATGTAGGGAAAGAATATGACAGAAATAAACTAACCATCAATTATTGTATTCTGTATTTAACATCAATTAAATATTAATGTTTAATTTAATATTAACACACAAAATAGTACTTCTTAACAAAAAGAAAAAATGACAAGGTAAAACACAACCGTCACACACATTACTGCTCTCATGAAGTCTTTTTCTCACACTTTACTATACTATACTCTGTTTACCTTAAGAGCGGTAGTCGATGGCAACACAATTTTTATTGTCTATGGTCAATCGTCTCCCCTTCCTAGTCAACCACTTGTTAGCATTCAATACTTGCAATGTTGTGTTTGGTAGCTCTGAGTAGGTTATACTACTGTAGGTATCATTCTATTGCACACCGCGTGCCGGTTATTTTATGTAGGCATAATATTAATTTTAACTTATGTGGCATGTGCATACCGCATACGTTGATTGTTTATACTATAATGATGTACACTCTCACTTCCCAAGCAGTGGTGCTAGAAATAAAAGCGAGGAACAAAACCAAGCCCTTATGCAAAAGTGGGTGCCGACTACCAATCTTAAAGTGAACAGGGTATGTACAGATTATACTTCACTCACAAGTCATGAGTTATTATGTTTCAATTTGTAGAGTAATATTTTAGTCCTATACCTAACCTTGTATGGCTTATCTATTTAATTAATATGTTTATTTTTATATCTGGATCCAACTTTCTATTAATCATGTGTATGTATTATTGGTAAATACCAAATATTAGTGTCCAGATTAATTATGTATTATTCACTGTTTACAAACAAACAAAACTCTTTCCTAATAGTCAATAGGTAGTTTGTATGTTTCTTAAGTAATACCATTGATTATATGCATTATTCACAACATAAGATTAGACATTAACCATTATGATTGGGTAAATTTTCTCGCATTAAAATTTAGAATCAAGAAATTTTAAAAGCTTATAATTTAGTTTAGTCTGCAAGATTTACCCATGTGTATTTTTTTTTTTTAGATTAAATCTAGAACTATAGAAAATATAATAAAAAATTGCAACCAGCGACAATGTACTATATGGAAGAACGATTTGGGAACTGAGGAATATTTTTATTTTGAGTCAATGACTGTTTTAAGGATTTATTATTATAATATTCCTTATGATGAAGTAATATATATATATTTTCAAATTATACTTCTTATAATATTTTTTCAATGAAGGATTTTATTTATTTTAAGCCAAGTCTTGAATTTCTTGAATTAGAAGAATGTGGTGAAGAAACAAAGAAAAGAAATGCTTTGTTTATTTCTGGTATATACATTTTATTAATTATTAAAATTATTATTTTATTTTTATTATTTATATTTTATAAAGGGTCTTCCAATATTTTAAATTCAAAATCACGAGTAAAACCAAATGAAGACAATTTTAAGTTGATAGCTGATTCTGTTCAAGGTCTTCGTTCATTTTTAAATGAGATTGAAGTTGGTACATCAGTTCCTGAATCGTTAATAAGAGCTTTAGATAATTTAGTTATGAAGATTGAACCAAATGAGTACAATCTAATTATGGTAAATAATAATTCTAAAATACATTTATTTAAAGACTGGAAATCATATGCCGAAAGAATGTATAAGGAAAAAGAGGAAATATTATTTTGGAAACAGCAAGCTCAAAAACCATCAATATATTCAGGTAATATGATTTTACACATTTTTAATTATTTAGGCTGGGCTCATACCAACACAGTGTAGTGTTTGAATATGATACGAAAGTAATGCATTATTTTCATTTTTTTTTTAATATTTTATGGTAATTATTTTATTTGTAAATGAGTATTAAGACACATCAAGGCTGTACAGTAAAAAAAGAGGTGGGAATAGCTTACAAATTAAGCTTATTATAATCATTTTTAATTTAATTATAGTCTAATCTATTTAATCGTATACATATTAAAATTGAATAATTACTTCTTTAAATTTAAATTTATTTTATAATACTATGTAGACCATGTTAAGTACCGACAAAAATATGTCAATGTTATTATTAGTAAATAATATAAAAGAAATAATATGGGATTCATCCATATATACAAAGAATGCTGATTTTTATGGAATATTTTCATTCACAATAAAATTTTTAATATATGCTGAAAAGTTTAAAGACTAATGATAAATTTTCATTTTCAAGTCAAATTGAAAGCCTCGTTGTATTAGTGGGATAAAAAAAAAAAAAAACTGAACTGTATCAGTGTGGGTAACCTGATATGAATAAATATGTTTTAGTTTCATAACTCACTGCAACGGCAAATTAAAACTGCACTGCAATTGTACTGTGTAGGTGTGGCTCGGCCTTAATTTTACAAGAATTACAATCAATTTAGACTTAGTATTTAGAACTAGAATAATTTAGAGTAAACTAGTAGTTGGTTAAATACTGAATATTTTAAAACAAATTAAATTTTTTAGTTTACACACCTGTAAAAACCAAATGTATGATTATCTATTTAAATCTGACCCAATGCTTTACCAAACTTAAATCTAATTGTTTTCTTATACAAATGATTTATTTTCATTAATTTGTTTATTATTATACAAATATTATATATTATTAAACATATAATAAAGTACAGGGGTATGATTCCAAATCGGTAACAGGTATATACATAATACATTAAACAAATCAAAATATAGATCATTGTTAATATAAAAATAAAGCATTTTATTGACTTTTTAATATTCTAAAATTTGTGTAAGACCGTGAAGAACTAATGAAGAATAATTAGTAAGCCAAGTAATGACCACCTTCTGAAAAATATTTTTAAAAAATTGGCATGCTTGTTATAATATTAGTATAATTCAATCGAAAAATAATTTTGAATCTTATTTTTATTTTATATATAATATCATTAAGTATATATAATTATGATAATATGTATCAAATTTGTGTATTTTGTGTATTAGTTGTTATTGTTATAGTTTTTAATTTTTTATAATACATAATTATAATTTATTAAATCTAACTTGAAATGATTTTACATTTTAGCAAACATTAGTGAAGTAATTAATGGGAAACGTAAAAGAAAGTCAGTTTTAAAAGAAAGATATGATTATGATTCTAATTCTGATAATGAAAACACCATGACTGACTATTCTGATTCAGATGATGAATGGAGTGCTATAAATCAGCCCAAAAATAAAAACAAACGACCCAAACAATCTTTTAAACTTGCTAAATTAGATAAGCAGATAAATGAAGATAATATGAAGACAAAACCCCTTAATGACAAGAAAAAAAAAATACTAGAAATTGAAAAAAATGTAGAAACTGTGATAACTGATGGTAATGAGTCTGGATGTTTTAAAATCCCGAAATGTGAAAATTCAAAAACTATGATTTCTAATAATTCTGTAAATGGAATAGAAAAAACTCATCATAGCAATGATAATATAAATATACCCGCTGAATCAAATTCAATAAATGAAATTATTTTTATTCAATATGATGAGACAACTATAATAAGTGATGATGATGAAACAACTATTATTAGTGATGATGATGAAACAACTATTATTGGTGATAATAATGAAACAACTATTATTAGTGATGATGATGAAACAATTATTATTAATGATAATAATGAAACAACTATTATTAGTGATGATGA